>CAVLJG010000001.1:94864665-95205771 GCA_963669975.1 Acanthoscelides obtectus
GTGTTCCCCAGGGTTCGGTTTGGTACCGACATTGTGCCTCTTACATATCAACCACATCCTTTCCTGTACGATCAATCCGATCCACAGCTTTGCTGATAACAGCACTATACATGCAGGAATTCAGAGTGACAAGCGGATCTCTGCCGGTGAGATGGAGAAAAGCAGATTAGCATGCGAGTTCCTCTCTGACGAGAGACCTGGAGGTTATAACTGCTGTTTTGATGGAGTTCTACCAAAGAGCCGTTCGTCTGGTCGGAATTCCGACGATGCACAAATTTGGTTTTTTGACATTTTAAGGGGTTCCTTCGTATTTCTAGAAAATATTTTGGGAAGAAAATAATTGAGGGAGGAGAATTGCGTGGGGTTAGGGAGGGTATATCTCATTTTGATTTTGATTTGATTTTTGATTTTGGATTAGAATCCCGGACCAACATGGTTTTTCGTTTGGCTAGGGATGTTGTGATTGTCCGTAGAAGGTAGATGGTCTTAGACCGTTGAACGTGGAGGTACAGACCGGCGGATCTCTGAAGTGAGGCTAGAATTATTAGTGGCAAGTCTTAATACTTTTTTAATGTGTGCATCTCAATGATTTGTAAATGAACTATTTATTTTTTTAACCTTCTTTTTATTTTAACTTTTTTATACTTTACGGATAGCTATAGCTCCAATGTATTTTTTTAAAATTAATTTTAGACAAACAAATAACCAGTGTCATTTCACGACTCATAAGTTGTTTGGCCAGTGACCATGATGTCAAATGTGACAAAAAATTAGATTATTGCCACACACAAGGTTTCTCTTTCGTGGCGGTGCCCAGTGGGGCAGAATCCTAAAAAGCTGGCCAGAAATCAAATTTTTGAGTTGTATATATTCGTCTATATACGTTTAGATCTTGTTTCCGGATAGTCCTAGAATGAAATTCCGGACAGGGCAAGTGTATACTTGTTCTAGGGTCGCCTTGACATCAGTCGACATTTAGCCGTCGTTCGGTACGCACTAAGCAAGTGTACACGTCGAAAAATTCTGGTCTGTTTCGAAGTTCTGTAAAACATACGAAACTATCTCAATTTGAATTATGCAAAGTGGAATCACTTTCTGAAGGTATGCAGAATATATAGTTATGCACAGTTGTTGCTTATTTTATGTTTGAAATATTTAAATTTTACAACAAATACACATAAACAGTTGTACATTTTATTTTCTAAAATAGATTTTCTAACGTAGTTTTAAAAATGTCTTCGCGAGTCTCGATCTTGTATCGACAAGGAACTGATAGTGTACAGTATGAAATATAATATAGTGAAAATCTGGCTGCTCAGGAGTGCTCAACGAATAGTTAGACTAATTTTTAGGGAGAAATACGTGGCGCGGCATTAATAGACGTGTGACTGTTATGCATTGATTATATTGTTACAGTACGTTGGTATATTTTCTGTTTATAAACATTGGATAATGTTATTCTAAATGTACGGTTTACAATTTACTTCACGCATTATTTTATGATAACATCAACATTTTATAGAATATTCCTCCAAGAAATTTCAGTAGTTAGAACTGAATTCCCCACATGTTTGTAAGAGGTAGCAGCCTTCAACTGCTCTGTAGGGTCTGCAGTCACCAGATAAGAGACAAGGAACGATTCCGATTTAGATACAAGTGGGTCAACATCAGAATTCGAATCGACTGATTCGAAACATTGAAGATGACGTACAAGATTTTTGTTACTAGAAGTAAATAACTGATATTCATTTTGTTGCAAATTTTTTTATAAAAGAAATTTTTTATAAATGAAAAACATTGCTGGAAAGATTTTTTACTCATTAAAACCTAAAAATATTATAAAATACTTTCTATTTAAAAATATTAAAGAATTAAAAAATTTTGCGGAATCCTCCATATATCGCGTCTGCTACTTTGAAAATTAACATTTTGATAACCAATTCGTAATCAGCGATTCCAAAAACCATAAACAAATACAACTGGGTATTTTTACTGGATTATTTGACTAATTGGTTAAATTATGTCCGCCATTTTGGGTCCGTCATTTTGAAAATCGTAATTCTGATAACAGATCCATATTCAGCGACCCCAAAAACCCCTGAGAAGAGAATTTGAGATGATTTACGACACTTTCTGAATTTTGGCCAGCCTTTTGGGATTCTGCCCCACTGTGCGGTACTTTAATTTTTCATTGTTGCTCCTATACTGGTAACAGATTATAGCAATATCTATTTTTGGCAAATAAATTATTATTATTATTATTATTATTATTATTATTATAATTATTATTAATGTGTGCATGTCACATACACACGTGTTCCCTTGCTAGAGTCCGTGTGATGTCTCTAAAAAATAATAACGATGTATGTTGGTAAGCACTGATAAGCAAAAAATATTGATAAAGGTGTAGGTGGAGGTCCGGTGTTACCATCTAAGATTTACAGCTCCGTCGCGATTTTACAGAATTGCAATTTAATTTTTCCTAAGTGGGGCCCAATTTCTGCAGAACATAACATGTGAACTGCTGCTAGCGTAGGGTGAGTGCGGGTCAACCTACTTGACCCCATTTGTATCCATTTTCTGCTGATGAAATTCCATGTTTCTCTGGCCGCAGAATGAAATCACATATGTTGGATTACATGATCACCAACGTTTTGATGGCCTCGGTGGCTTTTTTCCAAGTGCAAATGAGAAAAAAATGACAATACATTTTATATTTGAATATTCATTCGGCGGCTAGAAAAACATGGAGCTTTTCAGCATGAACACTATTATGCTGTCGTTTTACCTCACATTAGCTTTGTTATTTCGCGAGTAGTTGCTTTTTAAAAGGCACGTCTCAATACTCTATAGTGGATATAATGTTCATTTATGACTGAATGCAAACACATTTTACTGTTATATGAAGTTGTCGTAATCTGCATACCTATCATATGCGCCATGGTACCGGCCAACAAATGTGGCTCATAGGTGTTGATGTCCACACTGATCCCTACAGATTTGGTGGTGCAAACGGTTGCCGGTACTGCCATTCCCGCTTCTCCACCAACGAAAACCTCCCCAGTCAGCAATTGCGTGGTGTCCTTGTCAACTTTGAACAACTTCCTGGCCGTGTAGTCATTGAAGTTGCTCAATGCCTTGCCAATGTCCTCGTTGCGGTCTATCGTTGCCTGATTGCCACCTGAAAACAACAATATTGCGTTAAACAACTGTTTTACTCTATCCCTAACATTCCTACATATTAATCATATAGCAAATTTCCCCGAAAAAATTGTAAAGTCGCATTACCAACAGGTGCCAAAACTTCCAGTTTGCTTCAGGTTTTCGGCCATAACTTGTTTGCTATTAGCCGGATCTTTTTACGTGTAGTCTCATAAATACGACGAGTTTTTTCGTTCCTGCCAACACTTTCGATTGAACCCCAAAAAAGACGTTTTCTAATTTTTTATTCTCGAATAAAAAATTTTCACACAAAAATTGGTGTACCCATTTTATGCGTCCATGTTTTGAATACTCCGTTGAACAACTTGCAGCAATAAAACCAGACTTTACAATTATTTCGCAAACCAGGGGTATTTTCATCCAATATGATTATACTAATACGCATTTAGTAATTCTATTGCATATTTTCGAAATGCCGTAGACATATGTTCAGTTATCACCACAAGATTACTTGCAGTGAATTTCATCATATTTTTATCTTTTTCAATAATAACAAAAGCAATCAACTTCTCACACAAGCTATTACTTTCTGTCTTTTTACAAAAAAACTATTTATTTCATTTACATCGATCTAGCTTCTGTAATCGTCCTTCCTCCCAGCACAATTTGGATCTAAATTAAAATAGTTCCACTGTCGTCTTCGATATCAATAAATTCTTGAAGTACGTTGCAAACAGAAAAGATTTAATAAAGATATTACTTTTCTCCTTAAGGAATGCTCCTAAATATCATTAATGGCCTCGACGTCAAGTGGATAGAATTTAGGGGCAATGGATTCTTCGTGCATTTGTGGGTTGCGTGAGGGTATCAGTAATGTCCAGTTGTTCGATCTGCTTGGAGGATGGTGCGTAAATTACAACACATTATACGTAGTTTAATAAACTGATATATGTATTACTCTTTCCATAAAGGGTAGTGAACTGTACAAGAAAAGTACCGTCAAAAATATCCGCGCTCTACATCGATTTTATTTTTTTTTATACTCCAACTACCACGAAGGCCTAAGGCCTAAACACCCATTGGGTACCGTGGGGCTATAGGGGGATACAGGGGAAAGGGGGAATGCAACACGGACTCTGGCGAGGGAACACGTGTGCATGCAACATGCACACATTCTGGCTCCGCGTACGAGATCCACCGGGTGGTACCTCCACGTTCGACAGTCAGAGACCGTCTACCACCTACGGACAATCACAACATCCATAGCCAAGAGAAAAATTTCTCCTGGGACGGGACTCGAACCCGCACAGCGCACGGCGACTGATCAGGAGACCGAAGAGTCTACTACTGCGGCCACCGCTGCTGCCTGAGTTGTTTGACAATTTAAATCTGTCCTGTATTCATTGCTAGCATCACAATTGAGTTTTCAGAATCCTGATGTTAGCAAAGACCGTTCCACTCGAAAAAATGCCATGTAATAATGTGATGGTCACCATGAACTATTGTTAGCTTTTATATGCAAAGGTTCTCTGTGTATACAATTTGTAAGACAAAAAAAGATGAAAGAAATAAGAGACAAATACCTAAGAACAAATGAAGGAGAAAAAAAGGGAGTTGAAAGACCGAAAAAAAGTAAAAAGGTCAAGCGGGTGGTATAACCGACTATTATAATCATGATGTTTTGGAAATCGTAAATGCCAATCTAACATATAGAATATGTGAACCATCAGTTGTCAATTTGATACCTTTCCAAAAGTTTTTCAGGAGGTTTGATCAGAATCTTAAAGCAGCGAGTCACAGAAAGTATTGAAAGGGGTGTCATTTTATCCCTAAAAATCGGCAACTAGCTTCTTCATTCTTTCCCGAGTGAATCTAAACTTAAACTTTGAACTTGTAGGGTAAAAGCAATACAACGTTTACGAATATTTTTAGATCTCTCAGAATGGTGGGTTTTAAAAGTTGTTGTTTACCCCTCAAAAAGCTTGAAAATAGCATAAGCGTGCCTTCCCACAGAGATTATGTAAAATTTTGTTATGGCAGCCGGAAAAATACGAATTTGTACTTTTAAGTATTTCGAAGAGACGTGATTCGAAAATATTGGAGCAAAGCAACTAGAAAAACTTTTTTAATAGGTAAACAGTGAAGTTTCTTTTCTTATATTTTCTGGCCCATCACAAAATAAATATTTATGGATATCTCGAAGCTGTCAAAGCTTTAAAACAGGTTTATCGTGCTTGCGGCTACCACGTACGAGTTTAAAAGAATCATACACTACATACACTTTTGGATCTAAAATCCATTTGGACCCTTAAAAATACTGTATCACCAAAAAAACGTTGGAATCGAAGGTCGGTGCTTTTCAGTTACTGAGCGTCCCAATTCATGAAAAATGCGAATTACCTACTGCTCTGCAAATATTGGGAAGAACAAATCAGCTAATAGTTTTTAACTTCCTCTTTACGAATGCTGAATCAATGTCCACCATAATGAAAATTTGCTCAGTATCTGTATTTCGTTGTTTATATACGCCAATGTCACTGATCATAATTTCCTATTGCGGCCCACAATCATACATCATCATACATCATAGGTACGAGTATTGTTATCAAGCAAACATTCATCTTGATACAAAAAATCTGATTGCTTGTATTTATAGAAAGCAAAATGTAATAATTCACTCACCTTGCCAAGTTTCAATATACACCACCGACACCCTAGTATTCAACGTCCTGAAGTAGAGATCTGCAATGTTGGCTACCTGAATCGAATCGTGTACCACGTCCATCCTAGTGCTCCCGTTCCTCTTCTCAAACATCGCCTTATCTATCACCAGTGACGTCTCGATATACTTGGTGGCCTCCCTGACGTCTCTCCGACCTCTTAGGGGCAGGAACCCCGAGTGGTGACCTCCAGAGCCGGGCCCGGTTAACCTCCACTCCATCGTTCCTGAGTTCGCGCATCCCTTGTTCGCCTTCGTCCGGGCCTCGAAGATCACGTGTGGGTGTTTCTGCTAACCGAAAAGGATACCACTAATCAATAAGGCAAAACTACATCATTGGTTACTATTATTTGTGGCGTAAAAAAGAACTAATACTGTATAACACCACAGTCTAATAATTGTAATAATACTCCCAAAGGATTTAATTGATTTAAATCTACAAGAGGTCTATACAATATATGCTGATACTGACACCCTTTTATTGTAAATAATATCGCAAGGACTCATTTTAGCAAATCGGGAGATAAATAATTTTCTAATAAAGGGTGTTCATTTGGAAACTTTACACCACGGATTTATCGAAAACTACTGATTAAAAGAAAAAACGCCGAGACACGTCAAAAGGTTTTGTCAAGGAGAAAACTTTTCAACCAAAAACTACTTCAGCCCCTTTCACCATCTGCCACCCAGAGTCATCTTAAAAATTTTAAGTGACAACGGGTACCGAGTAATAGCTTGTTTGGAAGGTCTTCCAAAATACTTTATTTTGCTGTTTGACTTTTTAAAATCGGTCGATTCGTTCCCAAGAAAATCAGAAAAACCTTTATCTTAATTTCTTCACATAGAAAACAAAAACACATGAAAATAGGACCTTTTATTTCAATAAATGTTCAAATTTTTGCTAGTTATTGGCCAAACAAAATGATATAGGCGATGTTCAAATTCCTGAACGACATTTTCAAAATCATGTTGTGGATGATGCGTTGACGAAGTTCATCCAAGTTCTCAGGTTGGGGAGTAAACACAATAGGTTTCAACTGGCCCCCGTAGAAAAAGGTCTAGGAGATCTAGCAGGCCATTCTATAGGTCTTCTTCGCTCTATACGTATACATTTATCTGGAAACTCATCGTCTAGCCATTTCCGAACAGGAAGAACATAGTGAGAAGGAGCGCCGTCTTATTGTATATATATATATATATATATATATATATATATATATATATATATATATATCAGCCTCATCAAGTATACGGCTTCCATCCTCTTCGATTTGGTTTTCAATGGTTTCAGTTATAAGCGGATTGATGGTATTTTCCAACATATCCAAATAAATGTCTGCATTCAAATTTCCATTAATAAACAATGGCTCAATCACTTTGTTTCCTAAAAAAATCATGATCATTTTCATTGCACCAATACCTGCAGTTATGTTTATTAACAAATCCATTTAGATAAAATGTGCATTACCACTGAAGCAGATATTCTTTACATGGATAACATTATCATTAATTATTGCTGCAGTTATTTGTTCACAAAACTGAACTTTGGTTAACTGTTGCAATATTTTCATTTTGAATGGATTAAATTTATGGAGTTTAGTAACTGTTTGTACAGAGCCTAATGAAATACCAATCGCAGCAACAATTTTGCGTAGTGAAGTATTTGGATTGATTCATTCCAAAATGACCCAATACTTTAACTTGAGCGGCTTCATCCAAAACTCTCCGATGATCACGTTTTTTATCTACAACAGATCCAGTTCAAGTAAATTTAGTAAGAAGGTCCAAAACATACCTATGCGAAGTTATATTTCCCGGATGTATAGCGATAAACGCGACGGCAGTTTGCCATGCACATTGATTTGGGGCATGATAAATTAGATTCATTTTCCTTCTGTTGGCTAGTGTGTAAACCATTTTGGAAGTGAAATCTAAATCAATAATTTACTTTTCATTATCTCAAAATTGTCACAACGGTAACAGACAGCAAATTAAATTCTTGCTTTCCCTTAGCAACAAATAACTAAACAGGTATAACAATAAATACAGTGCGCCCAGCATATCTGTGTTGATGAAAAGAATGCGGAAAAAAATCGGGTTGTTATTTGGTTGTTGCCATGTCTAATCTTCCGAATTGCTGTTTATGTTGGTAGTTTCTGTTTTAAATTATAAACGAACCCTAACGGGCAACATTTTGAACACTAATTGAAATAAAAAGTGATATTTTCGTGTGTTTTTGTTTTCTATGTGAACAAATTAAGATAAATAAATATTTTTTCAATTTTCTCAAAAATGAATCGACTGGTTTTGAAAAATCAAACGTCAAAATAAGGGATTTCGAGAGTCCTTTTAAACAAGCTATTACTCGATACCCCTTGTCATGTAAAATTTCTGAGTTTTTGATTAAAAGGTTGTTCCCCTTAACAAATCTTTTGACGAGTCTCGGCGTTTTTCCGTTTAATTAGTGGTTTTCGATGAATCCGAGGTGGCAAGTTTTCAAATGGTACTGACATCCTTTTGTTACAAATTTCATCCCAAGCTTTAAATACCACGGAAAAGAAAGAATTTTCTGATAAAAATTTCTAGACCTTGAAAAAAGTTGGGTGTGAGAGACCGAGGTTTTTCAATTTTAAAGATCTAGATATTGCAATTGGTAAGAAATATGCCATGAATCAACTGCCTGTCACGGCTTTGCACAGCGGCACAGTGGCTAGTAGTATAACTTGTCAAGTTCCTTCGGCATAGGTATTGCAAAATTTGAGCGATGAGCGATGTTTACTTAGAGAGCATGAATTTCTTAAAAAAGTCTTGTGACATCGGAAGATCTTGTTCTACTTTTAAATGCAGATCGCATACTCAAGCGAATGTCTCCTTGAATTCAGTCATCCACGAAAATCCAAACGACTAACCAGGTCTTCTTCTGTATTATCTGCATTCCTCTCAAAAACTCGATGAGTATTGAAAACTCTCACACAAGTCCATCTGACCCAGATTGAACAACCTTCTATAAACTTAATCAAACTGCGATCCTAACAGGACCTTTTTCCCATCGGAAGGCAAAGAGGGCACCTTTTTCTCCGAATAGTTAGATACGGCGGCACTTTTAGCATAAAAAACTTTCCTCCATTCACCTGTAGGTCGCTGTTTTACAAAGGGAATGTAAGGAAACAATTAGGGACGCAAAAAGTGGAACAGAAAAAACGTGTGTGTAGGAGCTAGGCAATTTTATTCATTTGGTAGAAAACATCAAAACGGGCGGAAATATCGGGTTTTCCAGTAGCGACTTGACAACTTTGAACTTTCACTGTGAACGCACCATTAAATCAATTACCGAAATGTTAATGTCAAAACATTCAGCAAAGAAAACATTTTCATCATGGTGAAGCACACGAACGAACAACGCATATAAGTTTGCCCATTATTTTAAAAGAAATTTGTCAAGTTCTTAGTGGAAAACCTTTTATCTGCTCATCTGAAGTGTTTAACGCTTGAAAGATATGTCACGGGTTGATAACTCTTCTTTATAATTTTCCCTCAGGATCAGAGATATTTAAAATTGCGAGTATTTGCTATACGAAAATGTACTTCATTCTGATGTTAAAATATGAAAAAAAGCTCATATGGATAGGTATGGGAATGTGCTGTTTCTGTAATATGGAACTTGTCCGTATTTTCATTTCTTGAAATCAAAACGAGATATTGAGATTAATTTTGATACAAACAAATATATTGCCAAAGTCCAGATTAACAAGTATGTTTTTGAGAGCACTTACATCAGGGAGTTTGTGTCGGGAAGTTTCTACGTTTAGAGAAAAATTGTGTCACTGGTTTTTTTTCAAAAAGTTATTGTCCAACTGTCTTTTATAGTTTTCCATTCAAGGGCACCGTTTTCGAACTGAAAATAATTCCATTAACCCGTTTTTTTGTTACGAAGAAGTATTGGGCACTTTTTAAAGAAACAACAAAAAACCAAAAGACAGATTTCAAGCAGAATCAATATGTCTTTGAGAAGACGACAATTAGCTTTTTAGGAACCAGTGTAAAATTATTCGCTAAAATTTTATTATGCACGACCTTTTTCATATTATACTGTCCACAACTTGCCCTGAAGTTATACTGACAGTGCTGTCTATAAAACAAGATCTATAAAACAAGATCTGCGCAAAATGTTGGTTGGCATGCACAGAAGGCCCACGTGGCCACAAACGCGTTTATCATATGCGCCACTCGAATCCCAAAGAAAAGCACATATGTGTATGGTCAAAAATTGCAATTTGGCATATGAACTGTATCATGTAGTGCCTGATTACATGTGGCGCGACCTGTAGAGGGACACGCCTGTCAGCTCCTAAAGCTCCTCAGTTGTTCACTACACATTCCACCGCGGTAACGCTAGCAGCATTTCGTCATTGTGGGTAGCATTGTGTGAACTTTTCACCTATGTTCATGTAAAACCCAGCAAATAGAAACCTATTATTGATTCTTCGGTCTGTTCTCAACATCCATACCTTGCTCGGCACCTTTCCGCCGCACAATCGGTTAAATGTTAATCCATTTGCACTCGTTTACATGCCTGGGAAAATTGTCAACAGGGACTCCCTCGCCTAGAGTCAATTCGAATGTCTCTGGTAGTCAATCTATGTACATATATAGTCCTATGAGAAACTGTGTAGTATAATAGGTATATATCCTTTCCCTTGTCAATCTAAGTTTTACCATCTGGGATCAACCTCCTAGTCCATGCGCCTTGGCCAGTTGCATCCCTCCTTTCTTGTCATCTGACAAAAAACTCCTCTGCCATCGAGGAGCGGAGCATTACTTTTCGCTGGCTTCTGAGCATTAGTCTCTTTTACCACGGGGCCTTGCTATGGATGGGAGCTCCATACAGCATAGTTGAGTTTGCCACTCCTCTCACTACTGGGGCCTCCATCAGATGGCACTCTAGTTATAATATCAGGTAACCAAATAAGTTCGTGCGGTTGCTGTATATCGCCATTGCCATGGATGTTGTTGATCGATGGCGATTGTTTGTTACCTTCTTTTCTCACACAAAGAAAAAGTTGCTGAAAATTATTACATACCTAGTTTTAATGATTGAGAATGGCGACGAATAAAACAGTAATTCGAAGTTGTTTACTGGATGAGTGCAAACTTGGTACAAAAGCTGCAGTGGCGGCGCGAAAAATATGTACCGCATTCGGAGATGATGCCGTTAGTGATCGAACAGCACGGATGTGGTTCAAAATATTTTCTTCGGGGGATCTCAGTTTGAGCGATGGACCGCGCTCAGGGACACAAAAAATCATGAACAACGAGGATCTTTGACAGGTTGTGGACGCAAATTCCAGGACAACGTGATAAGAACTTGCAGAAATGTTCCTGAAACTATTCGTTTGCATCTTCATCAGCTAGGAAAGACGTGGCAGTTAAGCAAATAGGTCGCATATGAACTGACAAATGATAACAAATTAAGTCGTCTTACCATTTGTTCAGCAAACATTTCACGCAACGCTAATCAACTATTCCTTAATCGGTTATTAAGCTGCGACGAAAAATGGATCTTGTATTCGAATTCTAAGCGTTCGTATCATTGGTTGTCGCCTAGTGATTCGGTACCACATACGCCCAAGGCTTCCTTGCACCCAAACAAGGTTTTGGTGTGTGTGTGTGGTGGACAGCAACTGGAATTGTCCATTATGAGTTCCTGGAAAGTGGCCAAACCATCACTGCTAACTTGTATTGTGAGCAGCTTCAAGGAGTACAAGCAGCACTCATCTAGAAACAGCCTTCTGAAAGTGATATTCTTGCACGATAACGCCAAGCCTCATACCGCAAAAGCGAACCGAGAAACAATTTCTGAACTCGGCTGGGAATCATTACCACATCCACCATATGCTCCCGACATTTCGCCGAGTAACTATCACCTTTTTTGTCTCTTGACAACTGTATGAGGCACCGACAGTTCACAATTCGATATGCTGTAATACATGCAATGCCAATTTTTTGACTCCAAATCCAGGGACTTCTACAATACCGGCATACAAAAATTAGTTCCACGTTGGAAAAAGGTCATTGAATGTGATGGTAATACTTAGACGAATAAATAGTGTCTTATTGTTTCTCAATAAAAATTTATATTTTTCTGCTAAAAACCGCACGAACTTATTTGGTTAATTTTTTTAATTTATTATTTTATATTACACAGAATTGTGTATGCACAGGTCAGTTAAAGTAGAACATAATAGGGTAAGTAAAAACAAAAAACAATACGTAAACAAGATAAACATAAAAAAAGGTGGTAATAAAAGGTAAAGAGGTTAATAAAATTAAAATTAAAATTTAGATGAACAAGAAATAAAGATAATTAAAAAATAATAAAAGATACTGAATACAATAATAATTATGCGAGGCTGAAAAAATTGAAGTTAAGGAAGTATTCGACGTCAAAAAAAGCTTCAGATAGTAGGAAGCATTTCATAGTTTTGGCAAATTGTTCAATATCGACAGATTTCATTTTATCTGGAGATATGTTGTAGAATTTAAACAGACCCGTGGTAGATATATACTAAGTGACATATAAATCCGAACACCCAGTTTAAATGGCTTTATTTTAATAAAAGTTGGTGAATGTATTTATCTTACTGTAAATAACAAGTGAAAAAATTTTCAGCCTTATCAGTTGGACATTCCGGTTTTTATACTGCTTTTTTTTAATTCACTAACGCTCTAAAAATGAATATTTCAGCCGCAGTAAAGAATCAACGTTGGCGGATTTTGGTTCTTGACATCCTTTACGATCGGTTACGATGCCTAGAGTACGGAGACCTGCACGATTTCGTCAACTTAGTGAGTTTGATAGGGGCCGTATAGTGGGACTTCGGGAAGCTGGACTTTCTTTTCGGGCAATTGCAGTTAGAGTGCAAAGAAGTGTAGACACTGTGGTTAGGTGTTGTCAGGCATGGCTTCGAGAAGGCCGTACGCAAAGAGCAAGGGGCACTGGACGCCGCCGTAGAACAACAGACCGTGAAGATCGCCGCCTAAGATTATTGGCCTTAAGGGACCGTTTCTTCACTACCAGGTCCATTGCAAATGAATGGTTTGCAGAACACGGAAGACCTATTGGCATGCGAAGTGTTTACCGACGAATGAGAAGTTTTGGCTTGTTTTCATACCGGCCACACTGGGTCCTCCCTTTAACTCGAGAACACCGACGTAATCGCCTTGAGTGGTGCAGACAACGGTCACTCTGGGACCACGAATGGAACAGTATTGTCTTTAGTGACGAGTCTCGATTTTGTTTAGGCATGCACGATGGTCGTGCCAGGGTTAGAAGGCGACGTGGTGAAAGGAGGAATCCACAGTTTTTTGTTGAAAGACATGTTCATCACACTGTTGGAGTTATGGTTTGGGGTGCTATAGCTTATGGTTCCAGGTCACCTTTAATCTTCATCAGAGGTAACATGAACGCGCAGCGTTATATCTACGAAGTTCTAGAACCCCATCTTTTACCCTATCTTGACACCCTGGCAGATCCAATTTTCCAACAAGATAATGCCCGACCACATGTTGCAAGAGTCACAACATAATGATGTCACATTGTTACCATGGCCACCAAGATCTCTCGACTGATCCCCAATTGAGCACGTGTGGGATATGATGGGTAGGAGATTGCTCAATTTGCAACGTCCTCCTCAGACTCTAGAAGCACTTCGAGAGGAGTTGGTGGTTGCCTGGAATGAGATACCACAGGAGGACATTGACCAACTGATCAGAAGCATGCCTAGGCGCGTTGGAGAATGCGTAGCACATCAGGGTGCATCCACACATTATTAAAGGTCAAAGGGCTTTAAAGCAGTGCAATCATTTTGAAATTTTTATCATTTACTTATTATGCTTCATTAAGTACTTATACAAAATTTTATTAAAATAAAACCATTTAAACTGGGTGTTCGGATTTATATGTCACTTAGTATCGTAACAACATTTCTAGATGACGATGACGTTTTGGTCGCAAATGTTTTTTGTTTCTGGTGATGTAATTATGGGTATTTTGTTGAGTTTTATAATTGTAAGAGTGACTTTAAACATGCATTATTTATGCATTATTTATATTGTCAGTGGTACGCCTTATATGTTCAATCAATTTCAGGGCTTTGTTGAGCTAATTGTATTTTGCATAAGAGCTAATGAAGTTCTGTTCGCCAGGAAGTATAATCACTTCCGTCTTCTCAGGAGCTGATTTTAAGGTATTTTTTCCCATACCTATGGTAATGATCGTCAATCCGTATGCCAAGAGCCTTTCTAGTCTACCTCTCTGCTTGCGAGTCACTCTCATCGCATACAGTTTCAAGCGAATCCTCGGCAGCATCCGTAACCCGAAAACCTCATCGTAACACGTGCTCCAAAGTAACGGCACTAGGACAGAGCGACACTCCCATTGTTACCTTCATCATTTTTTGTCCTATGTACAATGCATAGTTAGGGGTGCCTAGTTCCTCGAAAGATCCAACGATTTTCTGCCATTGTACCGTGTATATTCTCTTAGCCTATCTTCTATCAGTCGTTCTAGTAGCTTCCTACTGAACTCTTACACTTCGGACAGGAAGGGCCGACAGGGCAATAGTATCGAGTTTTTCTGCCTGATAGTGGCTATGAGAGATTTTCCCTGTCAAAATCGTCTGGCAGCTGCCGTTCCAGATGAAAGAACTAGAATCTCTTCCTATTTTATCATGACATGTGTGGGGCAACGACCACTAGCACAAACGATTTTGCATATTATGTTTCTTGAATGCGGCATGATTTCCCGCGGGAAAGAAGATGTATGTATGTATGGCCAGCTGTTAAGGATGCAGTATAGTCATCACAGATGCCGACACGCAGACTAAATAAGTGAATTTACGTGTAAAGCCACCTAGCTTTGTGCGGAGGTTGGCAAGAATTTGTGCGGATGTGGGCAAAAAGTCTGATCAACTTGGGAAATCATTGGTAGGTGGAGATAGTCATATTTTTTTCCTATCTCCACCAAAAATCCTAAGTTCTTTGAACGGTCATACCCACTTGCTTTCCGTTCATCTGTTTCCAGGACTACTAGACCTATACCGTACTGATAAGTTGTCAATGAGCACGAAACAGCGCTGTCTGTGGTTTGCCGTGGTTACAGAGACGGAAAGCAAACATGTCTATTCCAATCGTGTCTATTAATGCATATATGCTCAATCTACCTATTTTTTCTTAAAGGACTAAAGCACTAGCCGCATATTTCTAGTTTATAACAAAGCTTTTCTCGCTTAGAGTGGTGAAACAACCTGCTGTGTGACTCGTTACAAGGATGGCTATATTGAGGTAGTAACATGCAGCAGATCTCCTTTTCTTACACAGTATATTCTACGAGTCCAGTCCAGGACATCAAACAACTCCCGTTACCGTTGCTGTAAAGTGTTTTAGGAAAGAAGGAATGTTATTGGAAGTGAAAAACTTTTTTATTTCTCCAGATACACCAATTTACACTGGAAATTGTTCGAGTGTGTCTCGTCCGTTTCCCTTTCTCGACTGAGCGTTAGGAAGGAACTTAAGCGATGAATGTTATTTCTCACAAGAGAAATGTCTTGTAGTGTGGACACTGCGTGATGAATTGATCACAGCACGAACAGTTTTGGTAACAGCGTGGTACGAGAAAAGGGTGAACGAATTGAGATGGGAAGTAGGCAATACTAAATTTTGTTTGGCTCTCAGCAAAGTTTTGTCAATGATGTTTTAGGCGGCGCGGACAATTTTTTACACCACCGAAGGATTTGAGGCTCAACTATCAACCCATTTCATTGAACCCACTAAAGATTTAATTAACAACAGCTTTATAGGGTCGCGCCTATCACAGTGGGGAACAGTCATTTTGCGACAAGCATGTTAAGAATTTAAGTCAAACAGTTATGTAAGGCTAAGTATCTTGATCGCAAACAGGTATTTACTGAACTTTAAATTACGTAAAAAATAAAGTGTTATCTATATTAAATTATTGCGATCCTTTTCCAGACCATGCAACTAAAAATACAACCCAAATAATCTAAAACAGTTGGCCTATCTTTATCTTGTGCTACGTTAATTTGATCGTGTTTCTGCAAAATATCCATTATTTAAGTCGTTCAGAATTAATGACTTTGTAAAATACCATTATTCGGTGTTTATCCATAAATTACTTCTGACGTCAACACCTGAATATTTTAGAACAAAAATCATTTTTAATAATCAGATACATAACAGAACTTTCAGAATCAAAATTATTGCGACACCCCAGCATATTCCAATGTTATTCAAACGTGGGTTCTCATATAATGCTTCCATCATTTACAATTCAATACCACAATAATTTCAAAAATATTCTTTATTAGTCTTCCGCCAAAAAAATTAAATCATTCATGATTGTCTCACAATTCAACTAACCACTGCAACATATAGTACTATAACATTTCATGCATAGGTATAATGTTCCGTTAATATCATATCGTTCCAATATAATCTATTAACGAGTATATTATTTATACGGTATCATGTTTATAACTATTCCTTAGGAAAAATCATTCCAAATTTTTGTGATATCCTACTATAGTCATTAAGTTAAGAGCATACGTTGCGACAATTTAGTGGTTAAGTTTAAGAATAGCTAAGCTAAACTTCGCTAATTAGGTTAACCCCCAGTGTTACCATGTAATTTTACCGAATAAAGTCGCCTTTATTATTATTGCTATTTAACTATCGATGAGACATTGACTGTTTCACTAAAAAAACCTAAGAAATATCAATATTAGATGAGAAAGTATTTCAATTAACCTCCTACATAATAATAATAATACAAAAACAAAAAATATACGCTATTTGAACATATCGTCACCTTTCCCACGAAGTGTTCCAACTGACAAAATACCAAAAATTTAGATAGCCCGCATATAGGTTAATCTGACGAAGAGGCATAACTATATATCTATTAGTGTAGGCAACACACCATTAACCCCTGGGTGTCTTATTTGCAAATGTGAGTATATTCCCATGAAGAGACCTAAATGAAGATAGGTCTCTTAGTGTGCAATAATCCTTGTTAGTACACGCACCTCGGTGGTCGAATAATGGCCAAAGTGAGGGAGACTCTGCCCACAGTGCAATTCATACTGCGATAAAGGGAGCGGGAGATCTTTTTGAACCCTCACAACTCTATCTGGTTTTTCGATTTGCCAGAAGCCGTCAACCTTATTAATTTTTTAACTTCAAGAAACTGTCAAAAGATTTAAGAATGTTGTCCACACGGCAAACTGAGAAAGGGTAAAATATTAAATGGACGAGTATTATGGAGCTTATGGTAAGAAAATACATGCCCACCAAAATATTTTTCAAGTTGACACACCACGATACTAGTTGTGACAGTATTAAGTAAGAAAGACTAATGCGAAATAGTAATAATATAAATGATATTAAACTAGAACAACTTAATGAGGAACCAGGAAAAATAACAAAAAAAGTACTCCAACTGAATTTCGTTATGTGCAAATCCAACATCCGTTGTACGCTTACCAGAATTGAAATACGAAATGAATTATTAACAATTTTGCGGTTTTTTTTGTGTATCATAACACATCAATATTAGCTGGTAATACGTCAAAAGATAATGTTAGTGGCTTTTCTTTTAATAGAAATTGCTTTTACGTTTCGAGTTGTTTTCTTCATATCATCACCTAATATTTGTGTCATAATCTATATCAATTTTAGGCATGAAATTCAGGGAAATTTTGTAGGGACAGCCAAAATTCAACAGTCGATCTGAACTTTTTTACATAGACCAACGATTACTTGAAAAATTAAGCAATCAACAAATTTTCTGAGATAATCGCCCCCTTAGCTGGAAATGATGATAAATTCTGTATATCTTAAAAAGGTATACTAACAAGAACGTCAATAAAAATATATTTTAGCTCTGTCTGACAAAAATATAAATAACTTGATTAAGCTACCGCAAATATTGAAACGATCGAGAATGAATATGGGCTGATACACTGAAATATTTAGTTCTGAAATATCTAAACTTTACATACAATGCTCATTCAGCAACACGCTGATTTCGTTTTCTTGCGCTCCTGGAAAATTTACTAAATGTTGGTTAGGATACTTCGTGAGAAAACCGATGTTGTATTATAAAAAAAAGAAATATAAATGTATTTTCTGCAGATTGTTCTGTCATGGTTTTGCTAAGGAAAATCCCTTACAAAGGTGTGGCAGTTATTTGCCACCGTGTGTGGTATCTTTTTTCTATTAGCTTAAAGTCCCAAGTGTTAAATCCTTGAAAACAAATATGAACGTATGTGAAACGGGGAGACTTTCACACTTCTTATTCCGTGAATAGCTCAAGGAGCAACTATATTAGTCGTAAACAACGCAGATCCCCGAAAGGTGATAGAATCACACCAACTTTCAATCAATTATTCTATTCCCTCGTTTTAAGAATTACCTCTTGGTGGAAACTTTTTCATTGATTCCTCATTCTTCGATAATCTCAATATCAGGAATTACTCAAAAAAGGAGTGCATGCTCTGTATGTCTAATGCAACCACAAATAAAGATCATTAACAATAGTAGCTCCTTTTCGTTCCGCAGTGTACTCAGTATTCAATAAAAATATATAAATATCAGCATGGAGTTGTTAAAAATTCCAAGCATAAGAAAGATAGCGGATAGTGTTAAGGAGTGCCGTTGTATATCTAATATTAAACATCTAAATGAACCGATGGTATCCAATTTTGCTCCCAATAGGCGGCGCTTATGTGGAAGGGCGTTAAACTGACAAAAGATGACCGGCACAGTTATTATGTAAAAAGCTATATAATGTCAAAAAAACCTATAAGGTGTCGACTTGTTGACTAAGTAGGCCAGTGTGCAAATAGTTCATTCCGCGCTTGCATGAAGTGAACGACAGCTAGTTCCAAGTTGACATTTTGTAGCAAAACAAACATACCTGTAATGTGATAAAAAACCTACATGAGGTCAAAAAAACTCGACATAATGTCACTTTTCAAGTTACGTGATACCCCTGCGAAAAAAGGCAGATTTTAATGAAAGACTACATATTTTTCACAACTTCAAGTTTGAAGTCTATTGACGTGACCTGCTGATCATGAAATGTCATCTTTGTCTACCTATAACGATATATGAAAGGCGAATCTAGGATATTGTCATTTAAAAAATATATATGGAAAGCGCCATCTATCACTAGAATCTAACACTGCGGATAGCGCATAGCTGCTATTTTTTGGAACTGTCACCATGTGACCGCTATCTAGCGGCCATCTGGCTGACGATTCTGGCTGGGCTATTAAACGTGAACTGAGGTGTTTACAGTTCCAACAAATAGCAGCTATTCGCTCTCCCCAGTGGTCGATTGTAATGATAGATGGCACTTTGCGCTGTCTTATTTCGACAGACTGTACTTCCGGGATAGAACGTAGTTGCGATGCTTTCGTTAGTTCTTACTGAGACTAGAGACCAAGCTGATAAGTAGCTAAGAAGCAAACCATGATTGGTTGTCTTTCTGTCTGACGGATGAAAACATTAGGCTTAATATACAGGCATTGAGGCTTAATTGCCGAAAATAATTTACACTGTCAAAATACATAAGGCTAATGTCACACGACCCTGTGATAAACAAGCAACATTTAATTCGAGCTACCCGTGCGCTCCACTACAGCGCGGAGAGGCAGATATCCAAGCTACTATTCACACTTGACAATGATGGATTTCCATATAATGCAGACTCAACGGTACAGGGGCCCGCCTTAGGGGAAATATCTATTATCTACTTTTTTAATGTAGTGTTAAAACAATTTTTGCAGTCGCAAATGTGTTTATTTCCTGGACTATATAAGAAAACTTTCGACCTCATTAAATCACCGGCGGTGCTGATGCGAACTTATTTACCTCCTGCAAAAATACCCGTGAAACATAACTTCATACAACTTACCGTTTCTGTTCGCTCCTTCGAGCGTTCGTTCAGAAACATTCCGGTTCCCCCATATTTTTCTACCGGTAGAATTGTTTTTGATCAGGGAACTAAGAAACTTTAAAGCTGTTATGAAAGAGACTCCGAAGTTCTCACGATTCACTGGGTACGGTCGGACACAAACATAATTAAACCTCTTAGCATAATGCCAGACCGAATGAATACCTGCACTTGCGTACTTCCTTTAATTTAGGTATAGAGGTAGTGGAAGCTCACAATATTTAATATGGTCTACCTATATTTTGTGCAAAGATACTTACAGGGATACGTACATACTGTACAGTGAATAAATATGAGCAGCATGCAAATGCACTGCTTTTCAAAAAGTCTTCCTCCCATAATTTTACTATTCACTCATTTCCGTCGGTCCGTCCGCTAATCCTGTAACCGTCTATAATTTGAGAAGTGCCATTCAGATTTCGATGAAATTTTTATAGTGTTACTACTATGTCTAGGACGCAAAACCTTTGCAGTTTTTGAAATTCGGTCCAGTGGCGAAGCTAGGAGCAATATCACGAAAAAACTAAAAACAGCTTCTTCCTTTGATGTTTATTTATATACAGTTTGGGGTGTTAACAGGTAAACCCAACACACACCCTCAGTGAACTAAAACTAAACTTACATAAAATATCGTATACATATACATATATTACATTATTGAATACTTCAATATTAATATTTTATTTTTTTATCTTCCGATATTGTTGTAACAACATAAACTGAGTGAGTAGTTCTAATTATAAGCAATAAGCTATTAATTTAACGTTTTTAAAAAATGAGTATACATAATTTAACATTTACTTACGTTTAATTAAAGCTGAAATCAAAATTAAGTTGAAATTATACCAGAAATGATATTGGAGGTGATAACTTGAGTTATGTAAAAAAATAAAACACTTCTAAAGGGTGTCCCAAAATTAACGCAAGATTTGAATTTGCCGCCATTTGTGCAGTGAAGTGTTGGCAACCCTGAAAAAAAGCAATTTGACAGCTAACAGTATAGGGTTATGAAAAATGGAGCGTTACACGATAGAACAACGTGTCTTCATTATTAAAGAATATTTCAAAAATAGTGAAAGCTTGGCGGCTGCAGTTCGAAAATTTCATACAAAATATGACCGGAATAGTGTTTTAACTTCGTCAACTGTGAAGAGATTAATTGAAAAATTCATGGAGACTGGATCCGTTGGAGACGCCAAACACACTGGTCGTCCAAAAACAAGCCGTTCAAATGTGAATATCGAAGCAGTGCGTGAGAGTGTTGCGGACAATCCAGGAACCTCAATTCGACGTCGTGGACAAGAATTGCAAATGTCAAGAACCTCTCTACAGCGTATACTCACCAAAGATCTGTGTCTTCATGCTTACAAACTTCAATTAACACAACAATTGAAGCTTAATGACCATGCAGAGAGAAGAGAGTTTGTTGAATGGATTATTGAACATCAACAAATGGACCCTGATTTTTCAAGCAAAATCATCCTAAGCGATGAAGCACATTTTCATCTTGATGGCTTTGTCAATCGCCAAAATTGCCGCATTTGGGGTTCGGAGAACCCACGTGTGATTGTCGAAAAAGAAATGCACCCACAACGCGTGACTGTCTGGTGTGGATTTTGGGCTGGAGGCACAATTGGGCCATATTTTTTTGAAAATGATGCTGGTCAAGCAGTGACTGTTACTGGTGCTCGATATCGCGACATGATTACACAGTTCTTTCTGCCAAAATTGAATGATATTGATGTACCCAATATGTGGTTTCAACAAGACGGTGCCACATGTCATACAGCCCGTGAAACAATTCAATTACTGCATGAGACATTTCCCGGTCGTGTACTCTCTCGTTTCGGTGATCAAAATTGGCCTCCTAGATCGTGTGATTTAACACCATTAGACTTCTTTTTATGGGGTTATTTGAAATCAGAAGTCTATGTCAACAAGCCCACAACCACCCGTGCATTAAAGGAGGAGATTCAACGCTGCATCAACGAAATTCAGCCACATTTATGCAGAAGGGTCATGGAAAATTTCGACAAAAGAGTGCGCATGTGCATGCAAAGCCGTGGAGGCCATTTGTCCGATGTGTTATTCCATACATAACCCTATCCTATGTACTTTATGAGTCAATAAAAATATAACTATTAAAAGACTAAAAATGGCATTTTCTATTTAATTCAAATCTTGCGTTAATTTTGGGACACCCTTTATTTTAGTCTGCCATAGAGCTGTAATACTCATACTTTAAAGCTAATGTTAAATAAATCTATATTACAGAAATTATTATGATTTTTTTGAGCCCTGACCAAAGGGGAATTAAGCCCAAGATTACTTCTACGGAACGGTATTCTAAACAGATGATAGGTTCTAAACGTTCTATCAGGAGTGTTAAAGTTCAAGTTTGCCAAAAGATCCGGACAGTCAGTGAGGCCATTCAACAATTTATGAACACAGCAAATGTCAGAAATCGTTCTTCTATCTCTATCATATTGAACTGTTTCATAATTTGCGTATAATGATGATCTGTAACAGGTTGGTGAGTTTTATGTGCTAACATCTTCAAAAATTTGTGTTGAATTCTTTCTATCCTGGCTATATGTACATTGTAAGACGGATTCCATATTACTGATGCAAACATCAATTTGTTGTGTATATAAGCGTAGTACAATGAAAGAAGCGTTTTTGGGTTCGTAAATTCTCTGCATGTCCAGTTTATGAACACTAGTGTTCTATTTGCATCATTTACGATATGCTCTACGTGAGTGATGAATAAGAGTTTCTCATCAATGTATATGTAGGTCTTTTACTACATGAAGCTTTTCCAGTTCTGCCGTCCCTATCTTATATCTGAAATCTATAGTATTCGCTATGTTTCTAGTAAGCCTCATGTAATGAGGAAGATACTGTTTTCAGAGATTCCAAATCGCTTTGAAGTTTTACACTGTCATTTACATTTCTAACAATAGTAAATATCTTTAGATCATCAGCATATAGCAAATATTTACTGAAATGAAAAACAGAAGTAAGGTTGTTCATGTATATGTTAAATAACAAGTGACTACCTTGTGGTACGCCTGAAGTTACTAAGAATGTCTCCGAACGATACCCATTGAAGTCACCACTTGTTTACGATTACTTATATACGATGCTAGCCACTGCCATAATGGACCATCTACACCCACCTCAGCAAGTCTCGATCAAGATAGAATGATCAATCTTGTCGAAAGCCTTACTGAAGTCGGTATAAATAACATACACCTGCAGTTTCTCATCTATTGCGTGAGAGGCATATTCTTTAAAACTCATCAAATTCGTCTCTACAGATCTTTTAGGGAAAAATCCATGCTGGTGTTCCGTATTGATATTTTTTGTAATGTTTAAGATAGCATCATAAATCAGCTTTTTAAAATTTTTTGAGAAAATACAAAGTTTAGTGATAATTTTCCACAAGATGTCTATCGCCTCCTTTATGAATAGGCAATATTTCACCTTCTTTCCATCTCGTTGGAAAGACTCTTTGAGTTAATGATAGTTTGAAAATTGGGTGAACTGGTAAACATAAGCTAGCGGAACAGTTTTTTAGAAATACAGGAGGTTTGCCGTCAGGGCCTACTGATTTTTTAATTTCTAAGGACACTATTTGTTGATATATTTTTTCAACGGATATTAAGGTAACATCAATAGGACTAGCATCCCTGTTTAAATAAAAATGTTTAGATTTAACATATACACTTGCAAAGAAATCAGCAAAGGCATTACACACCCCACTTCCGGTTTTAACTTCATAGTTTGAATGATTTATAGAACTAGGTATAGAGACATGACATTTTTTCTTACTTCAAACGTATTTCCAAAAGTGTCGGCTGTCGTTCAATATATTGTTTTCCATAATTGTTATGTATTCATCCAGGTTTTCCTTATTAAGATTTTTGATTTGGCTCTAAGGTCACAGAATATCTGATATGAGTATGGATCATTAAAACGTTTGTATAGCCTATGATACTTATTTTTTCTCTGAACTGTTTGTATTGTTTCAAGTTTAAAGTATATTGGGTATTTTCCTCGAATTTTATATGTTGGTGTAAATTTGTGAATAGTTTCATTGAGTATGTTATAGAATAACTCCTAATCATTTTCAGAAAAAAAAATGTATGGGTTGTAAGTCAGGGGTTGGAGATTGTAATTGTAATGTTCCAACGTACTAAGACTATTTTTCAAACTTGTTTCTTGAGCTCCGATTGCACATGAACGTAAAACGATACGCGCATTCACTGACACTTGGGCAGTGGAAAATCACAGACCCGCGGATCTATAACGCGAGCAATTTCGTGCAACATAGCTGACAGCGTCTAGTTCTTTCTCTTGTAACACCCGTGTGAGACAAAGATAGTTAAATCAACCGGCCAGTTCACAACTTATTATTCTGTATTTATGTATCCCATGACTATTGATGCATGATGCATAATAAGATTCAGGCGAATAACCAAATGAAAATGGTATTAACCATTTTGGATTGGTATTTACCGATCCGTTCAAGCGAGTGTGCTTATCAGTTCGGTTATAAGATCCATGACGTCATGAATCAGCTGTTATATGTCATAGTTATCACCGCAAAATTGTGGTATTTACCCAGCTCAGGAGTAGTTTCATATTTCTGGTTATTATTTGAAACGTGATAAGTTCGAATTTTGCCGGGTACTGGATATTTTTGCTGTACTTCAGCTTCATTTTTGGGAAACTTGATACAGGCTGACTTCAGATGCAGCACAAATTAGAACACCTTATTAGTTAGATATACTCATTACTGTTGTTGGGGACACTTTAAATCTAGTTATTATACTTAACAAAGTATCCTGTTTGACCATATACCACAAGGATATTAGAATATCGCTATATAAACTCACTGGATAATGTCCATCTTTATACGGTTTTGCTAATATCATTTTTCATCGCTTTTTCCTATCATTTCTGCTAAATCAATAAATGTTTGCTATGACATGCGGAAAAGTTTAGAGAATTGAAAGTTATCATAGCTACAAAGCCAACATTAAAAATTATTTTCTAAAAAAAAAAACATTTCTACCATTAATATTATGAAAGGTTTTTTTTTTGAACTTTCCATACACTGTTGTAAACGAAAAAGCACCGGTTATTAAGTGATAATAAAAATAATCAGAAATTATATACGCGCTTTTCTAAAATAAACAACTTGCAACAAAACCGCGGTTAAAACCAACGCGTTCAAGCGATTCGAGTAACTGACGTCATTAACCCGTGTGTCATCTCAAACCATATTATAACCACGGTACATAACACAGAAATTTTGGTTATTCGCTTGGATTTGATTCATGTCTCCCAACCAGCAACGTAAAGTTGTAGAGATGGATGCGACATGGGGAAATAAAAAGTTACAAAAAGATAAAATTGTTACTTAGCGGTTGACAGTTTTTCGTAGTTAAAGATAGAATAAAATACCCTAAAAATACCCAACAAGTTTCTTTCTCGCCAAAAAATCCCCCAGAGCATTTTATCCCCCAAAAAATCCCCAGGGAACATAAAAATTAGCCAAATTTGCGGAAAAATCCCTCATTATTGGAGCTCTGACTACATCTCCGGATCTTTCGCGTTATTATTTACTATACTAGTGCGGTTCAGCACCGTTTCCAGATGGTCGATACATAGAGCATGGGAAGAAACTAGTGTTTGCGGGTGGAGACTGTGGAGTATGGACTATTTGCATGGGCCTGTTTGGCTGACTTAATCCATTACATTTTTTTATACATATTTGCAGCTAGTTCAGAGCGGCTAACTTGTGCCGATCATATTCGTTTATGAACTGATGACAACGTTTTATCGGAAGTGCAGAGTCAACCGCCACTTTTTGAATGGGTCAGGTCAGCAAGCTGAAATTTGGAAAGTGGATTAGAGAATAGGATAGGTAACCCGAGCGATACGACACTGGTCTTCTAGCTATTTTATACTACAATGTGTAGGTTGGCTCTTGTTGTGGACTTCGTGTGATGTGGCCGTATCCGGATGTGTGCGCATGTGTATCTACTTCTGTAGTTTCATATGTGCATTCATTTCGGGAATGATGAAGCCAGCCAGCAGAAATACGTATCGCTCGGGTTACCTATCCTATTTTTTGCTCGAACCCACTTTCCTCCTTTTTGCGGATTTTGCCCATTATTTTCCTACGTTTTTATATATATATATATATAACACATATATATAATATATATATCTATATATATATATATATATATATAAACTCTAGAGCTAATCAACCTCAGTCGCAAGAACGGTCTAACATTTCGAATGCTTGATCGTAGAGTGCTGACATCCGCAAAGCCGTGGATCAGATTTATAGGAAGACAGAGTGTTCCAATATGGACATATTAGTACAAAATGTTTTTAGACCCAAAATGAGTAGATTGGACATGATTTACCTCTACGCCAAAGTCAGTCCTCTGTCCGTTAGAGGTTTCTTTTTAAAACAAATTTTTTAAGATATTTTAAGAAGCGATAGTCGGATTTGAATGAAACTTGGAACACGTATATTTTGCTAGACTCACACGAAAAGCTCTGAAGCGTTCAAGAAGGGTAAAAATTACTCCCACCCCTCCATAAATTCTAGCAGAATCTCTTGGCAACTTTTCCGATATCTTTGAATATTTTTTATTTAGCAGTTCTTTCTTTTTACTTTATTTTTTGTCTACTATCGAAACAGGCCATGCCATCTTGAATAGTTTTCAAGACAAAGACATGAGTTGCACCAAGAGGTTCCCAAGCATTTTATTAATGATTTAACTTATGTTAACGAAAATAAGTATGACATTACTTAGTACAATTTTATTTAATACAGGTAACAGTGCGAATCTTTCATAAATGGTGTTCAATATGACCGCCATTTTTGTTCCTGAGCTTAAAAAATGGTGCAAAAAAATTTAAATCTTGATGTAATTTTTTGTCTAAAACTATGAAAAATATCCTGTTTCTATAAGAGAAAAAAATTAAGTAGGTTAAGGGGATCTTATAAATTAGAAAAAAATCAGAATCGTTGGGTAAGTAGCGAAAAGAATTTGCTATAATTTATGAAGGGCCGGGGGCAGTTTTCACCCTTCTCGATCACTTTCTTTTTTTTTGTAAAAGTCAAATATTAGGGCGTCTAGCAAAAAACATATGTTCTAAATTTATTCACATCGAACTATCGGTCCCAAAGATATCTGGAAAAATGTGTTTATCGAGAAAACTTTGATGCCCTCTAACGCGCAAGGAAGCACTTTTGCATAGAGGTAAATAATGTCCAATAGACTAAAAATACCTGGTACATCTATGTCCACAGAATATTGAGACACCTTGTATAATAGAAAGAGTGTTTGAGTCAGAAAAGATCCTTGGAGAACGGGTTGACCTTGTGGGATGAAAATGAGAGGCAGTCAGCGACCTACTAAACGGATTCTTCTTGAAACCACATCGTTTTGCAAAGACCATTTTGTTATGTGAGCTACGTAGTAATTGGTAGTGAATAAAAATTATAACATCGGAGTAATCGCGGCGCGTAGACCACATCCAATATACCACCAGATTCGTCAGTCTCTAGTGGTCAAAAGCGAACTGGGATCTTCACAGTTCCAACCGACAACTGCCATACACTCTAACAGTAATAGAATAAACAATAGAGGTCTTACTTCGATTGGATTAATCATTGGAAGAAGTCGGTTCGACCCTTCCAGATAGCAAATCCTGCACACGACCGTGTATCTAAACTTTCAAATCCGGAACACAAGCGCTTCCTTGTTTACTTAGAAAACACATAAATCCTTTATCTGGCCGGGCGTCATCCCGAGTCGCTTGTGATACCCTAAATGCTGAGAGATGCGAGTGGAAACTTTTTAATTTCTCTGCGGCTCTTCCTTCTCCGTCACTTTCAACTGCATGAAATAGAATTTCTTCTCCCCTTGTGTTCGTTAATTAAAAATTAAGGTCAGGAAGATAAAAAGTACGGTGGAGAGGAGATAGTAGAGTAAAGCCGCATTCCTTTAGAACGAAATGCGTTTGAACATTATTCAGGACGGTTAGTTGATCCGAGTGAATACGAGGTGGGTCTTGGAAGTTAACAGGAACTAATCCAAGCGCAAGTCATAGTCGTTGTAGTAGATATTAAAAATGTTTAGAAGCGATGCCAAAAGAAATTTTAAAGTAAAATTAAATGGTGAGGTTATAGAAAAACTTGGGCGTAACTTTAGATGAAAGTCTAAATTTTATACCAAATGTAAATAATATCAGTAAGAGTTGTTTTTCAATTTTACGTCAGTTATATCTAAATAATAAACAATATCTTGACTTTACAACTTTTTTTTTTATACTCCAACTACCACGAAGGCCTAAGGCCTAAGCACCCATTGGGTACCGTGGGGCTATAGGGGGATACATGGGAAAGGGGGGGGGCGCCACACGGACTGTGGCGAGGGAACACGTGTGCATGCAACATGCACACATTCTGGCTCCGCCTACGAGAAAAAATTATGTGCGAATCTTTGGTAAAATCCAAAATTAGTTTTGCGATGCAGTTTATCTCTAGCACGTCTCCAAAAAATCCAAGACTCATGTTGTAGGCAGATCAATAATTTGAAAAAGTATGATCATATGAGCCATTTTTCCAAAGACATGAAGTGGTTGAGAGTTGAAGAACTGTATGAGCTACACTTAGTTACTTACACCCACAAGCTTTTGCTATCATCCATTCCGCCATTTTTTAGAAATAAGCTGATATCTAGAAGCAGTATCCGTTCTAGGAACATTCGATTCACTGAAACACTCACAATGCCCCTTTGCCCCTTCACAGGACATCATTCTTTCGTAAAGGCTTCACCTCGAACCACAAAATTGCTATCATATGATGAATTTAAAAGACATATGAAGATATTTATTTTGAATAGAAGTATATAAATTAGTTGATAAAATTTATCTGTCACCTCACACAAAATTTTTCCAATATAGCATTCCTTTGTTTTGTATAACTGTTACAATTTTATACTTTTAACTCATGAAATATTGAATAGCCTTCCTTCCCTCATACAGATATGTTATATACATCATATTTTTTATACACCTACATTTTTAAACATCTAACCTATCAAATGTATTTCTGTTTTTTGTATTGTTTATCAGTTTTTCTTTTTTTTGTGGGGGCGGGTTGAGTGGCAAAGTAGCATTATGCTAAACTTCGCCCCCCAAATAATGACGATTTATTATTATTATTATTCTTATTATTATTATTATATTAAGGTGATAAGAGCCGTCCTTAGCAGATGCGAGGCCTGCACCAAAACATTTTTGCGAGGCCTTTTCTTAAAGAAAGTGGTCTACTTCGAAATATTTCTACAATTCCCGTGCAAAAAGTGTTTAAGTGTTTTTAGCATTTTTGATGAAGCGATTTTATCCCAATACAATTATTTACATATTTTTTTCATTTGTCAGGGTTGAGTTTATTTCTATTTTTGATGCATGTATACAATATTTCACGCTGTGTAAAGAACTGATATAAGAAAGAAATTTGATTTAAGACTATGGTCTAACCTCTTCCACTTAAATTTTTTAAGCAATGAATCATCAGGTAAATTATAATAATACCTAGGTCTGCCAGGAAATAAGTAAATTCGTATAAGAAATCTTTTGTTTGTTGTGAATACTCAATCACAAATAAACACATATTATTACAAAATATTCATATTATTTGCACATACATACTATTATTTGTTAGATACTCTTAAGTCGAAATCTTAAATATTGTGAACTCAAACATGCTTGATTTATTTATCTATCTGACTTCTTTCTTTGAATGAAGCCGCAGAAATAGTAGTTTTGGGACAGGTAGCACTTGACAACACCCAAAGCACTCGTGGACTGGCTACTTCTTCAGCACTCAACGGTATAAAAATTTTTAAAGACAATAAATTTCTCTATGTGCCAGATAAATGGTCACCACTTTCAGCACTTATTACCACATTGACCTACCTCTTTATAGCAAATTAAATTTTACTTTAACTTTGATGAGCGTATAAACTGTAAGTTTTTTTTTTGTTTTTTAATACTCGGAGACTTGTTTTTAAATTTAAAATAAAGTCTTGTTGCTATGGCAACAATATTGATTATTATTTTTACGATATATTCCCTTATTATCACAATATCTAGAATTTTATTATAAACTAAAATAGCTTCACAACGATTGAAGATAGGTATCTACTTTATTACACAAAAGTTACTAAAAACTTCTTGGAGAATCTAAAAATTAAAAAAAGGTTTTCCATTTAAAAATCTAAAGTGTAATGCAATATCTTATTTTTGGATCCCCCTGTAATGTACGGCTGAAGATGTAAAGATGAAAAGACGCCATCTGGAAATAAAAACTGACTTGTCTGAGCGTTTTTCCCAAAATGTGCCAGGAGAGTCACAAGTATGCGACCTTTTTGTTAGGTCATCCTGTATGTCGTTTCATTTGGCCAGAAACATATCGAATTCAGTTTCAAACGGACTGCGTCCAATTAGTCTGTTGCCAGTGATTTCTAGAGGAGGCTATAAGCATTCAACAGCATTAATTTTTCTCTGAGACTAATGTTCTCCCACCCAGGTTTCAGAACAGGGCATAGCACAATTACAGCCCTAGCGCGTGTAAGTGATTATATAATTCGTGCAGCCAACAGAGGTTAAGCCTCAGCATTATTTTTGTTAGACTTTAGTAAAGCCTTTGACATTATCACTAATACATTATTGGCACCGAACTGCCATTACTTAAGATTTGATGAATTATCAATCAACTGGTTGCGGTGTTATTTTAACAAACTCCAGTTTGTAATTATGAAAGATAAAACTTCTTCAACCGTATGTTCAGTTAGTCCTAGAGATCTGTGCTAAGGCCTCTGATGTCCTAAATTCATATTTTCGATTTACCTAATATGATTGACGACTACCCTGTTCAATCGTCCGCTGGCGATACTCAAATATACCCCAGCTTCCAACCAGATAAGTTCAACCATGCTCTTTGATAAATGCTGATTCACAGAATATAACAAATTACTATTAAATACAGGTGAATCAGACTCGCTACTGTTCTGCTCTAAGGAAAAAGGAGCTATTTGAAATCTGGTATTAAAGTCAAGATCAATGATCAGGTAATACAATTTGCACAATATGCAAAACATTTAGGATTGAAGGGATGAAAGCCTGTTAGCTTATGTTAAGACTACTTGCTATATGTTAATCGATCAAAATTGAACACAAATATAAATAAAAAGTTAGGTCTTTCATCCTATCAAAAATATCTTACTGCAATGTAATTAATTATGTTCTGATTGAGTGAACATACAACGGTTACAAAAAATACAAAATTCATGCTATCGACATGTGAACAATCTAAGAAAATATGATCATGCCTCTCATGTAGTATTTTTGATTGTGTGGTTAAGTACTAAACAATCATACGAATTTAGTAAGATTACATTCACAATTAATATATCAAAGCCTTCTATTCCGCAATATCTTCTAAAAGAACTAGTTACTAGACGTGTTATACTTAATGTGAATACCAGATATAAATGCCATCTCTGCAGGCCGCACCCTAAGTCAGCCATGTTCCAGCGCTTCTTTAATGTTATAAATCTTTTAAATATGTTAAGTCCCTCAGTGGAAGATAATTTCAGCAAAAAGGCACATGTATATGTCATAGTTATATTGTAACTTTGACACCTTGTATCTCGCAAACTATCAACTTTTGGACTGTGGTATGTTTAGCTCAATTCACATATTTTGGTCTGTAGTAGCTCCAGTTTCGAAATTTCTCAACCTATCGCAGACACCCTGTATACCTGAAGACGAATAGAGTTACCACATCAATCGAAACATTGTTATCTCAAAAATTGTACAGACAACGGAAGTCCGAAATAGGGCTTTTGTTGACTGACCTATGGATATACTTCGTTTACAAATCTCGTTTCAGTGAATAGTCAACTAGCATTATATTATAGAATATATTGACCCCATTTCTTCTTTGATGGGAAACCGTACTTTACGAGCTTTTCCGCAAGAAGTCGATGACCAAGCGGACTATAAAGTTTCAATTACGGTATCGCCGTCGCTGACCCTAAACTTCGATAAGGAGGACTTTATCGAAAAAGAGCCAGGAATTGACAATAATAGAAAAGGCAGCCGTCCGTACGTTCGAATCTTATCTGCCCATTGTGCTGTTCCTCTTTTCTGCTTCTTTTTCTCTTTTTTCTTCTCGTTAGTTGTTTTGGGACGAGTGCCTCGCAACTTTCTATTCCCCAAATGCCACGTATGGCTTGTACTTTATAAACAAGGGTGAGATTCGAGTTTCCTTTGAGGTGTTCCTCATGGACCACCTTTCAGAAGGCATTGTAAACGACTCTACTCTTTGTACCCAGTACATTTCTTTGATTATGACGCCGTAAATAAGACTTGACTTTACAAGAATATTTTCGTTCTGCTAAAATTCTATGCAATTTTAATGACCATGAGGAACAAATCAGGTCTACCGGAAAGATCTGTCTGTCTGCCAAAACAAATATTTTCTCTTATACCTTGGATAAACTTTAACCAATGGTTATGGTCTATCACCACTTATGGTCTCTTGCCAATGTAATTCCATAGTGGATATTCAATTCCTATAAAACGTATTCCTCCTGCCAACGTAATCTCATTGTGTATATCCAATTCCTATGAAACGTATTCCTCCTGACAACGTAATCCCATTGTGTATATTCAATTCCTATAAAACGTATTCCTCCTGCCAACGTAATCCCATTGTGTATATCCAATTCCTATGAAACGTATCTCTCCTGCCAACGTAATCCCATTGTGTATATTCAATTTCTATAAAACGTATTCCTCCTGCCAACGTAATCTCATTGTGTATATCCAATTCATATAAAACGTATTTCTCCTGCCAACGTAATCCCAGTGTGTATATTCAATTCCTATAAAACGTAACCCTCCTGCCAACGTAATCCCACTGTATATATTCAATTCCTATAAAACGTATGTCTAGGCGCAAAAAATGACTCATTGCTTGTTGATATCGCCTTTTTGGATTATATTGCTCTATACAAAAAACTTATGTCGACAAAAATAGTTAATAGTAGGGTGCTAGATCTGTAGAGTTGCATCTCCAAAACCAATATGAGGTCTGGTATAATAATGTTATCACACATCGTCGCCGTTTTTTCTGCTGTCTCAAAATTATCTGATTTCTGACAATATCTCTCCAAATTCAGCTTTTCATTCGGTTTCAACAGCTCGTCATGTATTGGTCCAAACATGTCCCACCATATACACATTTTCTGGGTGAGGCTCAAATTCGGATTGGAAGTAGCAGGTTTTCTTGAATTTCACGATCCAAGATCCAAGGAAGGTTCGATTCTGGTCCGTGCAAGCAGACATGTGCATGTGCCAGTTAAGTTCTTATTCATCCCGTATGGCCCCATTTCAAATATGTTTTCGCTAATCCTAACTTCCACATGTAGTCCGAAATATCCGAATCAGCTGAATCAAGTCCTTCCACTATCCCTGATATCAAAAGATTTTATTCATGTTTATTTATCCGTTTCTGTCATGTCCACAAGCGGTATCACTTGTAACAGACGTGTCAAATGTAAGTTCAGATCTATAGTATGTCCAAAAATCATTTTTTTCTGTGACTGGAAAAAAGTTTGACATTTTATCTCTGTTGACAGGTAACAAAACGTCACTTTTTATGAAATTACTTTTTCCCCGGGAAAAAATAAGTACTTTTTTCCCGGATATTGCATAAACACATAAGCGAAGGTAGATATTTAATGTTAAAATATTTTATTATACAATAAAGTTACATTTCCTTTATATTAAAAGTACAATTCTTAAATGTGCATTGCATGAATGACACGTTCCTCAAACTATTCGGTACAGCAGTCGAATTTTCTTGTGCTGAAATTATATGTTTTTCTGCCATCACAACACCCGTGGATGTACTTGGTCGCCAATCCGCTGCTATTTCAGCACTACCACACGGTCTAAACATCAAGTCTCCCCCAGATTCAACTAAGAGTATAACAGACAATCTTCAAAATGAATGATCTGTATATAATAATAATAATAATAATAATAAATGCCTTTATTTCCAAACAGTTCTCAAAAAAAAAATCAGAAAGAGAAACATGAGTATTAACCAAAAAAAAAGGAAAATAAAAAAAAAATAAAACAAATGTCCACTGTCTGAAAACCACAAGTGGTTTTTTTAAAAATAATAGAAAAGTGAGAAATGTGGTAATAAATTTAAAAAAAAAGAAAGTCTAGAATAATATATATATATATATATATATATCCATACATACCGCATAAACAAACGCCAATATGAGCGACAATTGCGTTTGAAAAAAAAGAGCAAAGAGAAAACGTGGTGGTAAATTTAAAAGTCTAGAATGATATATAAAAACATATACGTACATTATGCATCATATGAAAAAAAATATAAATAAAATAATGGAATGCAAACAAAATAAAATTAAGTTTACTATAATTTTTAAATCAAATCACAAACTTAAATTGACAGCTATTTGATAACTTTAAAAGTTTTTTCAGCAACGCAGGTCTAATTGTCGCCATAAGTACAACATAACCAACTAATTTCAAATTTCACATCGATAATTTTCTGACTTAAATATTGTAATAATATAATTTTTCAATATTAAATCGTCGTTTTTCCCGTCAGAGAAAAAAATTGTGTATTATACACGGGAAAAATACTAGATTTTGGCTTTGGGTTTTTTGTCTCCCGATGCGCAGCCTCAAGCTAAAATCTAGTACTTTTTTCCCCTTGTATAATAAATAACTATTTTGGAGTTATGCGCAAAGCAAATTCCAACACAGTTTAAATGGGCATAATACGTTAACAAAATTAAAAATATCGACAATCATCAGGCTTTTATAAGACTTTTTTGCTACAAAATGCTTGCGCCTGGATGCGAGCTCACATCCAAAAACTCTTGGGATCCAAGTAAATGAATTGCTCTGCTTAAAACTTGTTTTACTTCCTCTTGCTTGTACAAGCTTCTATTAGTCATTGTCTGTCAGAGCGGTCCATAGAACATATGATCGTCTGAAGTATCGTCAGTCAGTAGGTTTCTCAGGTCTGTTAGCCCAGATACCAGAAAAGTCAGACAAAAAGAAGGGAAGAAGACAGAAATCAAGGAATAAGGGAGTACAAAGATGAGGAAGAGCGTGAGTTTGAGGAGTGCCTTGGCACTGTTACCTAGTATTCGAGAATTTTAAATTGATCTAATAGACCGGGACCTGTGGGACACCGGCTCTGATGGGTCGTACTCTCGACAAGACATTATTAATTTCTATCCGAAATTTCCTACCTTCAAGGAAGGACTTCAAAAGTTTTAGGACCCAAAATGGAAAGCCCTTTTGAATTAGTTTATAGAGAAGGTCCTTGTGCCAAACCTTGTCAAATGCCTTCCAGACATCGAGAAGCAAAATGCCAGTACTTTTGTTAAGGATGGTGTCCCTTGTTACTCGCTCCACAAGCCTAACTGCCTGTACCTCCGCGCTATGCTCAGACCGAAATCCAAATTGCTCGTCATCAATCACATGGTGATCTGACGAGAAATTCGAAAGGTGACGTAGAATCACCTTTTCAGCGAGTTTAGACGGAGCAGACAGTAGGATAATAGGACGATAGTCCTGGGTAAATATCGAACCCATATTCTTTGGGATCATTATAACTTCCGCAGCCTTATACGCTGATGAACAGTACTGGGTCCTTAGCATGGCATTGATAATAGTCTTAAGATCGGTCAAGGACTTCCGTCAAAGCAGCATCCCCTTTTCCCCTTTCTTGAGGTCTTTAATAAAACCTTGCACCTCTGCTGCAGTGTAATGCGGGATCTCGGGAGATGCTGCTGATGGACTATACAACCCTTCACTTGAAGAATCTTCCGAAAAAGAATCTTCTCAGGAAGAATCACTAAAATATCTCCTAACGGATCTTACAGTTTCTTACTCCTCGTTGAGATCATTATCAAGATCATAGTTAGGAGAGAACGGTGGTTCCATAGCATCAGCGAAAACCTCGTCCTTCTCCTCTGTCTTGAAGACTATGCCCCCAGGACCGTGAATATTCGGGAGTTGTTCTCGCTTTCCGTTTCTGAGCGTCTCCGCCACTTTCCAGAGTCAAGCATCCCCGCCAGAAAGTCGTTCCGTTGCTCATTGCGGAATTCATGGAGAGCATTTCTCACTTGAACAAGATCCGTCGCTCTGCGAATTTCATCAGGATGACAAGACCTTTTCGCTTGCTTAATTGCAGTCCTTTGGCCATTTTCTTACGAATGTCTGCATGTTGTACAGGAAGTGCAGCTGCTCTCTGCAGAGCTTGCTAAACGATTCTGATCATCTATGATCGGGATATTGGGGAACTCTCTGAGAAGCAACTTGTATAGTTCCCAATCAACCCATTTCCTTGGAGGAGTTCTCTCTTCCAAGGTTTGCTCATTACCATTAACCAAACATAAATAAGCTGTGAAACAAGTATAAAACTAAAGCAGTATAATTTAGTAGTAATACTAACTCAAAATTGAAGTAAGCTGGGCCTACGACTGTTTATCTATGAGCTGCAGATATGTTATCTTACAATGGCAGCAGATTTTTTAATACATTATGTTATTCATCTAAGATTGCAAATTAGATACCCCTGATTGATCGGTTCTTTAGCCTCATCAGCTATGTCGAATTTATGGAAATTAACTTTTACTAGATGCGTATAGTGCTGGCAGGTTATGCATTCCCCCACTTCGCATCCCTTCGCAGTTTCCGCCACAAAACGAACACTGCCCAGCTAACTGAGTTACCGGCCGGTCTGGTGTTTGCCGGTAGATGCCGGTCCAGTTTTCTGGTGCAATTTGCTGGACTGCGGAACCGGCAGCCCTGCTGCCACCGGAGATCGACAGCTTAATTGATAATGGTCAAGCCGACGGCGCGAATTTTCATAATTTCCGAGGTGCCAGACTGTTCGTCGGACCCAGGGCCCACTTTCATCCCTTCGCAATAGCACGTCTCTTTCGGTGAAAGCTCGTAATTTCCTGTCTGTATCCATATATACGAGGTAGAAACAGCACTTATTTCGTTGCTAACAAGGCAGCGCATCGTTACATTTTGGCAGAGTGCGACGCACGTCGGGTTCGTTGTCGTTGCACGAGAGTCATCAGATTTTTATACAGCGCTTTCCCGAAAGGTCCCTCCACTACTTACTTTTTGAACGGGTTACGTCAGGAAGCAGACATTTGGAATAATGAAATTAATGCATCCAGTGTTCGTGGATTATTGGAATACACTTTTGACTTTAGATAACCCCACAAAAATAATCGCATGGCGTGAGGTCGGGTGACTTAGGAAGTTAGTAAATGTCTCGAAACTCCGATATAACTTTCTGACCATCGATTCTTTGGAAGTATGGGCAGTGACCCATCCTCTTAAAACCATGTGTTTCTGTTAAATTGACGTTCTGTTCTCATAATAGGAGCAAAAAGTATCAATCATGTCCTTGTATCGCTCGAAATTGACAGTCAATACATGACCGTTTTCATCTTCAAAGAAATTCGGCCCAACAATAACGCTAGAGGATATGGCGCACCAAACAGTTACCTTTGGACTATGTAGCTGTTGTTGATGTTTGTCTTTTGGGTTCGTTGGTACTCAATATCTGCAATTTTGCTTGTTCACATAACCGTCTCAGTGAGAATGAGTCTCGTCACTGAAAACAACGTTCTCGAGTCTATCGTGTACAGAATTTCCGACAGGCAGCTGGGTATGAATCACCACTCATAAAGTAAGCCTTGATGGCAAAAGCTCGTTGCGCTCCGGTCCAACGTTCCATTGTGACTATTTAACCTGCACGCCGAACACGTCGATCAAGACTTCCTAGCGTATACCATTGCCGCGTAATTCAATTTTGGAATGTGAACTTTCCTACTGGACACCCTATATTTTAACGTGAAAGTAACAGTTGAAAATTTCCAAATGGTGACTGGGCGTCACCTGGGAAGATGTTTTTCAAATGAAATGGGAATTATTTCATACAGAACGAAGAGTCACTTTGGAAGCTCCTTATCAGTACTACAAAACCACCGATCATAGATTCAATATATTTCCAAATGGCGTACTGGGGGGCTATAGAAGTTGAGTTTTTCGGTACATTAAATCTTTTGTAACTCAACAACCGATTATCGAAACGCTATGGTATGTTATATTAACCTTCTTTTCTAAGTGCCTCACCTCACCAATTGATAGAAGATTGATCTAACACACTAAGGCTTGGTTTTTCAAACGCAAGCTAACTTCCGAGTTAGGTAACTATTACTTGGAAGTTAACTATAATTTGCCCGTAAATTCTTTTTTCAAGTTTTGGTTAACCAATCATCATCGCTGCATCTACAGGTATGTCTACATTATCGTGTTCTGTGCGTTTCGTGACGCTCAACGGATGTCACTGTCAAGAATAATTGCATGTTCAATTTCACCGATGCCTGGTCCTCTAGTCAATAATCAAATCCAAGCGAATAACCAACATTTCTGTGTTATGTACCGCGGTTATAATATGGTTTAAGATGACACACGGGTTGATGACGTCAATTACTCGAATCGCTTGAACGCGTTGATTTTAACCGCCGTTTTGTTGCAAGTTGTTTATTTTAGAAAAGCTCGTACATAATTTCTGATCATTTTTATTATCACTCAATAATCGGTGCCTTTCCGTCTACAATGTTTAAGAAAGAAACCTTTCATAATATTAATGAGCGAAATGTTTTTTTTTCAGAAAATAATTTTTAATGATGGAACGATGGCTTTGTAGCTATGATAACTTTCAATTGTCTAAACTTTTCCGCATGTCGAAGAAAACATTTATTGATTTAGCAGTAACGATATGAAGAAGCGACGGAAAAAGATATTAGCAAAACCGTATACAGGTGGACATTATTCATTGAGTTTATATGGCCACATTTTAGTATTCTTGTGGTATATGGCTACTTTGTTAAGCATAGGAACTAGATTTAAAGTGTCCTCAACAACAGTTATGCGTGTAACTAATAAGGTGCTCTACTTTATGCTTCAACTGGAGTCAGCCTGTACCAAGTTTCCCAAAAATGAAGCAGAAGTACAACAAAAATATCCAATATCCGGCAAAATTCTAACTTGCCACATTTTAAATAATCACCAGAAATATAAAAATACTCCAGAGTTGGGTAAATACCACAATTTTGCGGTGATAATTATGACATATAACAGCTAATTCATGACGTCATAGATCTTAAAACCAAACTTGTAAACACGCTCGCTTGGACGGATCGGTAAAGACCAATCCATTTTCATTCGGTTATTCGCTTGAATTTGATTATATAGTCAGAATCACGAAAGATGACTATTACGTCATACTACAAATTGTACTGAAGTAATCAATGGATGTATCTCGATGATAAAATCACGATGTCAGGAATAATGACAACAAATTTATATTATGATTTTGCGAAGTTAGGTTATTTCACCGATTATTTTTATTTTATTTCATGGTTTTGAGTAATAATAATCTTAGTGCGGAGTTTTTGTTTTGATAAAAACAGTTATGATTAGAATACCTCTGTCTAGCTTATCTGAAACTTCATTAAAAATATTCACAAATCGATGTCGTTTGTCTTTACTACAGATTAAAATGATGACGTAACCGTCATCTTTCGTGATTTCGACTATAGTTAGCTACTGTTTAGGGCAAACCTGACATTGATAGATGGCTGTCAAGTTATACGGGATTCAATATACCCGGTGGGTAATTAATAAAGGATGCTAACTGTAACTTGACAAACACTCGATCCAGAGCTATCGATTAAAAATTCTATATCAAAGTGATCAAGAATAAATTGTCTGAAATTATTTGTTGTTGCGTTATACGCGACTCAATATACAAAAACTCTGAAATTTGATAGCCTGTCCGTTCGCTATTTTAGAAGATAGTCATCCTATATTCTAGGCTTATAAAGTGCTCAAAAGAAGCTTTATCAGATATGTCTCCCAGTCAATTTAAAGGCACTTTTAGCTAGCTTAGCTAGCTTTCGTTCGTTGTATCACCGAGACTGACCTTAGACTATCCTAGTGAGTTTCCAAATAACACGAAACAGCTGTACATGGTTGACCGTCTGGGTCGGACGAATGAAAGCTATATTACTGGTTTGTTCAATGGTGAGTAGACCGTATCTACTGTAGCATCAGAGTAGGCGGTATCTAGCGGCCACAGTCGTAACCTGGCTAACAATGCGAACTGGGATTTTGTGACTGTTATACAGTTTCAACAGCTTGCTGTTTTCCCTCTCGCAGTGGTCGATTCTGGTAATAGATGGCACTTTGTGCTGTCTTATTTCGATAGATTTTTACTTGTTTAATGAGTAGATGGTCTGAGGGAATCATGCAGCTATTCAAAAAATAGTAAATATAAGCCATCATGGGTTAACAAGCACTCAAAGAAATTCCCGGAAACGCGGGCTATTAAAATTTAAAAGCAGTAAAACATGAATTATTCGCCATGGAGGACACGCTGCGCTGGCTGCATCTACTCCCAATATACGTATACACTGTACACTCTCGGGACTCGATGGTGATACATAAAACGTTAATAATTTGATAGGACGGCAATATTTTCGCCATGTTTTAATGAAATATACATTTTTAAAGCCCTTTTTATTTATGTCTGAAAACGGTATTCGCGCGAATGTTATTGGATGTATGACCGTACAGGGTCGGTGTAACGCATAGTTGTTCCAGAAAGTAATGGACAGTTGACTACATATTATAGTATCTATAGGTAAGCACTTCGGGGAACTCCTTATAATTTGGCTCAGACAAATTTTGTCCGGTAGATTGTGAGAAATCGCCGCCATTAGAACAAATCATTACCGAGGCCTCTACTTGTACCTAGCTAAAGTGAGCTTCGTATCGGCGGACGATACCAGAGACATCGAACTGGTAATGACGTTTATGCCGACCTTGGCAATGGTGGCGAAAACCACTTCATGGTTAAGCTGCTTTTATGTAATAAGATCACGTATCTTTATTCCAGAAACTAATCAATAAATTTAAGGTGTAGTCGTTGAGCAACTTTGAAATCATGATTTTGAAGCTTATGCGGTATGTAAAATTGTATATGGCACTTTTTGCTAGACTTCTACCTCCTATTGATGATAATTTTGCTCAACTTTCGTTCTTGTCCTATCTGAAGACTTAGGATTGGGCTGATGATCGCCAGTAAGCATTAATCAGCGCTGAATGCGGTTGGATCTCTGTTGGTTGGACAGACGAAAGCAATAATATAAGCAAACCATATCAAAATGACATCTGACTGGTATAATTTAACACCTGAACTTATCTGTAGGTGCGGTATTAGAGTTTTCTGGTTTAACGCGGTGCTATTTTAAAATGAATGATTATTTTGCTTTATCTTAGCGTGGTACAGGATGGAATGGACTGTTGTCTCAATACACTGAGTAGTAGCGAAGAAAAGAAGAAAAAAAATGAACTGTCACCTAGAAGACAGATAAAGATAGATTTTCACTGTCTGTTGTTCTTTGAAAAAGGTGACCAAAACGTCAAAATTCATAAATATGTAGATTAATTTGGCCTGACTCGTATAGTTGACCAGTGGCATGTGAACTTATGTACCACAACAGATGTGGATTTGCAAGGCATAGAACAATAATAGACATTCGGATAAGGTGAGAACTGCGTGAAAAGTTTGATCCAAAACCATTTAACACATACCTAGATGCTTCTTCAAAGCCTTAGGTTAGAATAAGTTCTTTGTGAGTGAGTCACTCACGACCCCTCACTGCGGCTCAGTGGTCTGTTGTACATATTTATATTTATCCCAGTAGCTCCTACCGTCTAAGGAAGAATATTATTTTATGTTTAGAAAAATCTTCCAGGTCTTCTACTTGGGCCACTACTACTTCAAGTGTATAGTACACGATACTTTAAGGGCATCAGCATAAACATTGTTTTGGTCTCCCGAGATGCACAGCCTGCACTCAGCGTCTTTCGCCATGTCCAGCTTGCTCATGCAGTCTGCAATGACAGGTATACGGACCCACTAAAGCCTTAAGGCTGCTTCTATTTGGCCGCAGCAGTGAATAAATGTTACCTTCTTTGTTAAAATTGGTACGTTTGTCTTATTATGGGTAAACCCTGTGAGTCTCCACAGTGTTGATGGATTTTTCCGACCATCACTACAGAAATTATTTAGTAGCATTGAACGCGATCGCGATCGTTCGCTCAGGCCGTATGAAGAGTGTGCTAGCCCCAATCCTCGCCATAATGTTGGCTGTTCCGTTTCCCGTCAGACCTGTGTCTTGGTATCCATATGAGACGTATTTCCAACCCAATGCTACCTAGAGCTTCTTTAACATTCTACAATAATTTTGATGTAGAGGAGGTGGATTCGAGTGCTCTAACCGCGGCTTAACTATCTGAAAGTATATTCACAGTTCTGTGGCTCACTTGTCGTTTTGCGATCGCCCTGGCACACAGTTCTATAGCATATAACCCTGCCAGGAAAATCGATACCCTGCTTCCTAGGCAAACTGATTCTATAATCTTTAGCCTCGAGACGAAGCTCCCACATTTATTTCCGACTTGCAGCCATCTGGCAAGGGGGAGGTTTTCACTCATTTCTATAAGGACTTGTCGCTGAGTAGGGTTTCATACATCTTGTTATTTGTTGTTCTTGTTATTTAGATCAAAGCAGATATGGAAAGACTTCATTGAATAAACCAGGAAATATAAAATTCTAACCGCCCACAAAACTTGTGGCATCCTTCTTACAGAGAGTTTCTGACTGCTTGAGGATAAGTTTCCAGGTCTAGCTTTTCAAAATTCACTCTTCTGCACTCTTTCATTTGCTTGCATCCAATTTGGGTGGTTCATTTCCAACATTTTGAACTTTGCACCAGGCATTGTTATGACCTTATACGAATGTCCAAACTTGTATCTATATATTGCCGAATTTTTTAAATTATAGCGTAAGCTGGATACAATGAGTCCATTCAATGAACAGTATTTCTAAATTCTAACTGAAACCGAACACAAGCTTTCAGTGAAAGATACATAGTATTTGCCCACCGGTTTTAGTGCCGCCAATACGCCAGGTATGCCACTAACAATAAATCCTTCAGCATGTCGATAGTACATAAACCCCAAAATACCCCAAACCTGACCCTGTATCCGGTGTACAACTGGGATATGTAAAATTAACCATTTCAATCAATATTCTAGCACCGCTCGCCAGCGGTTGACCAAAATCATTTGACGACATGTTTTAGTGATGGATTTTTGGGTACCAGGTAATAGTTTTGCTGGTTATATATGGCTTGTTGAGTAGACGTGAATCTATATATCACTAACGCCACGTTACGTTGTTATAGGTCTCTTCACTATTTTGGCTGGGGCTGGGATTACTTCTATATTTGTATCAACTCAAGGGCATACGTTTCTCAGTTATGTCGCGCCTCCTCGAACACATTTTCTCGTTACGTACTATATAATATAATGTCAGTTTGACAACTATGAGTCTTTCACATTTATGCTTGTCACTGTCAGTATGACATCTTGATGATACAAAGCATGACAATGTTTGTAGCAAATTTTATATATTCAAGAGCGGGAAGCTGCTGCGACGTAGAATGGTTTGAACAGTCTGCAATTTTCGTTAGTTAGTATTAGGAAAATTGAGATTTAGTCATGGTACAGTTAGCTAATCTTTTCTCTTATTTCATATGACACTGATACGTAACCGTCAAAAAACGGTGAAATGACCTAAATTTGCCTCTCCATTCAGGTTAGAGTCACTCTAAAAATACAGGAGCATTCGTAATCTGAAGACCCGGAGGATAATGTAGTTTGCAAACAAAAGTGAAAATCATTGTGGCGAAATATGTCTCATTTGAAAGAATAGAAACCACTAGACTTTTGGGACAATTTGCTGCTGTGCTACGTAAATATTAAGCTTGAAATGACCATAGTTGCTTTCATGTTTGTCTTCAGTGCAAACTCCTCCTCGGCAGACAGCAACAGGTGGTTGGAGTAGTCTTCTCAGCTAAAAAAAGGAATACAATGCCAATTTGGTTAATATTGAAGAGGGTATTGCGATACTATTAGCCAGACTTTAAGTCTCGCAAAGCTGAACACTTACGCTGAAAAATTAAAACTGTGCAAAGACTAAATACAACGTACCACCACTGTTATCATGAGTGCTACCGAGTAAGGAGATATGCGTTAGATGTGTCGAGACTGGAACAGGATACACAGCACTCCAGGTAGCGAAAGGTGACCTACTTTGGAGATTGGACTGTGTATTTAGGGCGAACGTCTCTTCCTACAAAGGCTGGCAAGTATTTATTAACTGTATTTGACATAAACATGGACCGAAATACTCGTAGCAAACACCCAGCAGGTAAAGATAAATGATGAAGAAGTTTCCCTTTTCGAAAGGGCATTCTGTTAAAGTTTTTGGTTTAAGCTTGGATTTTTATGAAGTATCTCATGTAGATCTTGGAAGTCAGATACAGTGTCATTCACAAGTCGTAACTAAAAATGAAACATCATACACACGATCGCATTTTAAGGGGGGTCTTCAATGTAACATTTTTTCCTCAAGGGCTTCATTAATAAGATACGGGGTGTTGAAATTCAAAAATAAATAACAATTTTTTTAATATCTTCAAACTTACCTACGTATTGTCCACATTGAAAAGTCTTATACTTAAAATTAACGTGCACCAGTGGCAAAGATACAGGGGATTAGTGGAACTATTTTTCTAAATAGAAATAGTTTACACCACTGTTTTTTTTCGAAATGCCCGGTTTTTCGAACTTTACCTTCAATTTGCTACAAATAGTTAATCTTGTGCTTTTTCCCTAGAGTGTACTGTTTTCGTAAAAACAAAAATAAAACAAATTAGATAGTTCATGAAGAGCCGAGATACAGTTAGTTTCAAAATAAAATAGGAGGCCTTGATACCAACTTGACGTTAGTTGAGAGATAGTTTGTCAAAGTTATGTGCTATACGGTTGTTATGGTTACTACTATTTTTTTTTTGTAAAACTCATGTCAAAAGTTTCTTTTTTCCATTTTTGAGTGTTGTGAAATGGAAATTAGCAAGACTTCCGTAATATGGAATTGCCAAACCTCCCGGATTTAGGCCCGTATCGTCAGTCGTCCCAACAATTGTAGGGCGCCTTTATGGCCTCCTTGATTGTCATAGTTTTCTACTGCTCCGTGTCAGCGCTCTATTTTGAGGTTATGTCACAAACATCTATTTGCATCAAATTGTGCTTGCTTTTGAGTTATATTATGTTTTATCAGCCTGAAATTTCCTACAATTTAAAAAGAAAACATATCTTCACAATAGGAGAGTGCTGACGCTGACACAGGACAAGTGTAATCTAGAAATTTTTGAAGGAGAGAAAGGAGTATGTCAATCAAGGAGGCCATAAACGCGCCCTACAATTGTAGGGACGATACGGGCCTTAGAGGCCATGGTGTTCAAGAGGAACTGGACGTGATTAATTTGGCGTTGGATGATCCTAGTACTAGGCGGATTGCAGCCCAGTTAAAATGTTTCCAAAGTCTTGCGTGGAGAATTTTAAATCGGAAAGTTTTACATACTTACCATCGGCAAAATGTGCAATGTCTGCAACCCGGCGACGAAGTACAATGTCGACATTTTTGTGAAAAAGCATTATCAAAATGCAGATTTTATCGATTTGGTTTTGTGGTCAGATGAATCGCTTTTTACGCGGAGTGCAACCTTTAATTCTCGTAATGAACATATTGTATCGTTAGAAAATCCCCGTTCTGTAAAAATTCACTGGTTTCAACACAGATTTTCTAGAAATGTCTGGTGCGGCATTTTCAATGGCCAACTGTTTATGCACGTATTGCCACAACGTTTGAATGCAATCATACTTAGCTTTTTTAGAGAATTACGTCGTACGAGAAGAGAAAAAAAAGATACTGCTCTAGCTAAATAAAATCCAAATGTGATAATCACGGTGTATGATATGGAGGCAGTTATACCTACTCCGTGCTCATTGGTCAGTGATTTTTATTACAAAAGTAAACTTTATAATATTCCAAATCTAATCGGTTATTGTTATGTATGGAATGAAACAATTGGAAAGTGAGGAGCTAACGAGATCGGCAGTTTCTTGATTCATTTTTTGAAGAACGATGATGGGTGTTCAGATGTTATATTTTATTCTGATAACTGCTGCGGTCAAAATAAAAATAGATTCATAGATACAACATACCTCTATGTACCAAGGAAAACTTAAATACCATTACTCACATGTTTTTAATTGCCGTTTACGCCGAAAAAGAGGGTGACAGTATGTATTCTGCCACTGAAAGACAAGAACAGAATGCTAAAAGCTAACAGCACCTATATACCTGCCCAGTGGATACACATGATCGCCCTTGCAAAAAACAACTGGCACACCTTATGTTGTTAACGAAGTCCAACAATGTGGCATTTATGATACAAAAACATTAACCAGTCAAGTAAGAAAACAATTTTCCAAAAACATCAAAAATGAAAAAAATACATGGAATACCATTAAAATACTTCAGGTTAGAAAAGATTCCCCACAAAGTATATTTTATAAATCAAGCTTTGAATCAAAAATATTTGAGGAAATTTCGATTAACCAGTCCAAAAGGAGGAAGGTGTCCGAGAGAAACTTCTTCTTCTTAAAAGTGCCTACAATGGACGGCTTGCTATATCTTTGCAAGAAGCAGTTGATCCAAAAAGTGTATCATGAATTTCATGAAGCACTCCCGATTTCAAAGACTCGTCGAAAACCGAGTAATCATCAGCACATGGGCCTGTATGTATTGTTTATTGCAACGTTATCCGCTAGTGCATTGTATTTAATAAATTGCTTTCTTCAAAAATGTTGCATCTTATTTTCATTGAGTAAGCAGTATCATATATGGAAAATTTTGTTACATTACCTCCAGCCACTCCGCTGCAAGACTACCTTAACTTCAAATACCTCATTATCAGTCAGTTATTTATTGAAACTCAAAAACATCTGCTGACACCAGTCTATGAAAGTGAATTATCTGAATTTAAAAAAAAAATTGAAAATAATAGGCAAAATAAAACATTGATTATCTCAAAATATACTATTTTTGTCATATGATAGTATTGCTCCCATAGTACTACATAGAAAATGTGATAGATGATTTCAGTTAGCAACGAAGAGTACGAATGTGGTATCAGCACTGCGGTGCCCCACCGCATGTTCGTCGTGACATAACAGCGTGGTTAAATAATCATTTTAGACAACGATGGGTTGGGAGAAACGAACCAGTACATTTGCTTGCGAGGTCTCCTGATTTTAACCCCCTGGATTCCTTTTTGTGGGGCGCTTTTAAACAACTAGTGTATGCTGAACAAATTAATACCGTTGATCAGTTACAAGAAAGAATAGATAATGCGAACATATTTTTCGGAAATACGTTTTTCTTTATTAAAAAAATGCCGCAATTTCTGAACATAATATTGGAATAATGCGTTGATTCTGTAATTTGTTATTTTTATTTTAGCAAAAACAATGCGTTTTAGGAAAAAACACAAGATTAATTAATTGTAGCAAATTGAAGGTAAAATTTGATAAATTGCGCGATTCGTAAAAAAAACAGTGGTTTGCTATTTTTATTTGAAAAAATAATGCCACTAGTCCCTGTATCTCCGCCAATGGTGCACGTTAATGTCAAGTAAAGACTTTTGAATGTGGACAATACTTGGGTAAATCCACATACTAAATTTGAGTTCATTCCTGTTCATTGTTTTGAAGATATTAAGAAAATGTTTTTTTATTTTTAAACTTCATCTTTTTAATGAAGGCCCCGAGGAAAAAATGTTACATAGAAGACCCCCTCTAAAATGCGGTCCTGTGTATGATGTTTTATTTTTGGTCACTTCTTGTGAATCGACCTACAGGTATATATAAAACAGGCACTTAGCAATTTTGCGATTGACAGAATCATTTGCTGATAACTACGATAAACAGAGATAAAATAGAGGGGGAATAACTAGCTTTATACCGCACTAAATAAGATTAATTCACGAAAAGTCTGGCTATTTCCTTGGTAATGTGGGTCACTTAGAGAGCCATGAAGCTCACCAAAACCGAGCTGTAACTTATACGGTAAAGACAAACTTTTTCAAGACGACAAAGGTCTAGAGCAAAACAGCAAATATAACGGCCGAACTTGGTTTCCTGACCATTAACCCCTTCAGCATTCATCCGTCCCTGGCGCACCAGCAGTAAAAAGTGTCAAACTAAGGCCGTAATGTATCTGACATGTCTGAATGGGCAACCATTACGGATCGACGCGAACAAAAGCAGTAGCCCCAGTTTTTGCGGTCTTTGCATAAGGACCCGCCATGCTCCCCGGTTTTCCTGCATATCTGCCGTTAATAGCTTGTATGCGTTGCCCTCTTAACCGTTGCGGATGGGTAAAAACTTGTTTCTGGTGCACCGTGTTAAAACTTTGCAATTAATGTTCTTTGAGGGCTTAGTCCTAATGGCATACCAAGGAAATTATGTAAATATATACGTTTTTATATAAACGCGAAATCTTTTGTAACTTTTTGTTTTGTCCCACAAATGACGAATATATTACAGGGCACGCTATCGAATATTTGTCATTTAATGATACATCTACTGCCTATGAATATTTCCTAAAAAAAAAAAGTTTCGACGTCGACCTTCTGAATTACTTCGAGCTCAACTGTATCGAGACATTGGGGCAGCTCAGACTTGAAACTTGAAGAAGTTGTGTTTTCCAATTCTTTTTTTATACCGAAGCAGTCGTGCAGCCAGAAGCCTAAATGCCAGGGCACCGCGGCTGCTAAGAGGTTCCCAAAGAAACTTTGATAATCCGATTTTTAAACTGCTTAAGGTTAGTATAAATGAGAAAAGCTTCCTCTTCTAGATTGTCGCACAATCTTGACACCCTCGGGACAAAGGGGCGGTCCAATCGGCCAGTTTGGGATGTATGAAGTTCGACACGGTTAGGATGGGAGGTCAAAGACAGGCAGGTCTGTCTGGTAGGCACATTGCGATGCAGCAGGAGAGCTCTTTTTTCATATCAAACACAAATAATAAAAATGTAGCAGGGTGTTATAGGTTTAAAATAATAAGACAGAATATTTTGATAATATATAGTAGAAAACACCAACGTTATAACTCCCTAATCAAATTTGCAGCATAAAAATAACACATGTTACAATTACAGCATATCAAGCTATTTTCATTTCAATGGAAACTAAGTCTATAACGCATAGGTGGCTGTGAAAAATAAAAGCCATTACAATTGTTTTTATTAATCACAGCTGTCAGAATACGTTTAAAATAGTTTTGGGTAGTTAAGGTTTTCAAAATGTGTAGAGGAAAGGTTATTAGTGAGAAAATTCGGTTACTGATAATTGAATTTTTTAATTCTAGGAAATCAAACTCAGAAATTGCAACTTTGTTAGACTTATCGCGGTACAGTGTGAGAAATATTGTTAGAAGATATAACGTAACTGGTTCAGTTAATATTAAGCCACGATATGTAAAAAAAAGTAATATCACAAATGTCGACCGAAGAGCATTAAGAAGAATAATAGTGAAAAACAGGCGTGCCAATTATTTACAATTAAGTGCTCTGTTAAGTGACGCTGTTGGAAGGAGAATTTCGAGGCCCACAAACTGGGATTTAGCACTTGTAGGGTAAGTTTTCTTATAAAAAAAGTGAAGAAAAAACCCCAAAGTTGCACAACCTGTTTATAGGCCAAAGAAAAGCCACTATTAGTAGAGTTATTCGCAAAAAAATGAAGAATTCCATGTTGACTGTCTGAAGAGAAAAGTGAAATTTCCAGCATCCAATATGGTCTGGGGCAGTATGTCATCAAAAGGAGTAGGAAAACTTCATTTTATTGATGGAAATGTGGATACAAACAAATATTTGGCAATTTTAGAAGAATCGCTTTTACCAGTGATGGAAGAATGTTGACAAAAGCTTCAAGAAATATACACCAAATTTTTGCCAAAACTTGGTTAACACTATGCCCCAAAGAATTTCAGCCGTAATAAAAAATAAATGTGATGTTACCCAATGGTAATCTTTCAATTGTTGCTTTGTTAACTTCGCGCATTTATTCGCACATTGTTTATTTGTTCAGATATTCTATTAGTTATAGGTCTAGGTGATTTTAAATATGTATTTTTTACGACTAGAGTGTATCTAAAATGTATTTGACAAAATAAATTGTTTTAGAAGTAAATAGTTTCGTCATGTTTAGTTTATAAAAGCATATTTTGGTACAAATCTTGAAGTGGGCCAACTGAAGTGGGAAGGGGCTCGTAGTTGTAAGAGTCGGTCTTAGATCATTTTTTTGAGATGGGTTGGACATGAGCCAATTTCCAGTTTTCTGGAAAGGTGCCGTATTCATATGATATATGGAAGAGACCCTTTGAATTGACGGCATTTGGGCATTGGGGGACATCCATGTTGGAGTTGGCAACAAAGATCTTGACAACCACTTCCGCCTTAACCTTTGAGTCTGTTACAGTCATGCCATCCTGACACGTAAGAGGTGGAAGGGTACTACTCTGTGATAAGTTCCTTTCAATTTGCTTGGCCAGCGTCCAGAAAGACCCTGGTTTAGGCACTTTCACTGTATAGGGGATGTATTCCTCCATCCCGACTTGGATAATTTCTGTTATCGAAGAACGTAATCGCAAGGAAAGGTAGAGAAGAAGTCTTCCAGTCGCCACGTCTGTAATGTCAAATTTTGCGGACTGGGTCTGAGTTACCCAGGGGAGGACAGGACAGCAGTGCTGTAAGAGACAGGATGCGTGGTACGAAAGAGATCCAACAGGATAGTTGCATGTTACGAGACGCGGGGGAAAATGGTAGGGCTGGTCGCCAGCTGGGTCAGCCCTTGAGTAAGAGCAGCAGTTGTATACTGAATACACCAACTTCCGGAACAAGCATTTGTCACGGCCCCGCTCATTAGGGGTAGTTATAAGATTTGGTAGGAAAATATCCACGTTCATCGATGATATTAGCAATATTCCTCTTATGGTTTATCGGGTAATACTGTATTTGCCTCCTCATACGTTGCTCAATAAATCAAAAATATACTGAGTGGTCAATGTTTAATTAAAGGTAAAAGAAAGATGGTATGCAGAAAATTATGTTTGAACCAAAAACGCTTTGACCTGAGTGCGGAGGTGTTAGTAGCCAAAGCAAATGAAATACTTTTATGTAATATTCGGAAAAAGATGGACAATTTCAGAGAATGCTGTTGCATTTTTTTTCACTACTCGACACATTGCATTGACTGAATGGTCACCATACGGATAATCAGGTAGTAAACTAAAATACTATATGCTCAGACCATGAAAACGTATTTCTGCACATATACACAGATGCGTCACGGCAAAGAACAGAGGTTTCTGTTTGGTGAACCCGCTCAAAAGTATCTCCAAACTACAGGAGCGTTCTTGTTTTTCACACACCGCCAAGCTATTCTAACTTCGCCCCACCATCGCTGCGTTTGCGGCACCGTAATTGCCTGTCACTTGTCAGCGGTGACGCTCCAGCTCTAAGGACGTGTTCATTAAAACTTATTTCAATTAGTTTTAATTAATTCTGACCCACCAGGACGCTCGATGTGGACTGAGGCTCGTTTATGATTCGCACACGTCTAATGGATTATGACTGTACTTTACGAAAGCCAATGGACACCGAACGGTAGTAGTTTGACAAGAGGGGATGAGCAACTTTTATCCTTAACGGTATAGTAAGTACAGCGTCCTGAATCATGTAAGGTTTGTGATGATAGAGCTGTCTTTACTTGATTCATTTTGTTATTGATTTAAAAAATACGGAAGGTAGCCTAAGATTTGCTCTGGAAGCGCACGTGCATGTATTTTTGTAATGGTGACTACCACTGTTATAACTAGAGTGTGATGTTGCTCTTGAAAAAATGTGTTAGTTGTTGATTAATACGGTGGATTATCTCCGGAGGAGTGAAGCAATACGTTGTGAGTACCTTGTCCATCATTACGCACTGTTTGTGGTCGTTATTATCCCCTTTTTGGCAATTTTTTCCACCTGCAATTTGAATTTAACCTCATAGCCACAGTTGAATCGTTGTGGTGCCGCTTCGTAGTACTTCCTGTTCCAGTGGCGTATCACAATGACTCCCAATATGATATGTGCATGCTGTAGTAAATCATACAAGGCAAGCCTTATGGTGAAATGTGCGGCTTGTAATAAGATCTTCAGACACTCATGTGTGAAACTTTCTTTGGGTGAAGTCAATATTTTGAGAGACCAGGGTAAGGGATATATATGGTCCTGCACCTGCTGCAGAAAAATTGGCAGCCAAATCGCTAAATTGAAAAAAATCATACTATCATTACAAGAGGACATCAGATCTATGAAGGCCGAAAATGACTCCTCAAGGTCAACTGCTGCTGCCTCGAGTGATGTCGAATTTGAGGCTATAATCGAGGAACTTAATGAACGCAATTCTCGTAAACGTAATATTATAATATTTGGCTTACCACAACAAAATCAATCAGATCAGCCTCGAAATCGACTAGAGAAAGATAAGATTGAGGTGACAAAAGTTCTTAAGGTAGGTAATCTCAGCTTTTGAAGTGTGGATGTTGTACCAATTAGGCTTGGTCGGTTCGATGATAGAAAAAACCGGTTAGTGAAGTTGCTGTTAGATGATCAATCTCATGTCTCAAATCTCATAAGAAAGGCCAAACACTTGAAGGAAAGTTCTTTCAAAAACATACCTCTCTCCTTCGAGGGTACCCGGAGGCATATTGAACAATATAGAAGACTGCATGAAGGAATGAATATCAGGAATGCTGAGGGTTCCCAACAGTTCAGAATAAAGCATTTCCACGGTATTCCTAAAATTGTTAAGCCTTTAAACTAAATACCTCCAACAGTACCAGTGATTGCTACCAGCGTAACATATTATGTTACTGTCAGAATGTACGAGGTCTTAACAGTAAGGTAGCTATATACAATTATCCTATTTCTGAGAGTGAGTTTGACGTAATCGCATTGAGTGAAACTTGGTTGAGTGTTAGTGTTTTGGGCTCAGAACTATTCGCCAATATTTACACAGTTCATAGAAAAGACCGAAAGTTTGGAATTCTCAGGAAAGAAACTGGAGGTGGTGTTCTCCTTGCTGCCAAAGACTTCATTGATACTATGGTCATTGAGACGAGTAATTTTGACTTAAAGTTCCCTTCTATTGATCTCTTAGTAGTGAATGTAAGCTTTAAGTCATTTTTTGTAGTTGTTTTTTATATACCTGATGGAATAAGCGTTGTGGAGTATGTATCTTTCTTTGATGCTCTCGAGCAGTCGGACTTCTTGAATGACGGTAATTCTATATTCTCTGATATATATATACTTGATCTATTTGCCAAAGAAGCAAAAATCGAATTCAATTCAAGTGAACGTGTTATCAACTTCAGAAAAGCTGATTTTCCTTCTCTTTACAGAGAACTGTATGAAACTGACGGGAGCGTATTATTTGCCTCTGAAGATGCTAATGCTGTCCTTGATAAAATATACGAGGCAATATTTAGCATTTTTGATAAACATATACCAACCTATAGAAGCTATAGTCATAATTACCCCCAGTTGGTTTGATGTGAAAATTATCCGCAATACTAAGCAAAAGGTGAAGTACAGAAACAAATTCATGAGGTTTCGTCGGGGAGCTGATGAATGCGAATTTCAGCGGCTACGCAAATTGATTAAGATCCAGATCAATGTGTATTAGAACTACTACAATATACTTATTCACATGTTCGGGATAATCTTCAGTGTGATAAGTATCAGTTTGTGAGAAGATACAAGAAAATTGATGGTACCTGCTCAACTCTGAGAAGACAAGTTGTTTACAAAAAATAAACGTTCGATAAAGACGTATGGTTAGCAGATAAGCTGTGTAAGTGTTCCTAGGTTATAATAAAAATAATTACTGACCGAAAGATCTCCTCCATAGAAGGGATGTATGACGAAGGTCTCATTGCCCACGTGTATGACCCCACTAACTCCATTGCACGTGTGGAAGGCGGCCGTTGCACCAGGATAGTCCTGGACCGTGCCGTGGTAGTAGCAGTGCTCGATATCCTGTAATAAAACATAAAGGTTGTAACAAAGTTTGTGGAATAACATATGAGTTCCGCAAAACTTGTTGATGTTTTAGTAGTAAATATTCATAGGCGTATTGGTTTCACGGTTCTAGCGGACATCGATAAAATCGTGGATTTTTGCAAAAAAATGGAGCTAGAGCTCGTTGCAAAAGCTTTATCAATCGAATAACAGAACGAAATATTTTGCTGTCCACGAACTAACTCTATAATCCAGATCGCTGTAATTATGTTTTGCAAATAGGCGATGGTGCAGAGTAAGGAAAATGTTTTATAGTTAAAGACATGATGCCAAGAAAAGATTGTAAAGGAATCTATTAGTATACATTTGGTTAGCATCAGACCTTTCAATTCCTTAATGGACATAAGCTTATAGGATAGAATAATTTATTCAGTCCATTACAGTACAAGACGTAGAAAAAAGCAAAAAGCGGAATATATATATATATATATATATATATATATATATATATATATATATATAATGGTAGTCCTAGAGTCCTTATACGTAGGTCAGTAGCACAAAATATACTTAAAAATAAGCCTCATTAGTATAAGATATTACGTCTATAGTTTAAATTAGCCACATCAGGTAAATAGCACTCATAGTTCGTTAAAAGAGTCATAATTAGGTAAGAAGTCACATCCAGGTTACCCAGTCACAATTTAAATATACAATCGCTTTGAAAAAATCTGGCATTAAATAGATGACAGATTTAAGGTGTAGATAGCTCTTTAGCTCTTTTTAAAATCCATTCAAATTTCTTATACACTTGATTTCAGGAGGAATGATGTTTAATGATCAAGTCTTTTCTGTTTGTTCTCGTTTGTTAAGGTTAAGTAACATTGCTCAATGATTTTCCCTTTTATCATATTCTAACTTTTGTCGTCTCTCTTCCTTTCGTGAAGTATTTATTTCAATGACTAGAACAACAGCTGTATTGGTCTTGTATTAGATACTTTAGAAATCTTTCAGTGAATCATTTAATATAGCCGTGATCCATTCTAAGAAAATTTAGGTGCCGTTTAAACATTTCTATATAATACGCATAGCATGATAGTTATGGAAGGAATTGTTTTTTCTTGTACAGTTTTTCTGTGAATATTTTGCTCATGATTTTCCAAAATTTGAGGTATAGAGCAAAAGGTTGTTACAGTTAGGTGAATTATTTATAGTCCATGCCAATTTCATATTCTCACATTTCCGAATTTCCACTCCGTAAAAACGTCTCATTTTTTAAAGTGGTTAGCGGAATGATAACCGTAACCTTTGGGAAACACCAAACTTCTGTTACGCTAAAATTGTAACTTTCCACCACTTTACCTCTTGAATCGTGAATAGTTTATAGGGCGATGTTCCATTTCTGATGAAACTTTCATATCGCTCGGCAATACAACATCAGTTTGCCGGTTGCTTCAGAAGTTTACAGTGGCTCATTAATTCATGCTCGTCGGAGGAAGGTAGACTTTCATTAAACTATTAATGTAATGATAACAAGCAATGCTTAGAAAGTTTTACTTTGTTTTAGGAGTAATATCCATTTCGCTGTTTTAAAGTAGGAAGCGTGACACATCAATTATAATAAAATTTGCCTGGTATAAGGACAAAGGGAGGTGTGATGTTTCCACAAAAACGCCAATGAGATATCTGTGGTTGTTTCCCCATCTTGAGCGTTCTAAGGTCATACTTAAACGTAAATTCAATTACTTGCTTTGCAACATTTTGCCCAGATTCAAATCTCGATATTTTCGGAACAGAAAGAGATATCGAGTTGTTATATTCGGAAGGTTATTGACCAGCTCTTTCACAACACGTTCACGTTTCGACAAGTACAATTTTTTTATTTATCTACTTATACAGGGTGAACAAAGGGAGCCAGGTTTTTCTTAGCAAAGTTTGGGGTTATGTCAGATTCTCAAATTTTGAGCTTGGACATTTTTCTATGCATCTTTTTGATATTTGGACTTTCCTAGAAAAGAGATATCTAAAATTTTTCGAAAGTTGACTATAACTCAAATTATTGAATTTTTAACTTCCCGCAATAAATGCCTTTAGACCTAGGCCTTTTGCAAATAGGACGTTTCGCCGGTTTTATCCTAAATACCTACACCTCAAGCATGCAGTTAGCAGTAACAATAATACTGAATTCAGACTTGACAGCATCATTTTATTTTCTTAAAAAATGTCTTTTTCAAAAAGAACGAGAGAATTGTATAAGATTATTGGGAAAAGGTCGTTTAGTGAATGATGTAGCTTTAATTTGTAATGTTGATCGTTTCTCAATATACCGTTTAAAGCGTAGATATCAGGATACACCGGGAAACGTCCTACTTGCATTGAGGAGGTAATTCAATACAAGGCCGGGTCAAAAGACATTTATTGCAAGAAGTAAGGCGTAGGAGTACCCTTTCATCCAGAACTTTGAAAGAAAACTCACGGCGGCACAGTGGAATAATAGCATCCAATCGTAATGTAAGAATAACTTTAAATTCTAATTTATTAAGGTTTGTAAATGTTATAAAACATTTGCTAGGTACTTTTCTAAAGTAGCATTTTTTCCAGAGCAAGGCATCGCGCCAAGTATACCCGACTCTTATACAGTCATAGAGTCGAGGTAGGGAAAAGGAACCAAATTTGAGACAAGCGCCTAATTCGAGACAGTGGTGTAACTTTGTATCTTTGTAGCTCCATCTTCTAGTAACACCAAAAAAGTTGTGAACTAAGACGCAGTCGTATTCTAGATGTGCTTTTAGTTTAGCTTTGCACATGGTTCAGAGTTAAACATATTTTTATTAGTGCGAAAAAAGTGATTACTAAAATTAAAGTAAGTTTCTTAGAACAATAATTGTCTGATATAAATTTAGTAGTTGACAAATACCTTATTTATTTTTTTTTCACAACATTGTGATTTTATTAGATACATAACCTAAATATGCTTGTGTAAACTTTTAACGGAAAATTCTTAACTTGAGATACCCAAGTGTTCCTAATTTAGGGCCCTGTATCAAGAGATTTATATTTATCTTTTATTGCTTTTATATTGCAAATGCCACGAAAACACAAAAAGCGGAACCCAAATGACAAGTCCGCCAAAGCTGTAAAGAATAAGGAGATGTTATTTAAAAGCCTCAATAGGATTCAGGTACCTTTCAGAATGGAGCGGAAGCCTGAAGCTGAATCATTCATCTTCAGACGAAAGCGGTGGAAGCGATGCTGAATGTTTATTTTGTACGGGTCGATTTTCCGAAGATAAGAAGGGTGAAAAATAGGCAAAATGCAGCCATTTTAGTAGACGGGCACATGAAGATTGTGGAGAGATTACCAATAAAATTTTAATCTGAACTTTCTGCAAAGGAAAGGGGTTCTTTGAGCAGTATCTCAAATTAGGCAAACTTGCATGTTTTATGATTCCGCTTCAACCACTCTGATGGTAGGGTCCGTGTTTGGAGGTAAGCTTTGGGACGATATGATGAAGACATGGCTCCACAAGAGGCGTTTGGTGGAGGTGGCATTACTGATTGGTTATGCACAATGGTAAATCCGAACTTTTCATTTCAAACAAGTCAATCTTGCAGTTTATAGTTACTTTTTGAACAATATTGTTGTACCTTTTGCACAAGATTTTGGGGAGGACTTTGTCTTCATCGACGATGACGCCAAGCTGCTCAGAGCTCGTACGGTTATACACTTTTTGGCAAAAAATAATGTTACAGTATTGCCTCTGCCATCAAAGTCTCCAGACCTGATCATTATTGAGCATGTGTCATCTCTAAAATTTTTAGGAAGGGAGAGTGAGAAAACGTATCCCGAGAACTTATTAATAACCTTCTGGTATGCCATGAAGATTCCAGGTCATGATCGATGTGCTGCGTCGCCCTACAACGTACTAACAATATTGTTTAAAATAACTGGTACTGGTTTGTTTTTGTCATAAATAAATGACTTAGGGCCGATTTCACCAACATTATTATTATGGACCAATAGGAAAATGAAAATGAAATTCGCGATAGTTTTTGAACGAACCTCGTATAAGTGGATAAATAAAAGAAGTATACTGACCGAACACTGTACGTGTTCTCAAAGTGTTAGTCAAGAACCTTTCAAATACCGCAACTCGATATCACCTTCCGTTCCGAAAATATCGGGATTTGAATTTGGGTAAAATTTTCCATGTTGTAAAGCACCAGTTTAGCCTTACCTTGACAACGCGCTGTGAGGGTGATTACAAGTTACAATGGATACGATTTTCGCACAACGAATAAAATGTTCTTTCTCTTGATGAAACGACAACCAAAAATGAATGTATAGAAATAGAGCAAATGTAGTGACATGACATGACAAAGCTGTGCACATTTATTTTAGCAACTTGTCTGGATAGGGCTGTTTATCAAGATTGCGATTACTGCTTGTCCTTTTCGGTCCGTACAATGCAGCAATAGTACATTACATACCTTGGTGGAGAAGTATGCCGCTTTTATGTATGGAGACATAGCCTTCTTAACCGAGCTAGTACAGAATGTTTTCACTACTATTTTATTTATACGAAGCAGTTCCATAGGCAGAAACCTAAATACCGGGCCGTCACGACTGCTATAAGGGAATTGAAGACGCCTTCCTAATCGGTAGAACACCCACCCGCCGGTTTGCAAGGGTCCCTAGCTTGCCCATTAGAGAAGATCGAGATACACTAGAACAGTGGTCGCCAACCCGTCGATCGCGAGCTACCTGTAGCTCGCAAAGGCAATTTTGGTGGCTCACAACATATTTTAAAAAGGTGTACAAATCATGGAGCTTCCGTAAATTTTGTAAATTCTCATAATAAACACAAGCTGTGGCAACACTGCGGTGAGCGATCTGTTCGAGAACGATCTCGATTACTTTGAATTGAATAAATACGCAAAGCGCGGCGATAATGCGTTCAGTTTAAAAATGAACGGCACAAGTCCAGCGGTTAGGTTAGTGTTGGCCTGCAATTAAAAATATTATGAGCAGCAGTAAGAAGACGAAGACATACCATTTCCATGCGGAATGGGAAGAACAATGAGCCGTATTCATAAAAGAGAAGCATATCCTCGAATGCATCAGGTAAAAGTATAAGGTCTTGCTTCGGAGAAAAATGTAGAAGTATAAGCATGTCCTCGTTTTCTTATTCATAATGATTACCTTAAACTCGCGAGGATATCCTCCAACAAGAAGTAAAAGGTTGACTGGTATTTGTATCTTGAGCGACATGTCCTGACTTGTTCCAGCTTGTAGTTGACGTGGGAGTTCGTTCACTCAGCATCACTGACAGTTGTACTCCAGAGCTTATACAGACCGTTCCGTATTTTTATTGGATACAGTTTTTTTATCAAATTAATAAGCATGTCATCCTCAAGTGATGAGGTAACTATAGAAAATAATGTCAAGGACCTGCAGTTCATCGCAGATGAAATTGCCATTGCTCCCATTATTTTGCAAAAGTCGTAAGTTCCAAAAATAAAAATGAGAAAGGACGATGCCTTGAAGAAGATGTTGACAAAATACGAATCAACATTCGGTGAACCATTAGATACTAGAGGCTTATTAAATAAAATCAACAACATGAAATCAAGACCTAAGAAAAAACAGACAAAAAAAACTGGTAGTAAATCAATTAAATTGTTAGATTGGAAAAGAAAGTTGCTGAAAACTATGGAAGGTGACTGTAATCCTACAATTGGGAAAATTAGAGGTGCCATTCAGGTTGGTAGTGTTCAAGAAGAAGAAAGTGAACTATATACCAAGATCAGTGAGCAAACAGTTAGTATTATAGCGCCAGCAATTCAGAAGACATTGCCACCAAAAAAAAAATTAACATTAGATAAATACGAAACTGAGGAAACAAAAGGGTTGACTATAAAAGAACTGCAACGTCTAGTGCTATTACAGCAGTACCAAATAATTATTTTACAACAAGAGTATTATACAACGAAATTAGAAATGATGCAGCGTCAGAAGCCACCTGTAACTTATGACGTTCATGAAAATAAAACTTATTATAACTTATAAATACACTAATCAGTAAAACTATTTATTATAATACTCAAGTTTCTTCTTATTTGTTGACCTAGTTGGCGGAGAGGAAGTTCGTCATTCTCGTGATTTCCTTCATCTTGTTCAACTAATTCAAAGTCAGGATCGCCCAAGCTTTTCGCAACATTGTGGAGTACAATACAAGCAATAATTCTTTTCGGCACATTTTCCAACTTTACGCGGCAAACATACTGTAGGATAGGAAACCGGCGTTTCAGTTAGCCGAAACAGCATCCAATTATAACTCTTTCTTGTTTTAAAAGATTATTATAATTTATTTCTGCACCTGGAGTAGGACTTCTGAAGGGAGTCGTAAGGCATGGCTCAATATCATAACCGTCATCGCCAAGTAGTACAAGATTTGCTTTATTTATTAGTTGTGATCTAGTCTGTTAATTTCTCCATATTCTGGAATCATGCACTGATACAGGCCTACCAACATCAACACTTGTGAACATCTCTGTGGCATCACAAGTAGCTTGCACATTTAAAGTAGGTTTCCCTTTTCGGTTGATATACTCATCTTGATGGCGATTTTTTTTCAGGATTCCTATATGTGTACAATCAATTACACCAATTGCTGTTGGAAATTTATACACGCTTAGCCATATCCTCTTGGCCTCCATCAGTTCATGGTTGGTAGTTGGAAACTTGATTCATTCGTTCGACTGTGCAACTATGCTGTTCACAACTCTATCAACAGTCCGAGATACCGTTGCTTGACTAACACCAAGTTCCTGACCAATACTTTGGTGATATCCAGGGCCACCGAGATAGCGTAGACATATCTTCATTTTATGAATACATGAAGGTGCTCCTCATCGAGTTTCCTCATTCTCAACTAACAATCTGTCCGCAAGCCATTGTACATTTGCTTCGTCGATCCGATATAATTTTTTGAAGTCACGACCAAGTGAAGGTAATCGAGGTTTGTACATTTTAACATCCCTAACATCCACAATTTCCGCCATCTTCGTTTAGCCACATTTCGTTACAAAGTTGAGTCTGCTAGTGACCACAGTCAGAATTTTTGAAAGATATGCTTCCTATGCCAAGTATAAGGTGAAGATTATGAATATCCTTTTACTTATGTCACTGCTTTGAAGGATATGCTTATCCTCAAAAACCAATAGCATTTACTTCAAATTATTATAACTATCATCTGGAGGATTTCCTTCAAAATTTGCAAGTACAAGGATATCCTTTGTTTTATGAATACGGCTCAATATTTCTTTACAGAAGTTAAAGATAAAAATGTATGTTTGTTATGTAATACATCTGTTTTCGTTGCGAAAAAAGGGAATATCAAGAGACACTATAAAACTGTACATTCGAATTTTGAAAAATCATTCCCAGTACGTTCTGCAACCAGAACAGAAGAACTGAAACAATTAAAAAATCAGTTAATAGACAATGTTTTTAAAAACAATCGAAAAAAGTAAGGCTGCAACTAAAGCATCATTCCGGGTGTACCAGAGAATTGTTCAAAAGAAGAAACCTTATGAAGACGGGGAAGTTATAAAACAGGCGTTTTTAGAAGCTGCAGATTCATTATTTGCCAACTTTAGAAATAAAGACGAGATACTGTCTGCTATACCTGTAAAATCTATGCAACTTTCTGCTAATACAGTGATGAGCCGAGTATCAGTAATGAGCAATGATATAGTTTTACAGTTAACAAGTGACTTCGATAACTGTGCTTATTTTTCACTGCAGCTGGATGAATCCACAGATGTTGACACCTCTCAGATGGCCGTGTTCGGCAGGATGGTTTTTAGTGATTTCACGATTAAAGAGGTTCTTTTGGAGTGTATCCATTAAAAGGACAGACTACTAGGCAGAGCTTGGTTTCTTCTTTTAAAAATATAATTTTTTCTGAGAAAAATTCAATATCGAAAATGGTAGGCTTGACAACCGATGGCGCTCCAGTTATGGTGGGTCGTGATGAGGGTCTCGTGGGGTTATGTCGCAAAGATGAAAGTTTTCCGCAATTTCTCTGTTACCACTGCATTATCCATCAGCAAACATTATGTGGACATTTTCCGAAACTAAACAAGGTTATGAAATTGGTAGTAAAAATTGTGAACAAGATTAGAGCTCAAGCGTTACAAAGAAGATCATTCAAAACCTTGGCCGATGAAATTAACTGTCAATACTGTCAAACTACTTCTTCACTCTGAAGTCCGATGATTAAGTAGAGGCCAAGTGCTGAAACGTTTTAATGATATCATATCTGCCATAGTCTATTTTCTCAAACAACGTGATACACCGATTCCGGAACTGGAAAATTCAATCTAGCTTAGAGATTTTGGTTTTCTTGTGGATATTACAGAACAATTAAATGAACTTAATTTACAGCTTCAGTTGAGAGACAAAGAACTAGCAGAAATGATTTCTGGTATAAAAGCGTTAATCAAAACGGGAAAAAAACTTAATCGATAGCTATACCAGGCATTTTCCTGTTCTTTTGAAAAAGATATCTGAAAGTCCATTAGAACCATATTACAGTAAACATCATGCAGAAATAGTCTCTAACTTGAAGGATAACTTCAAAAATCGGTATCCAACAGTTTGCAACTTCTGTTACGCAGAATTTTAGCGAAGACATCACTGCGACACAAATAGAAGTGATTGCGTTTCAAAATCATTTAGCTTTAAAATTATTAGTCTCAAATACAAAATGCATCTGGCCTTCAGTAAGTAAAGATAAATATTCAGTTTTATGTTGTGTAGCCTTGATAGTGAAAGCGTCATTTAGTTCAAACTATTTGTGTGAATCTTCTTTTCCAAATATGAAGTTTATTAAAAAAATACCATAATCGATTTGAACATGAACATTTGGATAATTGTACTCCAATGGCGGTATCAAATTATACTTGAAACATTAAAAAAATTGTACGTGAGTCTGTCACGCTGCTCATGGAACACGAATTTTTTATCTGGACATGTTTTTGTTTAAAATAGTGCGTTGCATTTATTATTTTTAATTACCCTCAGTAATACGTATGTGACATGCTATTGTAGCTGACGAACAATTTTGTTTATTTTTCAAACACCTACGATTGGTAGGAATGAATGTAGTTATGCAATATGCATTAGTTATTAGTTTATTTAAGTTTACTAGAATGCATTAGTAAAATAAAGACATGTATGTCGCACACAACTGTGTATACTTTCATTTAAGTTGCCTTACATTCTTCCGACTAGGTAGCTCACCGTTTATCCCAAAATTATCAAAGTAGCTCAACACACTGACAAGGTTGGCGACCACTGCCCTAGAAGCTCCTATTTATGTACTTTTCATCTAGCGGAAAACGGAAAGCTGAGCTGTAGGTATGTGGTTCTGAGGGTTGGTCTTAGATCCTTTTTCTGGGATGAGTTGGACATGAGTAAATTTCGAATTCTCTAGTAAAGTACTGGATTTGTAAAATATCTGAAATAGCTACGAAAGAACTGGAGTAAGCTCCGCTAGACATTTCATGAATACAATGGCAGCAATCTAGTCAGTACTAGAAGCTTTGTCGGTATCAAGCTACAAGAGCATCCATCTTACGGTCTTGTGCTTAAAGGTTACTTTCCGCATAATTTGGCGGAGCTAGCAGCAAAGATCATGGCAAGCACTTAGCCCTGGAGGAAGCCTACTATTATATAAGTTCTCTTTGGTCTGCTTTGCCAGCGCCCAGAAAAATCTACTACCACTGCGTTGCGACGCTGCATTACCCTGTTCCTGATTTTTGCATAATGAACAGCTTTGTTATGTTTGTTTTTAGACTCGACATCGTCTTGTCTGCCCTCTACACTGGGGTTTCTAAGAAGGTTGATTTTCTGTAGTTGTTAGAATCCGGTTTTGTCACTTTCACTGAATAAAGGATGTATTCATCCATCCCAACGTGACTAACTTCAGCTAATGACGAAATGACAGCGGACGTATCCAAGTCATCAAAATAAACATCTATAAAAGGAAAGCTGCAAATAAGCCCCTGAGGCCTTTCCAGTGAGCATGCTCTCATGAATGCACACATCAGTTATTTAACTAGGATTTTTTTCATTATCATTGATTGCTTACGGGAAACGTGGGGTTTTCTTATGGGAATGCGGGAAGCAATGGCGATTTCTCAGGTGTGCAGTGAAAAAACCCTTTCATTACCGAGAAGAACTGTGCGACATCCCAATTCTGATTAAACTTTTATATCGGTGGATGATACAGCAGCAGTGGGAGATGTGTTGCTAGTTTCCACAAAAGTTTCTCGTCAGTTTGTTTATTCATGGTGTGGTCCCGGTTGCTTGGAAACGGCAACTTCGTAGCCCTTTCGGCCCACTGCCCTGTTTTATTCACAGCGCTCAACACTCGTGAATAGCCAATGAAGGGGCATCGCGAAGTTTTTGAGGTATTTCGTTTAGTAATTGATTACTTGACGTTTCGATGACAACGCTGCCCTTTTAAATTTGTATTTTCCCAGAATTGACTCTTGAGTGTCCATGGAAGTGGCTCATTATTGTTAAAGTAAGTATTATAGTTATTTTTGCATCTAGGATAAAATTATTTGTATTAGTCAGGATGTGCCTGAGTGATACGTTTGTAATACCACTTGTTTTCTTGAAAGGTGCTCATTTTTTTAGAACCGGTCATGTCACATTATTCATATGAATAATTCACTGGAAAACCTTTAAAGTTTACATAAAGCATATGATTGTTTTATCGATGGATATGAAGGCTTCCTCATGGATTGGTAAGGCACACAATGATGCATATTTGCTGTAGTGGTTTCGGAAAAAGATAATATTTGTTCACTGTCCCATGCCAAACGTGTCTTTGGACTTTCAGGAGATGCAGCAGAGTTGTTGCTAATCTAGGGTATAGAGTCTTGTTGGGAAGCTTTTGGTTAGAGTTAAGCGACCTGACATTTCCACGTGTATTTTTTATCCAAGCAGAATTGATCACAACGTGTGCACAATCGCAGATCTACACAGTTACAATACAAGAAACAAAATATCTAGTTGAAGAATCTGAGACTGACAAGATCTAGAAAATAAACGCAATTACTACAGCATAGCTTTTCATAGGTTGTCAAATAAAATAATGGAATTAGAAACCAGCATATTTATGCGAACCACTGAAAATATTCAATTTCTAAATGTTTCTTTTCATTTAAGGACTACCTCAACAATAATTTTATTTACCTAATGACCTGACATTTTAACATGTCTATTGTTTTAACGTTTTATTGTAACTGTTTCTGCCTAACTGTTTTCTGTACCGTTTTTATATACGCATTTACTGTAGTGGTCACCAGTGGGTACAATTATAACACATATAGCATAAGCTCAGGTGTTCGGCAAGGGTCAAACTTAAGCCCACTGCTATTAAATATGTTCATTAATGATTTGGATAACGTAATTGAAATTCAAAAATTGTATTATGTTGATGATCTTAAAGCCTATTGTAAAATAAGTGCTATAGAAGATTATGGTAGGCTGGAGCTCAGCAAAGCTGATTTATGGTAGGCTAATAATTGATTGCCATTGAATGTTGAAAAGTGTAACGTAGTCACTTTCTCCAGGGAAAAAGCACAAATCTCATGTGAGTACGTTCATTGTATTTTTTTGGAGCATCATTTAACCGCCAAAGGCCTACTTAATTCGTAAATCACGTCCATTCATCATACTGATAACTAGCTTGTTGAAGCATACAAAATGTGTGGATTCATCGCTAAAAATTGTCTATCATTTAATAGTGAAGCAGCATTAAAATGTCTATTTTTTCTTACGTACGTTTTAAACTGGACTAATGCCTGATACCCATACTATTAGTGTTTCAATGAAAGACTGGATACACTGTATGAGCAAAAATGAAAATTCGAAAAAGTAACAAATAAGATAAAAGCTTAGTGGTGTAAGTTTTTTTTATACAAAATTCAGCACTCCAAATTTCAAAATAGCGGAGCGAGGGGTCGCCGAAGTGGATGGTTTTTCTGGACAAAACACCTTACATCTCAGTAGCTAATTACCAAAACCCCATTGTATGTCATATCGATCTTCTTCTTTTGAATTGGTTCATCCACATATGCAATAAAATTTGAAGCATTCCATTAAAAAAATTACAACTTTGATATGTAGGTCAAAATTGGGAGAGCCTGTATAATTGCCAATATTTTAGAAATGTGCCCTCAAATGTCATGTATAACATGCCATAAATAGATTTTCCCAAAATGTATTTGTTAATGAGTAATATTCCGTCCACACATGGATTGGCCACCCTGTATATCTATCTTTTTGACATTGACAGTTCGGAGCTCAGACGGACACTGTCATCCTCTTCATTTCTTTATAAATTGATGTATGATGTTATTGATTGTCCAGATATTTTACAGATATCGACAATATAAGATTTATTTTTGCAAACTTGTACCCTGGATCTCAAAAGTTAAGTCGTTTATGACATATGTCTAGATGAAGAATAATATTGATATTAAACTACAAAACACCCTGTATAGTAAGCAATATCTCTCAAGAACTGTATCATAAATAGCTACGCCACTGCTACGATAAGTGCGGCAAAAAGGGCGCGATGCGCTTGAGAATCCCCAAGAAGTGGCTCGTTAAGAGCAAAACGGTTTAAACTACCGCCCTTAAGGACTGCGAAGTAAACGCTCTTCTTATCCCAAACTGGATCTCCGACAGTTCCGACTTAAGCAGTCGCAAGATTTTTACAGAACAGGACGGGAAACGCTGCCTGGAACTACATTCGGTTAAGTTGGAAGATCTCATTAGCTATAGTGTCTTACAAGGGATTTTGATTGTTCCGAAAACTACTAAATCTGCTGCTGGATGGTTTATGTACTGGAAAGTTGTGGTTGAGGACATTTGTAACCGGGTGTGAACGAAAGTACTGAACAGAGATTATCTCCTTCGCCTCAAAGTACGAGTAATAATGTGTAACCTATAAAATTATTTCAGATTATGTACCTCATAGAATGAAAGGCTTCTTATAGGCTACCAGACCCTTTGAGGGCACGTAATTTCTAATTGAATTTATTTATGCATTTATTTTTATTTATTTACTAAATTTACGGGCGACCCCATTTTTACAAAATAAAATTACAAGGTAGATTATAGTCTAATAATATTAGACATTTGGGAAATAATTGTAAAGCCTGATTTTATTGCTGTAAGTTTTCAAGACGGTATTCGAAACACGGACGCATAAAATGGGTACACCAATTTTTTTATTCGATTTTTTTATTCGACAACAAAGAATGAGAAAACGTGTTTTTTGGGATTCAATCGAAAGTGTTGGCATAAACGAAAAAACTCTTGATATAAGATTTTTAGGATCTTATGAGGCCTACAAAATGAGACGACACTTAAAAAGATCCGACGAATAGTAAAAGAGTTATGGCCGAAAACCGAGGCAAACTGCATGTTTTGGCACTTGATATTTGAAATTTTCCAAATTCGTAGGATTCGTCCTTCCAAATAATCACAACAAAATTGGAGTAGAGTGGTCAAACAGTTTTTGAGAATTTCTAGTTGTTTATCCAAGAACATCTGTTTTCCAGCCATCACCACTAGTTTATTGAGTAATATACAGGGTTAATTCAAATTTATAGCATAATACACTAGTTTACGTTGCCAATATGAATCGCAAACCATTCCGGAAAATAAATGTTATTTTTATGCAAAAAGGATGGGTTACGTTTTTTCTTCTTAAAAAATTCAAACATTCTGTATTTGTGAGTAATTCGTAACAGAAGATGATAGTCACATACGCTTTCTTTTAAAATGTGTATAGTAATGTATGTTTTTCGAATATCGTAGCGCATTTGTTCGCTTACTCACAAATACGAAATGTTTGAATTTGTTTAGGAGAAAAAACCGTAACCTTCGTTTTTCGCATAAAAATAACATTTATCTTTCGGTATGGTTTGTGATTCATATCGGCACGGCAAACACGTCTATTTTGCTAATAAATGCTCTTTGAACCCCTGCTCGTTAAACTAGTAATGATGGACGGAAAACAGGTGTTTTGGGATAAACAATTAGAAATTCTCATAAACTACTCGACCAATGTAATCCAATTGTTGTTGTTGTTATCTTGAAGTATGAGTCCTACGGATTTGAAGAATATCAAGTAGTTGCGTGAAATTATCGTCGCATTACCAACAAGTGCCATCACTGGCACTTTGTCTCGTTTTTTGGCCATAACATTTTTGCTATTAGTCGTTTTTTACGTGTGGTCTCATTTTGTAGGTCTGATAAATACCTAGAAATCTTATATGAAAAGTTTCTTCGTTCCTGCCACCACCTTCGATTGAATCCCAAAAAACACGTTCGTTGTCAAATAAAAAGTTTTCCCACAAAACTTGGTGTGCCCATTTTATGCGTCCATGTTTTAAATACCCCTTGAACAACTTGCATCAATAAAACCAGACCTTACCCTTATTTCGGAGAAATTTGCTAATATGATTAGACTTTCAAAAAATATATCAAGCTCATAAGATTATTATAAAAATCAGAATTTGGAAGATACTTTCTGAAGCCTCAGGGTGTAGAGGTAAAGATGTCAACATCAGACTGAATCAATCACTCTATAAGTGGAAGGTGGTGACCATAATTTGTCGGATGAAACTTAATCGCAAGTAGATTGCTATTAAGCGGGGTACATTAAGATTTAAAATCCTGAAAGCGATACGACGATCAAAGACCAAGCGCGTATGTAGGTAAATGCAAATGTTCTAGTCATGTTTAATTCACTTTAATGCTGCAGGATGTAGACATTTATACTGGACTTGCTCTAAATCATCCTTATAAGACTGGCACTGAGAAGACCATACTACTGTGGCATATTCTAGCTAGGTAGGAGCAGCATAAAATTTGATTGAAAAACACTTATTATTTCTCCAAATAAATCCCAGCATCTGTATGAGCTTTATACTAACCTCAAGTACATGGTCTGAAAAGATAAGCCTTCCATCAAAAAGCACTCCAAGATCCGTAGCGGTTGCCTTATTACTATTTAACTTATCCCCATTCAAAATTCAACTCCTACTTATGAGAAAGCATTTATTAGAGCTCATATACAAGTGATTGAGCTGTGTCTACTGCCACAGCGCATCAAGGTCCCGCTGAAGGCCCACCATGTCATCTTTCACCGAAATTGTATTGTAACCTGTCAGGTCATGAGCAAACATATTTTTAGATTGATTGAATTACATTCAGCAATAGCCTGATTTAACCGTCACATCTTATACTTTTCAAAAAGACATTTGAAATTAGAACCATTTCAAATGTGAGTTTTTTCCTTTATAGGATAGGAATTTTGACGAAATTTTGTTCTGTCGAGTTTTGATTGATCCGTCCAGATAGGTAAACACCTGTTTTTCAACAAGCGTCCGTACACTGGCAGTGATCAGCACGTCAGAGGATAAACGACGTCGCTAGAACCATCTGATCGTTCAAACAGATTTGAGTTTTCTCAGGACCTGCGTTTTTTTTGCGTACTTTCTTGGTTATTATTTCACTATCTATAACGATGCGTTGATAACCCTTGTACACCAGAACAGTTTACTGTGCGATATGAAATATGAGAGACAAAAATGATCAGTAACAACCTTTAAGTCTCTCCTTTGTTATCTACAGGGTGTCCCGAAAAAAGTGTGCAACATTCTACCAGCGGTCTCTAGAGCTTAAAATAGGAAGAAAAGTTTATATAAACATAGGTCCACAAACGTCCCCTAAGGGCGCTACGGTCGTTTAAAGGGGCTCCCCTAAAGATGGTTTTTCCTTAATATTTCCGAAACGTGTTGAGATAAAGACATAAAGTTTGGTATTCCAGCCTAGGTTTTTATGCTGGATTTAAAAATATTAACAATTTTAGACAGTTTTGTTTGGAAGCGTATGTAACAGTGACGGACTCAGGTTATTTTAGCCCCAGAATTTTTGTGTGATTCTATTTTTTAAGTTCAATTTTAGAATTTTAAAAATTAGGGTTTTTATTCATAAAAAAGGTACTCTTATTGAATATCGATAAATTGTGCCATTTTTGAATAAAATTTAAACATAGCTAACATTTAGGCAAAAACAAAAGAAATAAATTTTTTCTAGGAATGAAATTGAAATTTGTTTGAAAAAGAAGACATACAGTTGGATATACTTGAAACTAGCTTTACAATAAGTGTTCAAATAAATTCCCATTTTGTTGGATACAGAGTCTCGCTCGACGAACTAATGATTGCGTAGCCCGAAAAGTGGAAAATTTTATGTCTTTATCTCAACACGTTTCGAAAATATTAAGGAAAAACCATCTTCAGGGAAGCCCCTTTAAAAGACCGTAGCGCCCTTAGGGGACGTTTGTCGACCAAAGTTTATATAAACTTTTCTTCCTATTTTAAGCTCTAGAAACCGCTGGTAGAATATTGCACACTTTGTTCGGGACACCCTGTATAGTAGAAAATAAAGGATTGACACGCTCTGTTTTTCTATCATTTAACAACAATAGCTTCAGTAAAATCCAAGAAAATGAAATTCTTCCGAATGACCCAAATTCACTAATTTTTTTATCAGAGTTGCTTTAGAGAATTTGTATAGCAAGCCAGGCCATACTCCATCCGAGCGGTTATTTTTTGTAGGTTAAAAAAATGTTTCATGACAAAATGGTCATAATTAACAGTCAATGGTGCTCGTTACATTGATATTTCAAATGTAAGTCATCATTCAACATCAATCCTGTTTATCTTTTTGTATCCAAGCGATAAATTGTTATTTTCTGATATCTAGGAAAACTGACCCTCCTTCATTATAACGGCAATTAAACGAAAGAACAGTACATGACGAATAAAAATAATACCATTTGAAAATTGCCAATAGCTAGCCAACTTCTCCGGGTAATTAGCACTGGATCGAACTTGATCATCTTACTCTACAGTCAGATGTAAGAAGGGGTTTTAATTAACCTTTAAATCTCTCCTTTGTTATCTCTACTAGCTTTATTTTACCACCATTTAATAACAGTAACCTTAGTAAAGGACCCTCAAGAAAATAAAACTCGTCAACTTCGCCCATATTTGCCAAAAAGCCAGATAACGCGCACACTGTAACCACCTAGTTCTGACGTGGATCTCGGTCGTATTTGTCAAAATAAAATTTCGTCAAAATTTGCATCGACATTAATGGTAGTCTTACAGTATATTCAGATAAGAGATAGACCGGATGTAAACAAAAGGTTCGGGTGATTTTCACGCTAACGCCGCCGTCTCGACGTAAAACAGGAGCCCTCATTGGTCAATTCGCAATTAAATGCCTATGCCGAGCGGCAGAGCAGTCGTATCAAGGCAGAGTCACATTCAGGTTCAGACGTGTTACGTATGTCGTGTACATCACTGCAATTTGATATTTCTTTGGACGTTTTCGTTTGTTATCTTATTAAGTTGTTGAGTTTGTCGTTGTTATTGTTATACCTTGTTATTGGTTGTTATTGTTATCAACTGCTTGCGCAAAATGCCCAGTAGTACAGATACTGCCGATGAAGTTGTAAACTCCTGTAGTCCACATAGGAAACGCTCTAAAAAAAGACACGTGAGTGTCAGGCAGTAGCGATGATGAAAGCTCATCAAGCTCATCTTTCCAATAAAAGATGTCGTTCATCAAATTCGGTAAGTTATAAGTAATTATCAAGCTACTGTATTTTTTAATTAATTATTGACATTTTTGAACCCATTTTGGCAAAACCTATTCAAGAATCTACTTTCTGACACTGTTCAACCATGCACATTTTTTTACGTTGTGAACGTTTTAATTTGGTTACATATTTACCTAGAAATCAAAAAATATACTAATCAATATTCTAAAAGCAATTTTAAGAGATATACGATTATTTTTAATTTAGGCTAATTTAAACGCCATTTTGGGATTATATTCGACTGTATTTCACCAAACATCAGGCGGCATCCGAAGCTGGAAATCGAAGCGAAAATTTTGAAACCCTTATGTATATTTACATCATTATATATTTCTTACCCCACCCCCACATGATCCTATATCCATCACCAATCGTATACACATCGAATTGTGCTAATTTACTACAAAGTTACGCAAAGCAGCATCTACTATCTAAAATATGTACTGCGTGACTCTTAATACGTCCCTGCCGAATGTTACAGCGTTCGATGATCACGTGGTCTTGTTTATGTCCGGTCTATCTCTTATCTGAATATACTGTAGAAGTGCGGCTTCAAAAATGGACCAATATATCGCCTTTAAAATCCAACAATACTGTGGCCAAAGCCTTTTCTGTAGACAACCACGCCCTGGATTTTACCAGGATACCCTTGTTTGTTATTTGCTACAGTTTTCTGGGCATTTTCCATGTAGGAATTTACTAATGAAGCCAAGTCTCATCACATGTGACAAAAATATGCTTTTTACAACTTGTGTGGTTTTTTTGAGCCACCAGAACTGACAAACTAACGACTTGAGAGCAACGACGAGTGGTAGGATATTTTTCCTAAACTATGAGAATAATCAGTGCCAAATTTCAAGAACATCTTCAATATTTTCATTCACGAAAAACTTGAGAACAATGCGTTATGCACCCGCGGGGTGTACGTAAATTTTTTTCGCTCATAGAGAAAGTCTAGAATTCATAGAAGAATGAATTTAGATTATCTTAACGGTCTGAGTCTCCATATCGTGACATTAGCTTTACTATCAGAGACCAGAATGAAATAAGTTTTAGGAAGCAGTGACTGAGGCATAAAAAAAGTTTAGAGAAAACTTGCTTACCTGTTTAGAAACTTGCTCTGCCCCATTTGCTAGGAAATGTTTCTGCATGATATTCGGTGCTATAAGTTGTCTGAAACAAAAAAATATGATCAGCCTTTTTTCAGTTATCCTTTTACTACCAGTGCTATTATAATAGTCATTCAGTTTAAGAAATCGCTCATCTGAACAAAGTATTGCCAGATCTAAGATAACGCAATGCGTTAGATTCTTTTTAAAGCAAGTTATATCATTGCTACTTTATTTTTGTCCCAGATTATCCGTGGATATCTCATTGAAAACGTATTCTGAATTGAAATTTCCCTCTGCCTTTAAAACCAAGCAGTGCTATCCAATTTCAGAAACGGCTTTGCCTCTTTAATATACGAGTTTTAGGCCAATTGCAAATATTCCGGCCTCTTGGATTTTAACGAATCCCTCTGCACCTGCTTGTTATGATACGCTTCTTTGTAAAATGATAATGGATTATTCCATTTCGGGAGATTTTGCGTGATATAACGACTTAAGAAAGTGGGACAAAAATTATGTATACTTTTTTGAATGAGCTCAAATCATACGGACTCAACCCAAAAATCAAAATATTTTAATTTTCTGCATTTATATACCAACCTATGTTTGCATCCAATAATTCGGATACCCTATTTCCAACGGATTGGATTTTGATTGTTGAAAAAGTATCACAACCAACATACTAACCAGCACTGTTCAACTAGCCGCCTTCGTGATATTCAGCCGCTTAATCAAAAGTATAAGGGAATGATTTGGATCGATAACATTTAACTACTAGCCTCGTCATTCAAATTTCGCTCAACCTCACGTTTTTTAGGAGAGATGCAGGAAAGCTCGATAGATGCTTTCTACCAGCTTTTCCTCTCCAAAGTGTAAGATTCACCGAAAAAATCCCAGCCATTCGCTACGCATCTAGCCACGGAAGGGCATTTCATCATGGTGGGTAGCGTCGCACTAAAATGTATGCCAAAGGTACTTGTCTTAATCCGCTATCACCCTCAGCACATACGCTGGCAGGTATATTCAACAGTCATCATTATTAGTGGTTTCACTGTTGGCTTTTCTCATCACATACCTTGCTCAGCATTCGTTTCACCAGTGGTCGCATTCCAACTTATTTGCCCCCTCTCCATGTCTGGCAAAATCCGAGTACATGCTCAGGAGTATCCACCTTGACAAAGCAATACGTGAATTCTCTCTTTCCTATTCGCTTTAGGCAGCTTCCAAAGCAACCATGTCCCATGAGGAGCTGTGCAGTATAGTAATCTATCTGCAATGCTCCCCTGTAAATACAGAGCTTAATGCATAGAATTGGTATTCTAGACCATGGTAAATGGCAGATCGTAGCCCATTTTCGCTGCCTCTTAATATATAAGGCACACTTTTACCATTCCTATCTGCTACACCCTTCTTGTAGAATGTACGTCATTCATCAGCGTGCAAATCTATTAGCGGGATTCCAGCCACCACCAGCACCACCTCCGTTGACACCCTTCTATACGCGATCTGTAGGTGAGGCGAAGTACTGCCTTTCGCTGGTACTTGAGTATCAATTGCCTACATTTATTTTTTCTTAAGGCCCCAAACAGCATTAAGCCATTTTCCTTCATTACTTAAAATCAGCATAACTGAAACCAAAGCCATATGAGGGAAGCTAATATCCTCAGGCTAAGTTAGGTTAAATGGATTTATAACCTGGACGACAGATGTATGTAAATATTATTAAATTAATCAATTAAACAATGTATAATGCCAGATATCATAACTTTTACCCTATCATCTTGTATTTTATGAAAGGCCTTAGCGTCTGTCTTTCACTTCACTAAGGTCGAGTAAATTGATCCTGTTCTCAAAAGTTGCACCTATGACATACATTTAACCAATGAGAATGCGTTTTTGAAGTAAATAAGGTCGATTTCCTGTAAAAAAACTAGAGAAAAGTTATACGATTTGTATAAGATTGATCCCTAATTCCCATATAAGGTCAAGAAATCACCTGGTTTAGCTACAAAGCTTCTTTTTCATGTGGGCCTAGGTACAATGGGCACAAAATCCACCAATCAAAAACAAGGATTTGGGCCATACTCGAAGCAAGGACTAAATGTGATATAATAATGATATGACAGCAATTATTAAGCATTTTACAGAAAATACGTGTCTCTACTATTTATATATTTTGAACAATACATCAACATGTCTATTGAGTTACTATATAATGTCGTTTGTAGATAAACCACTGTTTTCCGCTATGACTTTCACACTACCTGGGTACGGGCGATTTTGCGATATTAATTTGTAGGATAAATATTTGCAATTATAATAGAGGCATGTACGAATGCTTGCAAATAACGTATGTTCCTTTGTTAATAAATCTGTTTATATTAATTGTTTGGAAAAAGTTCTGCGAAAAGTTTTAAAAAACCAATTTGTCAATGATCCCAAACATGACTTTTTCAGTGTGTTGAGCTACTTTGATAATTTTGGAATAAACAATGAGCTACCTAGTCGTAACACATACTAAAAAAATGTAAACTAATAAATAATACATACTAAATAGCTACATCCATACCTACCAATCGTAGGCGTTTGAAAAATAAACAAAAATTTTTGTCAGCTACAATGGTATGTCACATACGATTTAATAAAGTTAACTGAAAATAAATAAAGCAACGTACTATTTTAAACAAAAACATGTCCAGATAAAAAATGCGTGTTCAGTGAGAAGCCTGACACTAAGACTCACTGACAATTTTTTTAATGTTTGGAGTATAATTATTATATATACCGCCATTCGAATAGAATGTTCTACTGTAAGTCGATTCCGATATTTGTTTTTAATAAACTTCATCAAATCGAACTAAATAATGCTTTCACTTTCAAGGTAACACGACAACAAACTGAATATTTATCTTTACTTACTGAAGCCACATACATTTTGTATTTGAGACTAATGATTTTAAACCTAAATCATTTTAAACCGCAATCACTTCCATGTCGTCGCTGAAATCTGCGTAACAGAAGTGGGCTAAAACTTAAACACGAGAAAAAACGATACATGAACACAAAGTGTTTCTGTATTTTACGGTTAGATACTCAAACTGATACTTCCTTCAATGGTATTTTGATTTATCTCTACAGTTTTGCTATTCTAGATTCATCAGCAGCACCTAAACTTTAGTAGTTTATATCTCGGAAACGTTATTTTTTGCTCAAAAGTATGACACTGTTATTATGAAGAAAATGCTCAGTATTTTGATTGGTGGGTTTCGTGAGCATAGTCGCAAACTTTGTGCTTCCGGCTACCACAAAGGCCTGAGGCCTAAACACCCATGGGGTACGGTGAGGCTGTAGGGGAATACAGGGGAAATGGGGGCACGGCACACGGACTCTATCGAGGGAACACGCACACATTCTGGCCCCGCCTACGAGATCCGCCGGGTGGTACCTCCGCGCTCGACAGTCAGAGACCGGCTACCACCTACGGACAATCATAAAATCCGTAGCCAAGAGAAAAAATTCTTTTAGGATCGGATTCGAACCCGCGCAGCGCGTGGCGACTGATCAGGACACCGAAAAGTTTACCGCTGCGGCCACCGCTGCTGCTGCTTTTTGTAGCAAAACCAGGTGATTTCTTGACTTAATATAGGAACTAGGGACTCATATTCCACAAACCTTACAATTTTTCACTAGTAGAGATTCGACAGTATTCATTAGATCCATCACTTCTTATTAGTCGAATATTTGGAATAGGGGCAATTTTTTTATTCTTATTATTGTTATATTGCTTGATATCATTTCGGCTGCTAGTTGAACGGCGCCGTGTAGTAAAAAGGCTAGACTGTTAACTGAACGACTAATTTGAGCTACTTTGCAACCACACGTACATGGGATTCTAGACTATTGACCAGTTTTCCCCCACATCACTTCTTTAATGTAAAAAACACTTATATAGGAGGCATCTCTTCTAGTACGGCAATAAAAAGAAAGAGGCAATATCACTCTACGTAGCTCAGCTCATTTGACTCTTGATGGAGAGCGTCATTCTGACCTGGCCTTATACTATTCGTATTTACGTCAGGAGCTCTTTAACGGCTACGGTGAGCAAAAAAAGAAAGAGATATATGAAACGATCAGGAGAATAGTGTGCGAGGTCGAGAAGGATATTGCTGGACAGTGATGGATATGGACGAATTTTATACGTGGATTTTTCAGTATGTCCGCTACTAGTGTGGGACGTTTAATTTCGATAGAGTAAATTCAAGATGTGGCCATTGTTGTAAGAACAGGGTACTCCAGAAGATATTCAGGCATAGGTGAACAAATTTTGCAACCCTTTCTCTCTCGATCCATTTGATGTAATCACCATGGCTACTATTGGTCATTTGTTTGTCTGGGCGGTCCGTAGGACTTTTGCACATTAGTCACAGTCTAATGTACGTTATTCGAATCTGTCAGTCCCCGTTGAATATACACCAGACAATGTCAAGGAGAAGAAGCGCAAGACACGTCAAACCATAGATAGCTGTTTCGAGCTTTTTGGTAACTCATCAGTGCGGTGAGCAGATGGCACTTTGCTATGTCTTATTTTGATGGATTGTTTCAGATTTTAACTAGCGTGTTGAACAACATCGCAACAGCCAGTTCTGGATATACAGAGCTCGAACGAATCAGAATGAGTGCCTGTAACCCGGCGGATCAGCACATTGCAGCACGTCGGCCTCATGGAGGAGAAGTCAGACGGTTGAAATCGGTGTGAAAGAGGTTTGAGGCTGTCTGTTAATAAGAGTCATCAATCAGTCGGACAGCTTACTCGGAGCAACAGCGGGGCAGTCATGTGAATAGTATTTCAAGCCGGGTCTTACTGGGACCTTGTCACAGAATGGGGAGGTTAGCTGAAAATTGAATACCTACCTACACAAAAAAATATAGGATTAGTTTATTTAGTTGAAAGTTACGAAGATTAAAAGATCATAAATTTGGGAAAAAATTTTTAATCCTTGTTACATAGAAAACAATAAAATACCTTCGATGGAATTTTTTGTTTTTCCTTGCTATTGGAGCCACTCTCAAAACCAACACAGCATTCTTGGCCCTGTGTTTTGGTTTCGACACAAGCCAAGTGACATGCTTTGAGTCATAGGTTCACGGATTAGTTGTTAGACGACGAATAGACACACCGACTAATGATTCAAAATAATACAAGATGCAGTTCAAATTTCAAACAGGAGACGTTGAAACCAGCTTTCAACTCATTGTTTGCACGAGCAAATATATTAAATAAGGTGAATGCGTCATTGTACAGGTTGCACAACTTTCACCATAATTTACATATGCAGATAATATAAAATGAGGTGAATGCGCATGTACTAAAATTGCTAGAAAATGGTGAAAGTGCTTAGTATGGATACATTAATTATACGGTTAATTTACTTCTCTCGAGTTTGTCATAGATGCAACAGCTTGATGATTAAAAAATACTAGCAATAAGATATAAATCTGCACCTTCTCTAGAATCAGAAATCCGCTTAAGTATCGCATTGAGGCGGAATGCGCAGATTATTGAGGTTAGGATAAATAGAACTTCAGGCTAACAAATTATTTTTTGGAATTAAGCTAAATCGTGAAGGAACCTAAACTAATAAGCTAATCACCATGGTGCCATTTGGTATTACAATTATCTCCTCTTTTCAAAAACTTATAATACACACTCTTCACGAAATCATATGCTCTAACAAGTATAGCTCTGTTATATATTTTAAGATCCCAACTATGTCTTGTATCTTTGTGCCCCCAAGTTGGGGTTTTTACAAGGTGACCTCTGAATCGACTGTGTATTTGAAGGTGTGTTTTGAGAGGTTTTAATGTCTCCTAGCAACTCTTGGAAATACTGTAACTGGGGAAGAAGCTAACCATTATTAAAGCGTCAATAGAACCGAAATAATCAAGTTGAAAGGATCGTCACCAATGCATATCAAATATCGCCGATTTGACGTGAAATAGCCAAACTTGGTAACCCTGCGTTGTAGCAATCATAGAAAATTTACGCAGTGAAATTCGTGTCTAGGTTATCATATTATACAACCACCACGAGTTTCGGCGATAAATGGAACCATATTAGGTTACAACGCACAGTAATTTGCGGTATGGGTCCTATTAGTCTCGCAACTTTTTGATAGATATCCCTAGGAAATACTTTTATCCTGTAACAGATACCTGAATGCTTTTTCTGTTGCTAAAAATTGATAACTGCTACTCACGTATTTGTGATTATTGTATATATCAGGAAATCGGGTCACTAAATTAAAGGACATTTATTATTTATTCAAAGGTGGAAAGAATTGCTTCTTTTATTAACAAACAAAACTCTTGATTGAACTGGTGAGGGCTACTTTCAACCGCTCTCTTCCCAGTGGCCAGAACAAGTTGTGAACTGTTTTTTCGCTCCTTGTGCATTTTCGGCTTCTAAGCGTAATATACTCGTATATAAACTGAACGGAAAATTCTATATACGCCACTGGTGTAGCGGTGAGATGCTTATATTGTTCTTGTTTCTGTTTCTATGAGAAACATTAATCTTGTCGTACGGGCAGGTAAACGAACTGATAGAATAAAATGGAATAAGTATAGCGCTACATTAGTTTATTGTTGAGAGGAAGGTGAGGAACTACACATCGCTCCATTTATGATGTAGTAGGAGTAGTGGTGGCTAGCCAAAGCCTGGCAATCTGGCCATCTTGCCAGGTATAGTAGATCTGTATTCGGTATATTTGTGCGGAATTTTTCTTTAGATCGTAAAGTTTTTCGGTTGCCAAAAAGAAAAATGTTCCGGTAATTGAAAATTGGAGAGGGGCAGCACCTTGTTTGAGCTCCACTCGGTTTTGAAAGTTGAAGCGCTGGGGGATGGGGAGGGGGCAGCATCAAATACGTTGTGATCTGAAAAATCGGAGATCAGAAGATCGAAAATTGTAGACCGGGAGGGAAAGGGGGACAAATGGCTCTCTCTCTCTCTCCACTTATGTTTCGATGAATTGTATCAAAAATATACTATTTAAGGATTTGAGAAATTTTTTGGTACATTTCGTATTACAATCGGTAGTTTTAGGACTAAAATCAGATCTACCGAAAAACTGGTAGATCTGATACCACTGGACATCTTTGACGAAGCCGTTGTATTTAGGCTGTAGGTTTTCTTCTACTGGTAGCTGATAATTGAATAAACCAGCTAGAGACCGACCGAAGGCGATTTTTTTGGCCGAAGCCGAAGCCAAAGCCGAACTTCGGTCTGCGGATCACCTTCGGCCTAAACCGAAGCCGAAGCCGAAGGTGGTTAAGAAAATATAAAACTAACCATAATTCATAATTTTAATATATTCAAAATATTTATATATTACTACATTTTTAATATTTTTATTCTGTTGAACTATATAATATAATCTAAAACATAATAATAATAATAATAATAATAATAATAATAAAGCATTTATTGCCCAACAGTACAGGTACCATTTAGAGAGCCATACATAATACAATGGTTTAATTTAATTTACACAGTCTGTGTGTCATAAAGTGAAACAAAAATAAAAAAAAAAACACACAGAAAAGAGAAAGGCGCTTTAAGTAGAGAAAAAAGAAACTATAAATATGATCAATAGATATTAGGAAACCAGAATATACTGGTATATACACAAATATCCATATACACATACACACATATATGAGTATACACATATACAGGTATACATATATACACATAAATACATACATACAATACGTATATATACATATACATATATACATATACAACAAATGAAAACCCCTAGAGAAAGGCGTAAAAAAGTCAAAGATGTGAACGTATAGCACTTCGTAATTCCTGAAATCCACAACAGAAGATATCACAAAAACTCACAATCCTATTCGCATTATTGCACATAAAGTTTATTGGTGCTTTAGATAGAAGATTTGTCTGCGCTCTCTTGCAGTAAAAGGAAACCTTATATTTAGATGTCAATCTAGGTACCAGGAAATTAATTTGCGATAGCAAAACAGGACAGTCGATGTTACCATGCAGTAATTTGTATAAAAATATGATGGACGCCTGCTCTCTGCGCTTTTCCAAAGAAGGGATGCCAAATCTATTCAGTAATTGTGAGTAGTCACATCCTCTTGGAGGATAGACACCATCACTCCTATAGCATAGATATTTTAGAAATTTCTTCTGCACTTTTTCAACATTAGTTTTGTACAGTTTATAGATAGGACTCCAAATAATTGCACCGTATTCTAATTTACTTATAACAAGCACTGAAAATAACTTAATAAGCGTTGCGTTATTGAAATTTCTACAATTTCTGATAATAAAGCCATATTTGCGATACGCATTACTTATAATTTCACTGATGTGATAGTTAAAAGTGAGCTGACAATCGAAATAGACGCCCAAATCTCTGAAAGTTTCACACCTTTCCAATACAGAATCATCTATTTTGTATGGGTAAGTTAAAAATTTGGCTTTCCGGGTGAAGGTCAAAATGCGGCATTTAGAATTGTTCAAATACAAATTGTTATTAACACACCATGTTTGTAAAATAACTAGTTGTTGTTGGAGGTTTTCACAATCCTGCCAGCTAGAAACACATGCGTAAAGCTTCAGATCATCAGCAAACATAAGCTTCTTGCATGATAATGTGCTGCAAAGATCGTTAACGTATAAGGCAAACAATAGGGGGCCCAAATTATAACTCTGAGGTACACCACTACTTGGCATATATTTATAAGAACTAAATCCATTATAGAATACATATTGAGTTCTCAAGTCTAGATAAGACTTGATGGTCAATTTTGTCAAACGCTTTTGTGAAATCAAAATAAAATAACTAAAAAGTACCAAAAAATCATAATACATGGTAAAACTAAAACAATATCCTTTGGTAATAGGAAAAAAATAACAATTGACTAAGATTTAAAATTTTAAACTTAATTATTCAAAATTAAACATTCTAATATTATAGGTAAGAAAAAATAGTTTGTCAGCATTTCCCCTAGAAAATTGGCCTCCGATCAGCATAAAGTTGTCCAGCAGAACTGAATAATTGTTCGCTAGCTATACTTGTTGGGGGGGCCGATAAAAACTTCTTAGGTGCAATCTTTAAAGGAAGATGGGGACTTGATTCCCAATAATGGAATATGTCACCACTTCTTAAAAGCAACGGTTCTCGTAAATAGGAATCTAAGTAATCTACATAACGTGTGTCTGCTATCGTGGTCGGAACGACTGCAAGATTAGTATTATGTGAACCCCAAAGATTATTCTTTTCTACACCTACAGTTTTTATGCATTCTAATGATGATGGAGTTGAAACTATATTAGCGGAAACTATACTTGAACTTGAATTACTTGAAGGATTAGAGCTACTGGGGGTTGATTGGTTCAAAAATAATACAATTTTAGCTTTATATGTAACTACCTGTTCTTTTGTTAAATACTTAGGCCTGTATCGTCAGTCGTCCCTACAATTGTAGGGCGCATTTATGGCCTCCTTGATTGTCATACTCGTTTCTCTCCTTCAAAAATTTCTAGATTACACATGTCCCGTGTCAGCGTCAGCGCTCTCCTATTGTGAAGATATGTTTTCTTTTTAAATTGTAGGAAATTTCAGGCTGATAAAACATGATATAACTCAAAAGCAAGAACAATTTGATGCAAATAGATGTTTGTGACATAACCTCAAAATAGAGTTCTGACACGGAGAAGTAGAAAACTATGACAATCAAGGAGGCCATAAAGGCGCCCTACAATTGTAGGGACGACTGACGATACGGGCCTTAGTCTTAAACGAGGGTCCAGAAGAGTCGCAATTAATAATTCTGGGAAGTTTTGAATATAGGCGAGTCTTTTATTTAATGATTCACTTAGTTGTAACTTTAAAGAACATATCTCCTCAGATTCATGTTGGAATTATTAGCGATACACAAGCAGAGTCGGCTGGAAGATCTTGCGTTGCATGGTAAAAGCATGTAAAAACTGAAATTATATTTTTGATTAGTTCCCATTGAACTGCACTGGGGACTTCAATGCCACCACATTCAGCCATATAAAAGTTTATTGCATTTTTCTGTTCGAATAATCGCTCTAACATTAGATAAGTGCTATTCCATCTTGTTTCTACATCCTGAATTAACAAATTATTTGGCAAATTACAGGATTCTTGAAACTGTCTCAGATGCCTGCATGCTTGTTCACTCCTTTTAAAATGCCTTACTATTTTGCGACATTTTTTAATCGTATTTTCGATAATTTCTTGTTTAAATAAAGCATCATGAATTACAAGCTGCAATGAATGGGCCACACAACCCAAAGATGTAAATTTTGCAATACGCATAGCTACGATCATATTTGCTGCATTATCTGACACAGCCATATGAATTCTGCGTTCTATTTTAAGATCATGAATTAGTTCATCAAGCTTATTTGCAATAAATACACTAGTATGATCGTCATCAAGGACCATAGCTCCTAATATAACTTTAAGTCGTTTTAAACCTTGAACACAATGTGCCGTAAAACTAAGAAGAGAACAGGTCTTGGCAGGATTACTCCAAATATCCGTAGTAAGACTCACCCACTGAGCTGTAGAAATTAAAGTGAATACTTTGGCTCGGACTCTGTCATATGTAGCTGGCATTAAACTAGTTCGGAAAAACTTTTCAGTTTTCTTTCTATGCTTAGAGGGGACGTTTGGATCTCCAAAATGCAGTCGCTGAAAAGCTTCTACTTCAACAATAGAATATGGTAACATATCAACAATAATGAGGTCCATAATCGATTTGTCAATACGGGACGATACCGGGTGATCATCGACCCATAATGCATTCGACTTGCGTTCTATTATTTGATGCAAAGTAGGCTGGTTTGTCCTGGATCTTATTCCCGTAGCATCATGCTGAGTCTTCGGCGTCACAAACTTTTTTCCATTCTTCAATATGAATTTTTTGTAAGTGGTTTTTGATATTGGTAGTGGCTTGTTTCTTTGGAATTTAACTGCCAAGTGATAGTGACTTTGAACATATCTTGCATACAGCTTTCCCAACTAACAATTATCACTCCTATTAGAGTTGCAAGAATTGTTATACAGTATTCCTTACACAGCATTGTATACTGTAAGAACATTGGCAAAACCCTCTTAGAAAAGCTATACAAGCGGAATGTGCACACCTAATAGAAGACTTCAGTCATTTAAGTGGTTGTATAAGGGTGCAGGTAACAGTTATACAACAAAAGTGTAAGCCTCTTGCAGCCGCTATAGGACATTTGCGTCAGTGCAAGATTCAGTTTTTGTCAACTATACAACTATTCTGTTACGTGATTCTACTTTATTGCAACCAAACTATTTCTTATGTATTTTATAGACGAAGTGAAGAATATATAACTATTACATTATAGTCATCTTGTTTACTTACATATCGGCCATTGTGAATTTCATAGACAGGTACTCGTAGATGATAAACACTGTGATATAGAGCTATTGAATTACTTGCGCCGCAAATTTTATTGTGATTATCGTGCAAAGTAGTTACGTAATTTCTACGGGCTTCGTATTTGATTCATATTTTAATAATGATCAAAAGTATGTCTAGACTTTTAAGATAGAATACTGAACTTGTCTGCGTTAAATCTTCCACAAATCCTATATTTAGACACAATTACACTAATGTTCATCACTTTATATCTGTAATTTTGAACTGAAATATAATTATTTCGTATTAAATAGAGGAATATGCCCAATATGGCGGGTGGTTGTGTATAATCATGGCATCGTCCATGTTGTCTTTAGTTTATTAGAATATTTTGGTGTTGCCTGCAGGTGTTATACAAGAATTTGACAAATGTCTGAAATGAAATCCCTACAGAGTCGAATGATTTACCCAGAATTTGTACCAGATCTATATCTTCTGTTTGAACAGTTGATAAAACCTTTTGAACCAATATGCATGCGTTGTTTGTCTAAAAACATTGGTTATGGCATTTTAACAAAAATATGACAGCAGAAAGTTAAGTTATGGTGAAGTTGTGTACCAACATATTTAGCAACAAATGTATGCCGAGCACAGCAATTTTCTACTACAAAAGTTGTAATATTGTTGCATATGTAAAGCCTTTAACAGTTACTAAACAACAGTTGAATAAGTACTTCCGTTGGGAGCAATTTGTTGGCTAAAGTAGTAAATTTGTACAGCAAAACAACAAGGCTCGGATTTGTTTTATAAACGTTACCATGGATGCCACATCACAACCATTTTGACTAACGTGCAAATATTCCGTATAAAATAGTTGTATAAACGTTTATGCAACAGTTAAAAATTTGTCCTATAAGGTGTTGTATAACTGTGCTATAAGAATACTTTATACACCTCATTTTAGAGCAAATATGTTGCAGAAAGCAAATTTGCATTCCACACAACATTAAGCCAGTATTTTGGGGAATTACCGTATCTCGTTCAGATTCGCTACGCGCTGACGGTCGACGAATTCATTGCGCCTTCGGCCAAAACTTCGGCCTCATTTTGGCCGAAGCCGATTGTTAGCCGAAGGCTTAAATACTGTCCGAATGTGGCCGAAGCCGATGCCGAAGCCGATTAATCGGTCGGTCTTTAGAACCAGCTGAGGATTTGATCTTGCGCTGATCTTGTGCGACCATATAGAGACAAACATAACGTCCATAGCTAAAAATGTAACTTTTGAAGCTGGAATTCGATGCCGCAACACCTCCATTTCGATGGAAATGGTCTTTGTAATGATGCAGGAGTATGATCATTATTCATCAGCCCTAGAGATGTCCGGATACTGAGATATGCCAAATGTTTACGCTTCCAGCTGCTGGATCTGGGATAATTTAACTTTTTTATTTAAAAAGGAACTGCATAAAAGCATGGGAGATATTAATCATATAAAAAAGTTGTTAAAAGTTTTACAGGTTTTTAACTATATTACTTTCAAAGTTTTACTGGGATGTTACCTTTCTCATCTTTCCAGTTTTTGAAAATTTGACCTCCTTTGAAATATTTTTTATGTCAAATGGTAGTTTATGTTCGACATGCTGTTCTTGTGATGCTGCCTAATTTAGTATGTTTATAGTGCTCTTAAAAATTGGTATCATCTTATTGTTTTCAGGATGTCGGTCATAAATCTGAAGGCATGCATTAGAAAGTTGACATCACTGACTAGTCATCATAGGAACTATCATATGAAAAAAATGTCAATCTTGTATGAAAGAAAGAAACAGTCTGTAAATTGGAGAAAACTGTCTAGGATTTGAAGTGTTCAGAGGGATCACATAAATTGAGGATTATCTTTTATTGACAAAAATGGATAAGCAATATCCAACTAAATTTGTCGAATATAGATCTAAAGAAGGTCTGCCAACGTTACGGAAATTAGTGGCTGAGCTGAAGGTTAAGATTACATGTCCAGTTACTGACTGATGTGTACTGCGTACTTCAAGTACCAGTAACCTTTATTTTATTTCAAGCCTGCCGGTGACAGCCGGTTATTACAATTTGTCAAGGTGTGGACTACTCAGCAAGGAAATAACAGTAAAGCCTTGGTCACTTTATACCTTATAGCTCTAAAACGGCAGATTAATTAATTTATCTTTGTTTACCAGATAAATACGCTGAAAAAAACGAGGTTTCCACCACCTAGGTAATTCATTGGAGTCTGGGTAGCCATGGGAATCGTAGATATTTTGGAAACAATATTAATATGTTGTTAATTTTATGATCGCTGTATGACAGAATTTTGCTACAATATTGATCCTTTGGGAACTACGCCTCTGCCCAACCACAAGTACCTATATTTATGCAAATGTAACATAATTACCCGGTATACATTTCACAAATCGCGTAGCTCCAAATCACTTTGCTCTTGTTGTACCTGTGTATGCGCCAATTCATCATCCAGTCCACCATAAATCCAAATTAGAGGTCCATTTGTTACGCAGGTGGAAACGCATCCAAGTGCGCCACTGGAAGCAGTGGCGTTGCAGAGACATTATATCTCATTCTTGGCTATATGAGGGGTATGCGTGTTCATCTTACTGTGCAGAACATCACAGTTCTACATTTGCATCCAGATGTCGAGGAGAATGTATTATTTGATAAGTAAGCTTTGCGGACACGACTGTGGATGGCAGCATATCGCAGCGAGCGCCCGGCTTTCAAGGTCATACTGACGATGCAGCGTAATTTTCAGCGACATACCGTGAAGGGCTCGGTACAAGTGTGTGGCCATTCTTTTTCATATACATTATAGCGATTCTGCATGAAGAACTCGTTGTAAATGCAATATAATTGACTGTCTTTGTGGTAGGGGAGTAACTCATACATTGCCTGGTATCTCCGAGCTACAGTTTCCTTTGATGGACTAAACTAGTGTCGTCCACCGTGACAGACGTGTTGTCAATCAGAGGATCACCAAGTGTTCACCAGGCTACCTGCTTTAACGTATGTAAAACACAGGCTTCATTCAGACTGACTGATTTATTTTGCCAGTATATTTAGAACCAAATAAAAAGGTCTTTTATTGAAAGTTATAAGTTATGTATGGGAAATCATATCCATTTTTGAAAGCCGCATAAACCTGAGCTCTGTAAATTATATTTTACCTTTGGCACGTTTCAGGCAGGATAAAAATAACATTCCGAACATTGCACACTATATAGTGCTTCGTTTGTTGGTATGAACCTTGTCATTCAAAAGTTTCCATAGAAAGCTCCTGGAGCTAATAAGTTTGATGATTTTGGGGGTCAAACCTAGTGGTTGGACAAATGCTCTGAAAAGTATTCTCCGGCTGAGTGGCATTGTGCTGAAAGCATGCTTTATTGAATTTTGGAAGCCGCACATATTGCAAGGGAATGACCTGGGGCCTGTTATCAGACTTTATGCAGACGATACAGGCAAATTCCGTACTGTAAATGGTGAACGGTAGCATGATATGATGACGGACTATGTGGCGCCTAAAATTCCTTAACTGAACCTGCAAGAAATATGTTTCCAGTAGGACGGAGCACTGCGACACAGCTAGAGAAACGATTAATGTTTTTCGAATAAGCGATGGAAGACATAATCATACAGACTCAGATTAGTGCAGCTTTGAAAGACGCGTTGTTTTTTTAATTTATTCACTTAATTTCACTCATGTGATTTAATTTCACATACGTAATTTCTAACTTTAAGCAAAAAAACAACATTACTAGCTGGATATATTATAAATTATAGTTTCTGCTATTTTTTCAATCTCCTTCATTCACGTCTTTTCTTCTCATGACTTCTTCTCTCCATTCCCTCTAGGATGCTTTTGGTCTGCATGTATTTTTTCTGTTGGTTCTCCTAGGCCATGTTTCATTACTCATTTTCATGACTTGGCTGTGACAAATTAACTGTCGGCTTTCTATGCGATTCACAATCGTATTTCTACTGCCCTTTGATTTAATCGACATTCTACACGATCGGCGTAAAGAGTCAAGTTCCACTGATTTTAGCTGGCTTTCTAGTCTCAATCTTAACTACCATCACTCGCTACCCCATCTTATTATAGGTTCCACGATACTGTGTTACAGCTGAATTTTTAAACTTTACTTTTAAACATGAGATGCAAATCAGTTTGGGAATAATTTATTCTCTTTCTACGAATCATTAAATTAGCGACATAAATTTATTTAAAGAAAATCATTAACAGCATTTTGTGGAAAACGATCTTTTCCAAGGCAAACTTTCTCTCCAAACATAACTGCACTCTATTCATGCTGATCTTCGAGGACCATAACATTGAGTTTAATTCTGGATTGCCGTTCAACCTTGAACTATGCCTTTTCTAGCTGTACCTGTAGAATTTCTGAGTGTTTTTTATAATTTTATCGCCGAGTTGAAGATGATTGGGCTTTTTTCCCACAACAACGTATTCCGTTTTTATTAATATTGATGTTGAGCCTTCATCTTTCAAATCGTATTTACAAAATAGCACAACAGGTCTTGTTGCATACACCGTTTTTTTTTTATTTCAAAGGTTATATTCGGGGTACCACAAAGCTTAATTATTTTCAATATACTCTTCAGATATACATAAATGTACACATCATTCATAAGTACAAATTTATTCCAAATATCTCATAATGTCAATCCAGAAAATTTATTAACAGCTATGGTACAAATTAACAGAGACCTGGAATTTACACATTATCAATCAAAAATACAAATTGAAGTTAATTCCAAATAAATGAACAGCACTTTGCCTGTGCTCAGAAAATCACAAAAATAAGATTAAAGAGGATTTGAGTATAGCTAGTGATGGTGTTAAACTGAATTTCTGTGCAGGTATCCAAAATTTTAAGTGTACAAATTGACGAACAGCTTCGTCTGAGACAACACGTTACTACTTTAGTTCAACGTACACTTTGTACATACATTTTGACGATCCTTATTTCATACCCTCGGGAACGCATTTGAAGAGTGTGGATATTCTGTTGTTTAATTTTACGTATAGAGTATTTTTATGGCTCTGATACATCATCCATAGCATTTATTAAAGCACGTTTCTCAGGCTCCGTATGAAAACATAGCGATCAGCATACGACTCGTCGTGGGTCGACGAGAAGTTTGATGTAAGCTTACGTCACAAGCATTGAGGCCAGTCAAATTTTCATTTTGCTTCGAAGAAGTTCAGGGAGCATTGCTTGTCGCGTAATACCCAAAAACCAGGAAATTGACATTCGTTCAATAAATCAATTCTGCGGGGAAACCCTACTACTCTCAGGTACGTCACTGAATAGAAGCTTATGAATTGTCGGCCGGCCTGCAGGCAGCCGCGATACGATCGTGCTCGCCAAAGCACGCGCAATCTATAATAACTGGGCAATTGAACATATCCATTAATTATAGCGGATTGAGATATTCATGAAAAAACGACTAGATTGGAATGCTTTATCCCGATAACTCGTTCGTATGCTCTCATTGTATGATGGTCAGTTCTATTACAGCTGGTCGATATGAGGAAATACGTTTAAAAGGGTAATTACGGGTCGAATGATGTCATTGATGGTTGTCATAGGTCTCTAGTTCTTGAATATTGGTTTAAGATAGTGAGTCTATCATGTCTGTTCTGTTACTCAGGGTCCATACAATGTTTGAAAAGAAAGAAAAATGGAAAGAGAATCCTTCAAGGTTAGAAAGAGCGAGATTCTAACCGCTGACACTTTTGTAGCTAAAGGTCTATTTCGCTCAGATTTCTTGAAATCTCCTTGGATCTCCACAAATTTTCTTGGACTTCTCGGATGCTTTTGTATTTCCACCAGATGAAAACGTAGGATCTATTGAAACAATACCCAACTAGCTAGTAGTGCTGTAAGCTTTTGGTAAAAGAACCGTTCAGTCATAAAAGCTCTCTATTGTTGTCGCCTGAATACCAAAATGCTGACTTAATGTTGTGTGGAATGCAAATTTGCTGTATGCAACATATTTACTCTAAAATGAGGTGTTTAAAATATTCTTATAGCATAGTTATACAACACCTTATAGGACAATTTTTGAACTGTTGCATAAACGTTTATACAACTATTTTATACGGCATATTTGCACGGTAGTCAAAATGGTTGTGTTGTGGCATCCATGGTAACGTTTATAAAACAAACCCGAGCCTTGTTGTTTTGCTGTGCTAATTTACTACTTTAGCCAACAAATTGCTCCCAACGGAAGCCCTTACACAACTGTTGTTTAGTAACTGTTAAAGGCTGTACCATATGCAACAATATTACAACTTTTGTAGTACAAAATTGCTGTGCTCGGCATACATTTGCTGCTAAATATGTTGGTATACAACTTCACCATAACCTAACTTTCTGCTATCATATTTACTGTTTTAAAACAATGCATATTGGTTCAGAACGTTTTATCAACTGCTCAAACAGAAGATATAGATCTGGTACAAATTCTGGGCAAATCATTCAACTCTGTCGGTATTTCATTTCAGACATTTGTCAAATTGTCGTATAACACCTACAGGCAACACCAAAATATTCTATTAAACCAAAGACAACGTGGACGATGCCATGATGAATAGTTATGTTTCAGTTCGAAATTACAGATATAAAGTGATACACATTAGTGTAATTGTACCTAGGTATAGGATATGTGGAAGATTTAACGCAGATAAGTTCAGTTTTCCATCTTAAAAATCTAGACATACTTTGGCTCATTATTAAAATATGAATCAAATACGAAGCCCATAGAAACTGCGTAACTACTTTGCATGATAATCACAATAAAATTTGCTGCGCATGTAACTCAATAGCCCTATATCACAGTGTAGAAGTTTATCATATACCTGTGTATGAAATTCACAATGGCCGATATGTAAGTAAACAAGATGACTGTAATGTGTTAGTTATATATTCTTCACTTCGTCTATACAATACATAAGAAATAGGTTGGTTGCAATAAAGTAGAATCACGTAACAGAATAGTTGTATAGTTGACAAAAACTGAATCTTGCACTGACGCAAATGTCCTACAGCGGCTGCAAGAGGCTTACACTTTTGTTGTATAATTGTTACCTGCAGCCCTTATACAACCTCGTAAATGACTGAAGTGTCCTATTAGGTGTGCCCATTCCGCCTGTATAGCTGTTCTAAGAAGGTTTTGCCAATGTTCTTACAGTATACTATGCTATGTAATGAATACTGTATAATCATTCTTGCAACTCTAATAGGAGTGATAATTGTTAGTTGGGTGCCTGAATTTTTTGAAATATTGAGGCTAGAAATAAGCCTTTCGTCATATACGACACACTGTAGAATCTAGGGTTGATCAGCCAGCAAAATTCCTATCTTGGGTTTTGCGAGCTGTTCTAATATGGGAAGTTCTTTACTCAGGGCCACGACATAAGACATTTTCTAACAATAGCTTAAACACAGAATTAGTTTTAAGTATTTTTAATTGGGACAGGAAAATACAATGAGCCAAAAAAATCATTATTCAAACTGCTTAAAAATGATTACTTACCGTTTGTTTCTTTCGTCGCGGATTGGGGTATGGCAAATTTTTTCGGTGACGTGAAAATGACCTAACTTTGTTATCCTCAACATTGAGAACGAAACTGTGTGTTCAATCAGCTTAATCAGATCTTAAAACGATTTTCAAATATTGTAGTATTGTATCCCTGCGCCAATATGATAACTTTGCCACGCCTTTTTTAATAAACAAGAGGAAATGGTGTTATACCTCTTTTCTTTTCTTAATTAATTAATAAATTAATAAAACACTATCAATGAAATCTAAGGGTCAGCCAATACAAAACAGCTATCTAGTTACGTGAAAATTTAGACCCTAGCTCAATAGAGTAGAGGAGGTTAAGAGCGCCAGTGACTTAAGATGGATTATGCCACAAATCCCTGAGGTGTTAATCGGAACTAACAGAGATCCAAATAAAACAAGATATCACAACATATTATCAAAACAAGCAGCTCATACGCTACACCACTGGAGTGCAAGTTAAAAGAAATGATATTATTCAAAACTACCACGGTACACGTACGAAGGCTTTACAAATATTTTAACGCCCACACCTAAACATATCTGGACAGTGGTCTTCTTCCAGTTACGGCTCTAGGCGCAGCCGAGATGTCCTCAGCTCATACACGCTCAGGTCAAAAACCAGTGGTTAGCAGATAGCAGTGACGTGAGGAACGTCACAAGGTAGAGCTACATGCCTCGTTTTCCAAAATTTACGCTATAAAAAAAACGCTAGAGAGAGAAAGATTGCTTAAATATATACTCTCTATTCTCCGTCTGAGACAAAACTACTCATTTAGATACTCGAACTTGAAGAAAAACCATGTAAATTATTTTTACAAGAAGTAAAGCAAAGGCAAGAAAAGATAAAAATGTACTAAAGTGATATCTCAGAAAGTTATCCCTTATTCTAAAATGAAGTTATGGCAGCTCAGAAATCAAAATCATGATCAGTGTAATGTAGTAAGCTCAAAAAAGATGAAATGTAGGCATTGCCCTATATTTGAATACTTAAAATGACAAACAAAATCAAGGACCCTTCAGAAATTTCAGTCAGCAACAAAAAATATCTATAAAATACCCAACTAAAATGATATTTTACCTGATCACATCAGAGTTTTTTTGTCAAGGGGAAGCAAAATCGGCTGCAATACAGCTACAAGGCAGCTACAAAACAAAGCTACAAGAGTGTGAATGGTGGTTCTCCGCAATGCCACTAAAAGGAACCAGATAATGAACAATCTTCTCTAGGACATGCATTAATAGACGTGGTCCGATCGTATACAAACAAGAACTTACCGTTGAAGGTTAAAATCCCTTAAGAAAATGGACAGGGTAGCACCCAACCCAAAACAACTAAAGGTAAGGTACAAAACAAAAAAAGCTACTCCATAATCTGGTGCCTGGGGGTCTAAATCCCAGAATATGGAAATTTTTACCAATGAAGCGACCCACACAAACCAAAGCCTGAATAGAAAGAAAAGAAAAATGGCGCTACACCGATCTGTACACGCTAGTCTTTAAAAGAAGGTATCTTGATAGTAAATCAAATATTCCATACAGTTTTTTAAAAGAAGGTGTTTTGATAGGAAACTAAATATTCTTATACGGCTGGTACGTGCAGAAATCTCAAGATGGCGCTGGTTACCAATGGGTAAAACGGGGGTCCAACGATATTTTATGAGGAAATTTCTGAGATAGTCGTTAATACTACTATAACATTTGTGTCCAAAAGGTTTCAACACAGCACTAAATCGCCGACAAAGAAAGATATAATACGTATGAAATTATACAATCGACAAACTATGAAATTTGCCAAAAGAAAATCATCAAAAAGGGTTGGGCTTAGGAATCGGCACCCTACCACTAATACGGCGAAATTTAAATTACTAGTAAGTGATCAAAGTAGTTAAAAGAAAAGGTTGCGTGATTTTGGCACGTGACAACTTAAAACAGGCTTCGAAACTTTATTATTTTTTCATCTCAATTGTTAAGGTGAATAAGTTATAGAAATATCTGGAATGTATAGGCTCAAAGCTGAACGAACTTTATGGCTTAATTCCTGAAATAACTGTTATAACATTTACATGAGGTTTCATTAGAAACACATTTTCAGTATTATCTTACTTTTCGTACGAAATGAATGTATAGAAATGTTTAAAAAACCGTATCAAGCTCGAGCAGCATTAAGATGATATTGCTAATCTGATTAGTTTTTCTTTATTCATATATTGATCAGAAAATTATAGTTTCTGTCGTGACAGCGGAGTCATAGTACGCTTCACCAGCAGAATCGTATGTAGACGATTTTATTTGAACATCGATCTTCTGTATTGTTTTGCGTCTGCCCACGTCGTAGGTGACTCAAAGCAAATAAACGGGAAGAAAACATTCCTTCAGCCTCCACGTGCTACGTAAGTAGAAAGGCTGATAAACAACTTCGATATCTCATTTCTCGTCGCCCTTGAACCCATCTCAGGTGATTCCTTCCCATTTAGATTATCGCCGAAACTCTACCCTAACCTTAATAACGTCGATTTAATACCGAAAATACGAAGGAATCCCATTAAGAAAAACCACTTTGGTGGACCTCTCGAAGCCTACTGTCATTTACGAGGGATTGGAGGAGGGTTGCTTTTATAGGTATCCAGATTTGACCAAGCAGATCGTTTGTACAGTAACATTCTGTTCAGGGAATTTCTAGACTACATAGATAATAAAAACTGAACCGAAAATATCTCGTACATAGAATGCATCCAAAATCTCAACATTTCAACGAAGCATCAATCGAAAATAGTTCGTGCAAAGTCAGTGAAAAGTTAACGTTCGCCTCTTGTTAACTTACCAAGCGGGAATGGAAATAAAAATAAATCAAACAGTAACTACCCAGTAAGGTCTTCTACAGGAAGGCTTAGATTTGTATCTAGACACTTTAGACTTGAGGCCTGAAAAATAATAGTTTTTACTAGAGTTTTCAACTATTAAAGTGATAACATATTGCTTGCAAGTCAAAAATGACTGATGAATTTTACTAGGGACCTTTTTGTTCAGAGTAATCAGCAAGCCTATAAATACCTTATCAGGGGCGAAAAAAGTAGGGAACGTGGCCTAAGATGGCATAGCGGTTGAGATGGCACAGTAGGTGTATCTTCGTAACTTAAAATCCAGTGGAGCAATCGAGAGAGGGGAGATACCTGACGCAAATACGTCGCTAAAATTTCGTCGCCAATGATTCATAACAATCGAAGCGAACACCACGTTTTGTTTTTTCCACGCATTCATGGTAGAAAGAAAAATATTTTATCGAATATCGATACCGTATACCGTGCAGCAGGCACGCCCATCACTACTTTGACAGATTGCAGAATGATGTCAAGGTGGCAATCGTTATGTGGCAGTTGTTTTGGTTTTTGTCAGAAATAGGTAAGTAGGCTTTGTGTATTCATTTTTATTTTTATAGCGTTTCCAGAATTTCATATTTCGAAACGATGTCAAGGGCCGGCAGGGGAAAATCTTTCTCTGAGAACTGAAAATCATTAAACACGCTGTTTTCAGTCTATTTTATTCTATCGCTTGGGGAAGTACAGAATGAAGAAAAGACTACAGTACTCAGTGGCCACTCAGTGGCTCGGTGCTCGTCTGTAATGATAATATTCAAATACTAAATAGCTTTCCGGCCTTTCTATTTCGAAGCCACCAGTCCTCGCTTAGAGATGGTAGCACAGTTAAGGATAGACTCGGGGTATACGGTTACGGATGTTTATGATTCCTGTCGATATCGATATATCGTCATGAAACCATAGATGCGTAAAGATCGATGTTCTACGTCCGATGTATCGATGTTTTCGATACATCAATGTATCGTCTATCGTCGACATCCCTATATTGTATCCCCACCAGTCACCAGTCAAAAACCTTAACCACCAATATTTTATCACTATTTATAATTCTTTTTAGCTCTTATTTTTCAGTAATTACTAATAACTTTAGGTCTATGTCTACAGTAATTGCATTATGCACCTCGGAGATGTAGGGATTAGCATGTTTTACACATATCGGTGTTTTAGGATCGGGACGACCATACTGTTTTGATTGCTTTGAAGAAATTCATTAACCCATGAATTTATAACAAATGATTACTATTATGATGTAAAGAGAGATGAGGAATTGGTTGGAATACATTTTATATTCTATTTTCTTGCAAATCCACACAATTCAACAGGTATGTGTAGCTATAATGATCACATATACACACAGTATATTGAACTTAACAAATTTCGAGATTGAAATGAATTAACAAACGACTAAACCTGCTGCCAAATTTAACAGCTAGAAAATCGACCTATTATTTCTCCCATTCCCATTCGCTGGGGGATAACGGATGGTCAAATGTACACCTATAACATAAATCAAAATACATGAAAGCTGTCCTGTTTTCTCTGTACAAAAGCATCATGTTGGAATCAAAAAGTGGTCTTGTTTATAATACAGTCGAATTTTCACGATTTTATTCAACATTTTAATAGAAATCACTGATATTCTGAGACCTTTGACAGCCAAATTGCATTTCGATAAGGTATTTTCCTATTGGTCCATAATATTAATGTTGGTGAAATCGGCCCTTAAACTATCATAAACAAGTTCATCGCGCTAGGACACCTTTATTGCATAGTTTATCTCTCTCCAATCTTACTCTTCCTGTCTGAAAAATTTCACTTCAATCTCCTCTTTGCAGCTAGTATGGTCCAATCAGGGAAAGTCACCGATACGACAGCGATTTAGTTCATGTGGTACAAATGCCAGCTAATGTCGAATGCTTTACGTCTGTCGTTTTCTGAAAGCGTCCAATGAAGTTGGCTCAGGTAACTGTACAATCAACAAATATGTTGCATTTTTGTTGCGGAATTCCTTTTTAGTGCGCAATGCTCTTGAAAAGCAAATCTGATGGCAGGGATTCATAGGAATTTCATAACTACATTTCAGTGGTAGCTCACAGCGATTGTAATGCGTTGGAATTTATTCAGGAGAGACCGGCAGCTCGAGGAAAACGTGACGTTAAATATTTTATGACGACTTGCCGCTAAAATGTTCCAGACCACCGCGGCGAGCCAGTCTAATTTTATTAACCGCCCTTTTAGAGAATTCCGTCCAACTTTCATGCTCAACCGAGATTCGATTTTTTGTTTTCGGAGATGCCACGCCGTGACTGTCCATAATTATATTACCAACGGCCCCAACAGAAAGCCGTTCATTTTAAGATTTAAAGCCCATTTTAATTTTATCTTCCAATACTTCTTATTCATTTATTGTTACATAATATGTTTCAGCAGAGAACATCATTTAAGTATTACATCGTCGACGTAGACAAGGAGAACAGCCTCCAAATCTCTGAAGATGGCCATTTCGTATTGCAATATCTTAGATGAAAAACTTTGCGCTGGTTGAGCCCCAGGAGTACAAATGTAGTCATGATATTCAAAATACAATCTCCACTGAAATGCACCGAATACAGGGTAAAATCAAAGCTGGTGATTACCAAAAAAAGGAAAACTGCCTATCCAGACCACTACAAGATGAAAAGTACACTCTGTTACAAACTATTATGCAGGAAGGGTTGGTGGTAGAAGAGGTGTCGGTAGGAAAAGAAAGTTATGGCCCAGAAGAATAAAAGATTGAAGCAAAGTCGATGAAGTATCAGTATTTGAATCATCTTGATACGGTTCTAAATATACTGTAGACCAGGCCTGTCCAACATAATTTTGTCGAGGGCAATGTTTTGTACTTTTATAACTATAGCGGGCCAAAAGAAACAACATTCTAATATGGTCTATTTACTAAAAAAACCTCATTATTTCACTCACGAGTATAATATTTAGGTAGGTACTCTTAAAATCTAACTAATGAGACGTGACATTTTGTGTGTTTGCATAGTGTCAGCTGGTATTTTAGAAGTGGCTATGCGCAAAATACGTGTAAGATGGCTATCTAATAAAGCTGATCTCGTACTGCAGAATAAAGAAATGTTTTGAATAGCTAATTCAGTAAGGTTTGGCTATTGGTTGGGTGTAAAATACTTTTCTTAAAGTCCAATAAATTCGTTTGGAAGACAACCATTGTGTACCGTTTTGAGATGAGAACAACTTTGCAATTCAATTAACTCTAACTGTGGGTTCGGTTCTGCGTTTTCAACTTCAACATCAAATGGATTTTGGAACACTTTTGTGCTGGAAATTTGCGATTTGAAGTCTACGAATACCTAATCGAACTCATTCCTCAACCTTTGCAACAACAACACGTACTTTATAAATTCCAATGACTCTTGATTTCTTGCAAATAAGGTCTCCCAATGAACCAACTGAGGCTACGTGAATAGTCGATCTTTTCCTTACAGCTTCAAGTTGAGATTAGAAAGACACTTAGATATAATATGAACTAGGAAAGCCAGACCAACCAAGCACTGCTCATCGGTAAGGAAACTAGTGTCTTGGCCTTTGTTTTGAAGATAATCTTTACTTCTTCGAGTTACGAATAGAATCGTTTCAGTATGGCTGCTCTGCTGTGCCATCGAACGCGACTGAAGTACACGATGGCTTCATAATCTGAACCGATATCAGAGAGGAAAGTCTGGAACTGCTTGTGCCTCTTGCACGTATAAAATTAACTGTCGACACTACCTTATCCATCACGTGCTTCAGGTCAAGTACTTTTGTACACAACTGTTCTTGATGAATAATACAGGGACGCAGTATGATTGTATGTGTGATGCTTTGCGCATTAAAGCCACAAATGCATTTGTTATCCTGTCACTGCAGGTGCCTCGTCTGTTGTTATGCCTCAAAGATTATCGATTTGAAGTTCATATTTTTCTATACAACTCTTTACTTCTCCGTAGATATCTTCTTCAGTGGTTGTATTTTTGGAAGTATTATTGAATTTTGAATGAGAGTTGTAACTGGCTCGCGGGCCGGATAAAGCGACTATGCAGGCCGGGTGGTGACCCGGGGGGCGCATGATGGACAGGCAAATATAGTTGTTGTCACCGTTCTTGGCGCGTCAAAGTAAGACTACCAGAGTATCCCTTTATATACCTCCATCTCTCTCATGCATACATATGCAACCTACCCCTGTGTGTGAGCGTTTGTTCGGTAAGCTCAAAGACATACGTGTTTTAGTTGCGTGTCTCCGTCTCAAAGACTTCGTTACGTATGAGTTCACTCCAATCATATTTGTCAGAGTGACAACTTACTTGACATCTGCGTGCAATTTGAGTTATCCTCTTATCCATCTTCAATATAAAATTGTACAATGCCCAATACGATCAATGGAGAAGGCCGACAGCTCTTGCTAAGTAAATTAGAGTATTTCCAGGAAGAGAATGTAAACAGTGACCCCCGTTACCCACTTCATGCATACTGGAGAGAGTAGCAGATGCGCTGAGGATTAAGATCCGCCCATGGCAAACAGACACGATCTGTTTACTTATTTCAAATAGCGTTGATGATGTACCCGCCAAAGACGGTGACTAAAACTATACTCTATATTGGTTTTGGATGGACTGTATGTACACAGCAGAGTCACGCATGCTGATGCACGCGGTAATGATATGAGATGCCACATGCTGCGTCTTGCGTCTCAGAGCCTTGAGATTATTTGCAGACATTGTGCGGCAAGTCTTTAGCGTTCTATTAAATATTCATCAGGCGTTTGTCCGCTTGTTTGTTTTCTAATTCGATCCGGCGTTGCTGCAGCGGTTGGATTACCCCACCGCCTCCTAACACTACTCCAAACTCGTGGATCGTCTTCCCAAAGGCTAGTTATTAGACAGAGATTAAGTGCAACCCGCGACCTAGTACAACCCACAGTATTTGAGGTCAAGTAGTCCAGTTATCTGAGAATGGAGCTGCAGCTTGCACTATACAATAATCCTAACTGTACGTGAGTGAACCAGCGATAGTAAGAACAAGGAATGCACTTTGTTTCTCTGTCTATCAGAAGATGCTACACTCAGTTCTACTAACTTTACGAACTCTACAAAATGATTAAACTGGACTTCATATAAAGGGTACGGCAGAGAGGACTGACGTTTTTGGGATGAGTAGTACTCTCCGCCTCCGTCTACGAGAGAGGTGGGGAGGGTGCCGTTTGACTCGTGAGATCCTGGCATTATTTTACGAGTTGTCGTTATGGAGCCTTGGACGGTGGAGCACCGCGTTTTCGCCTATGATTATTTCGTCCGAAATAATGAGTCAGTCATCGTCGGACAGCATGAGTTTCGTCGCCACTTCAACATTCATCGGAATAGAGCTGTTCCCTCTCGAAACACCATCCTTCCTTGGGTTGAACCACTTTGCACGCGTGGTGAACTGATCAACAGAAGACCAAGAGGAGCGCCGCGAACAGTTCGAACTCCTGAAAATGTTGAACGCGTTCGACAGGTCTTTCTTCGCAGTTCGACTCGATCTGCCCGGAAACATGCTGCTGCACTTCGCCTTAGTGATCGTTCGGTAAGGCGAATTTTGCATATGGACCTCCGCTTTCACCCCTACAAGTTGGCCATTGTGCAACAGTTACAGCCCGGAGATTATGCACAACGAATGAACTTCGCACGTGAGATGGAAGCACTAATCGATCAAAATGAGAACCACAATTTGTTTATGAGTGACGAAGTCCACTTTCACCTAAATAGCATGGTTAACCAGCAGAATTGTCGTTATTGGGCTAATGAAAATCCGCAACAGTTACACGAAACACCGCTGCACAGCCCAAAAGCAACGGTTTGGTGCGCTGTGTCGCAAACTTGCATCATTGGCCCTTACTTCTTCGAAGACGGTAATGGTCGTGATGTTACCGTGAACTCAGAGCGCTACGTCGACATGATCACCAACACACAAGGGCGAAATTCGTGTGGAAGTCGCCCAAGTTGAGAGAGCGATGTTGGAGAGAGTCTACGCGAACTTCCAAGAACGCCTCCAGCACTGCATCAACGATTTCGGCTACCACATGCCTGATGTGATTTTCCACACTTGACTGTCTCAAATGCTATTTCCTTGTGAACCTGCTTCCGTCAATAAATTTGTTTTCGAGTAAAAATTAACTATTTTATGATTTTTTTAAAACCGTCCATCCTCTCTGCCGCGCCCTGTATAAATTGGGTACCTATCTCTAGTTACAGGCTGCGTTTCATAACTAATGGGAGTGAGCATTGCCAGTGCAGTGTTGGGAGGCTAAAATTACGTTGAGGTATCGGGTTTTCCAATAGGGAATTCACAAGTTTAAACGCACCTTTCCACCTTTAAATCAATTACCGAACTGTCAATGTCAAAACATTCAGTAAAGAAAACATTTTCATCATGGTGAAGTACACGAACGAGCTACGCTTACAAAGAGCCTTAATGACAATTTTTGATCGTAATTCTCGTCCCAGTAGACAAGCAATTCATAGTCTAGTAAAAACATTTGAGTCCACATATTCGCTGCTGGATGTTCCCGTGCCAGTCAGTCAACAGGTTGGTTGAAGTGCCGAGAATATTGCTGCCGTTCAAACCTCCATCGTGAACGAACAGAACACGTCGATTCCACGATATTCTCAAGAATTGGGCATCGCTCAGACCACACTATGCGTATTTTGCGAAGAGATCTTGGCATGCAACCGTATAAGACCAAGCTAACTTAAGAACTAAAGCCGTTCAATCATATGAGCCGACCAACGTTCTCGAATTGGGCTCTAGAAATGTTGCAAGAAAATGATCTATTTCATCGCAAAATCATCTTGAGTTATAAGGCGCATTTTTAGCTAAACGGGTTCGCCAACAGAATATGCGTTATTGGTCAGGTGAAAACCCTCATGTGCTTCAAGAAACACCACTTCATCCACAAAAAAATAACTGTATGTGTGGTTTTCATGCCGATAGTGTCATTGGGCCGTTTTTTTTTTCGTTGATGAAAATGACCGTCACGTTACAGTCAATGGATGTGCTAGACACTACTGACATGTGGTCTCAACAAGGCAGTGCTACAAGGCACAAAGCGGGTGAAACAACCGACATATTGATATCAAAATTCGGTGTACGTGTTATATCGAGAAATGGTCTTGTCGATTGGCCACCTAGATCGTGTGATTTAATACCGCTAGATGTGGGGCTATATTAAAACATTGGTCTATGTCAACAAGCCGGCGTGGTTAGAGGAGCTCAGAGCCAATATTGAACGAGAAATGTGTGGTCGAGTCATTGAAAATTGGGTTCAACGAATCGATCTCTGCGAACGTGCCTGTGGTGGACATATGAACGAGGTCGAACTCCATACATAGATGTTTTGAGTATACTTCAATCCAAGAATAAAATTTCCCAGATATCTCAAGTGGTTTGCGTTTTATTTTAAAAGAAAGTTGTCGAGTCCTTGATGGACAACCCTTTAGCCTAGACCAAGCCTAGACTGTACTGATGATTACCAAAAAGCGTAAAATAGCTGAACACGGTTGGCTCTGGGTTGATCGGATGGACGAAAGTTTTGGTTTAGTTTTTCAATAGTGTGCAGACCATCATCTACTATACAGGTATATTCAGAATCCTCGGCATTAAGCGGTAATATTGCGGTTTATTGTGGAGTACCCAACGAGGGAGGACTGGGACGCCGGTAGCCGAGGACTCTCCGAAGTGAGCGGGCAGGTCTGGTACACGGACGGCTCGGTCACCGAAGAGGGCTCAGGTGCTGGGGTCTCTGGACCTAGAACTAGGCTATCTCTGCCTCTCGGTGAGTACACCACCATTTTCCAGGCGGAAATCTTTGCGATTCTGGCTTGTGTATCTCACATTCTGGAGGAGGGTGGGCCTAGGAGAAGAATAACAATCTCATCCGACAGCCAGGCTGCAATGAAAGCACTAAGTGCATGTAAGATTACTTCGAGTCTTGTATTGCAATGCAGGGAGGCTCTGGATTGCCTCGCAGCGAGGCATCCGGTATCGTTAATATGGGTACCGGGGCACGCTGGGATAAGGGGCAATGAGACGGCGGACACTCTGGCGAAAACAGGATCAGCCAGCAAGCTCGTTGGTCCTGAGCCAGCTCTAGGAGTAACCGCGCATAAAGCTAGGAGGAAAATGGAGACGTGGGTTGCAAGACAACACTCTCAGAAATGGAGAAGTATCTCTAGACATCTCCGCCAGGCACGAGAGCTCATTGAAGGGCCCAGTGCTAAGGATGGACGCTTCTGCCTATCTCTGGGTAGAGCCAACCTAAGGTTGCTGGTGGGACTATTGTCTGGCCATAACACGTTAAGGCGGCACCTGCACGTGATGGGGGTGGCTGAGGATCCCTTGTGCGAACGCTGCGGAGTAGAGGAAGAGACCTCGGCGCACGTTTTGTGTCGCTGTGAAGCTCTGAGCTACTATAGGCAGACTATACTGGGGTCCATTACTTTGGACCCTCAGGACGTAAAGGAGCTTGGACTCAAGGCGATTCTCAACTTCGCTAAAAGGGCGAGGCTTGTGATTTAAGTATTGTAGAGGTGCATAAGGGCCCGCTTAAGCGGCCTATGCACTGGCTCCTTATGGTGGCCGGGATGCCTCTAAAATTCAAGATTCATTCATTCATTCAAGCGGTAATATCTAGGAGAACGGATATACATTTACAGTTTCAAAAGATATATATTCAGTCTCGCAGTGGTCGATTCTGCTAATAGATGTCATTTGCGATAGTTTTTATATAGAACTTGTATAGTTCGAATGATAGTAATGATTTTTCAACTTGACTACATCAATTTTCTGTGGATAATGTGGATAATCTTGATACTAATCCCGATAGAACACTATTGTTTTGTTCTGATCAGAAGAGAAAAATCGCCGAAGACTCCTTTTATTTACCTTTTGATGGTATAACCTTGCGACATACTCAAACAGAGAAGATTCTAGGCGTAGAGATTGACAACAAATTAAAATTTAGTAACCATATAGCTAATTTGATGAAAAAGACTTAGCTCCGATCTAGAGCTCCTTATTCCATTCGATGCTTGCTAAACTTCAAGCTGAGGTAAGAACTCTGTGAATCTTTGGTTATGTCAATTCTCAGTTACTGTGATGTTGTTTAGTACCCGTGTTTGAATCAGTTGACAAAAAATAGGCTTCAAATCAAACAAAATAACTGTAATGACTGTAATTTATTTAATACACATCAGCATGAATACCTACATGGGAGATCAACAGATACTGCAATCTTTCAATTTGTCCATACAGTACTTAAATAATTAGAGGAGGGAAACTTAGCGGTTGGTTTCTACCTGGACTTGTCCAAAGCTTATGATTGCATTGACAGAGACATATCGTTATTAAAGCTACAAAGATATGGTGTAAAAGGAACTGCGCTAGAATTGTTCAAGTCATACCTCTATAATAGACAACAGAGGGTTGAAATTGTTAAAGGAGGTCAAACTTACAAGTCAAACAATGAATTGACTTCAACCGGCATAGCACAGGGTAGTATACTTGGGCCCATTTTGTTTGTAGTTTTTTTAAACGATCTCTGTTTTCTTACTAGTGGTGATGAGAGCAAGCATACAATTATCTGCTATGCTGATGACACAAATTTAGTGTTGGGTGGGACAAGTGTAGGGGACCTAACTGCTAATGGGAATCTCTTATTTAGAAGTGGGAATACATGGTTTTCTGGGAACAAACTAGTGCTAAACAAATCCAAAACTGATGTAACATTATTTAGAACTAAACACAGTAAAGTCGTTGAGACACAATTTATCGATATAGATGATCATCAACTGCTGTTGAGTGAAAGTGTAAAATTCTTAGGCATCTATATTATGAATTTTTAGATTGGACAACACTTGTGTTCGAACGGCTTAATTCCATTTGCTATGGTTTTAGGGTAATATCAAGATATCTAAATAATACGAGTATGAAAATATTGTACCATGCTAATATTGAAAGAGTTCTAAAGTATGGGATTATTTTTTGAGGACGCAATAGGTTTATTAAAAAAAAATTGTTGTTCAGAAAAGAGCAGTTCGTCTGCTAAAGGAAATAAATTTCAATGAAAAAATCATGACTATGTATGGCATCTATGTGTATGAGTGTCATATTTTTTTTTAAATAAAAATTTATTTGAGCTTGAGGTGCAAACTATTTATGATACTCGAACAGTCAATGTTAATTATCCAATACACGGATTATCCTACACAGAAAAAAGCCCTATTTACATGTGTTTAAATTCTTTTAACAATCTACCAAATGAAATTAAAAACATAAACACTTTACATAAATTTAAAAAGACTATTAAGCAATTTCTAGTACAGTCAGAGCCTTATACAATAGATGAGTTCTATGGGAGTTGTAATAGTTTCAGATTGTAGCTGTTTTAAGATTAATAACCATGTAACACAAAAAAAAGGTCTCAGGTAAACTACTATAGTTATGGTGATAGTGACGCAACATTCCATTTTGTAGTGGCTATACAATTTTTGTAATGTCATTGTACAATTTGAAATATCGATTATTATTATTATTAAATTTTATAACTAGCAACAGACTACGCGAGTCTCTCATATCTCCTAGTTTTGCTTATTGTAATGATGTTTACTATTCATGCCTCGATGCTGCCACTTAAAATAGGTTACAAAAGATTCAAAATAGTTGTTGCAGGATGTATTTGTAACCTTAAGAAGTATGATTCAACTGCAGCAAGCATATTTAAGCTAAAAAGGTTACGCGTAGAAGACATGTTTATACTTTGTGGCTATCATGACACACAAAATAGTAACTTCACAATATCCTGCCTACCCATACAGAAAGTTGTTGTATCGTCGACGAAAAGATATCAACTTCAGGATTAAAAAATGACTCGAAATTCCGTTATATAATACTACACTGTTTCGTCGGTCATTTATGTATAACGTGATTAAAATATACGAGGCTTGTTCAATCGAAACCCATCTTTGGCTCAGAAAAAAATTATTGGCAAATATATCTACAAATAAGTACCACTACAATTAAGGCATGTATCTCATTGTTTCACCAATCTATTTATACACTGCATAAAGAAATCTTGTGGCTGCAAACCTTCAGCACACAAAAGCTGAATGACCGAACTCTGATTATATTTGGACGGATTGGTAACAACAGACGCCAATTTTAGGTCACAACTCTTTAAATTGCAGTCAAATACAAATTACAGGAACTGACGTTTACAAACACAACTGCCGTTGTAAAACATCAGTTAAGAGATTAGAACTGTTTCCAAGAATAACTTGACCAAAGATGGGTTTCAATTGCTTTCAATGATGTTTGTTGGTTGAATTCTCCAGCATAATTCTAACTGCTGGAGAACACAGTACATCTGACTGCCACCCTGTATAGTAATACCAATATTTCAGCAAAATCAAAGATCCAATTCACATCTGAGACCTAGTTCTCTACTAGTGGTTACTATAGTTGTTAGCCAAAAGACTGTTTGAGATAAAACGTTTTTCAAATTCACAATCAGCCTGCTTCTAGATTTTTGATGCTGTATAGTCAAGTATTACAACCTTTTTGTATTTCCCTTTGCCCATCTGCTTAAGCAATCCAAAAGGCACTCGTGAAACGATTTTTAGGTTATATGGACAGAAGCAAAACGGACTCTGATCAGCAGAAGGTGTACGGGAAAGATACTCCAGTTCAATTCTTCAATTGCGTGACCGAATCACAGTGGCTGTCGATGATTTCAGGCAGGAAGGAGGTGTATTTGAATTAGTGTGCCTGGACTAGACGAGTCTAAGGTTGCATTGCAGTCAGTGGAAACAATTTTTAACAGCTTTTATAAGTAATTGAACTGCTAATCTGTATTATTTTAATATCTCGATTTTTGTAGGACTTTTATTACATTTTTTTTTGAAAAATCAACTTCCTTCGTAACAGTGCATATGTGGTTAAAATTTGTCGGATAAGTTGTGAAACGCCTTGTATAGCCAATGTACCAGAGAGTCGTTACGTTACTAATCAAAGGAACCAACGACTTACCTGTAGGAAGTTCGTTCCAGATTATATTTCGCTATACTCGTCCAATTAGATCACACAAGTAGTAACACCATTTAAGCTTTGTCTCCAAATACCTAATTAATGTTTTTACAATACATAAATCAGGACGTTCGATAAATATATCAAATTTTAACACTGGCTACTGACGATTATAATTTGATGTTTTTAACATATCGGTAATATAAATATCTATACCGTTCTCTATATGTACTATATTTTTAACTTTAATTTTAGAGATAGTTTGTATTCGATGCCCAGAAGCCAACGTTAACAACATTAATAACCTTTTTACTAACTTTTCTAGTGACAAGCTTTCTAATGGATACCATTTTTCAATATAATCTAATACTACTATAGTATCCCAGGTAATATTATATTTAGGAAAACAAGGTTTTTCCCGAAAGGCACCTTTTAAAAAACGCTTAATTAATTGCTCATCTGTCGATGAGACATTCAAAATTAAAGTTAAGGCAGACTTATGAGCATTTAATGTAGCATACGAAATATTTGTCTCAAAGAGAAGGCTTAAAAAGGAGATAATATGACCAACACTTGCGAAGTATGGTCTCAGTCTATTTTCCTTACAGTAAGCCCACCATTTGTAGATTCACTTAATGATTTAATCATTAATTGTATAGCTTCTTCAGGAATTTCTTTTTCTATAAAAGATCCCCGGATAATATCGACGCCACTAGGGGTATGTCCTTCCAAAATGGATGGCTGGTTCTATATGGAGATAAAAGTAAGTTTTTATTGGGTTTAAGTATTAAGGGTTTTGTTGATGAACGTCTAGAAACAAAGAAAATCATGATTGATTGGGCCAGTAGGGAACTACAAGAATTCCTTTAGATTTATCTTTAATTAGTTTATTCAAAACACGTCCAATGATGGGAAAAGGAGGAAACGCATAAAACTTCCAGGATTTATCCCACTAAATTGTAAATGCATCAGATGTTAAGGCTCCTGGATCTTTCAACCATGAAATATATGTATTACATTTAGCATTTATCCTAGAAGAAAACAAATCGATATTAGGCTTACCAAACTCTTTTACTATTTTAGAAAAATTCTTGCCATTGAACGAACATTCCATCTCAATATTCAAAATTCTCGATTGTTCATCTGCAATTATATTATCTTTGGATGGTATATAAGAGACATAGAACATTATTTTCCGCTTTTCGCACCATAGCCATATTTGTCTACTTAGATTACTCAATTTCTCAAATTGTATGCCTCCCAGTTTATTTATAGAGGCTATGGCCGTTTTATTGTCTACACGCAGAAGAATGTTACAGTTTTTTGACTCTGAAGCAAAACACTGCAATGCATAATAAATAGCCAAAAGTTCGAGAAAATAAATGTGATGTTTCATATCTTCTTGATCCCAAAACCCATGGGTAACTTCGGCATTACATGCAGCCCCCCATTCCGTTTTGGAAGCGTCTGTATATATTTCGCAAGCATATTCTTTACTACCCAAATCTTTAAAAGATATGTCTATTGTCTGTTTCCACCACAATAGTTCCCTACAAATAATCTTAGGTACTATAATTTTTGAATTATAACTTGCAAATCTCTTTAAACTCAAAAATTTTGCTCGTTCTAATCTCTTAATATGCAACCATCCGTATTGTACAACCGGACAAGCTGAAACTAACAATCCAATAATACTTGATAACTCTCTTATTTTACATGTTCTCTTTCTAACAAAAGTTTTAATAGCATTTAAAATTACTTGTTTTTTATTTTTGGGATGATAAAATGTCATGTTCTGACTATTGTAAACATGTCCTAAATATTCACAAACTTGACTCGGTTCAATTTTTGATATTTTAATGTTTATTAAAAAGCCAATTTTCTGAGTGGACAATACTATATCTATACTCTTATATACTTCACTTTTAGTTTTTCCTAGCAGTAAAATATCATCCAAATAAATTATACCCAGGATTCCGAGCTGCCTAAAATAATTAAATATTGGTTTTAAAAGCTTAGTGCAAAACATAGGGTGCCGTAGATAAACCCATATGCAAGCTATTAAATTCAAACAGTTTTTCGGCAAATTTAAATCTAAGAAATTTCTTATCTGAATTATTTATTGGTATCATATAATAGGCATCTTTTAAATCGATTGTAGCCATGTAGATATTTCGAGAAATTAAATCTTTAACAGATTTATAATTATCCAATTTGAAATGAGGTGCTTTCAAGAACTTATTGAGATACTTTAGATTTAAAATAAAACGTTTTGTTTTGTCGGCTTTTGGTATAAGAAAATAGGGAGATAAAATTTGGTCCTCTACTGGTTGACATTGACTGATTACTCCCCTATCATTAAATTCAATATGGCAGCGGAATAGTGTCTTACCTCATCTTCCTGCATTATCTTTGGAAGTAACTATATTGAAAAGGATTTTTGAAAAATGGCATCTTATATCCCTTGACCCACGACAAAATGGTCTTATCCTGAGTAAATTGCAGCCAATTTTCCATATAATGTTTTATTCTGCCACCATATACACTGGTACCCAGCTCTATTCCGGGTAATTGCGTCTCTGGTACACTTTGTAGTGGCTATCCTTCCCTTGAACCCAGCCTCTTCCTTGAGGGCGGCCTTTCATTCTTCCTTTGTGGAAGTGAGGCTGGTAGTTTGAAGATACCGAAGGTCTCTGCATGAGGTTACCTCTGAAGGACTTATCAGGAAAAACGTTATTTGAGGTAGATGGCAGCTGTCTTGACGAAGATAGATGAGCATTCTTCATTTCTTTCCCCGTTCTCCATTGGGCCTTAACCTCTTTGAATTTATCGGCAAAATTTCTACCACACAAAAATTCATCTGCTTTACTTTCTCTGATGATTTTCTTCACTGTAGAGTTTAAGTGCCCTTCTACGTGATATTTCCGGTTTGTGGACATCATGTGGAAAACGTCACACAAAATGTTACCAGCGTCCACCACACTGGGTAACATTCTGGATGTAAAAACCATCGAGGCTGCATCCGATGCTGCTACATCTTCTTTCAACATACCATCAATTACCCCTGCGATGGCAGCAAGTGCTACGCCCACATGCTTCTGAATAGTAGAAACATATTTGTCCTCTGTTTCGACAGGATCGCCTAAGGATGCTTCCAATTCCGGGTTCAACAAAGGGGCTCGTAAGTAAGGAATATTTTTGGGAATCAGGTATTTTTTTCCAACTCCTCCTTGTCCGATTTCTCTAAACCTAATGTCACGTAGGTGGTCCATCGATCAGTCAGAGATTTGTGAACCTCACTTCCTAATACTGGCTCACTTCCCGACGGAATTTCGCACAGGAGTCTGAGAATTTCCGGATTTTCATCTTGAGATTGTTCTTCAATTACAGGAGGAGACCTCTCTGCCTCATTGATTATGACTTCTGGCTCTAAATGTGTATACGTTTGTCCCGTACTATATACACTGCTTATACTTCCCGACGAATCAGAATCCAAGCTGGATTCACCTAAAAGATATATACAGTCCTCACCTACTTGCGCATGCAATATCCTTAACATATTTTGCAGAATATGTCATGGGTTTAACGGTTCTACCCAATATTTATAGATTTTTCACGTTATGAGATAAGAAACGCAAGACAGATAGGTATTTTGTTTGTATACGAGGTAGCTTTAAAATGTTGTGCCCGACAAAGCATAAATGGTGTTACTACGTGTGTGATCTAATTGGACGAGTATAGCGAAATATAATAACGTTTTTTCCAACAGACATCTTATTCTTGGGATCCCAGTCACGTTAAGCCAGATCATTATCCGCTTTTCCACGGTTCCTGGCCTAAAGTGCACAGCCGGAAGCGTACAGCGGATCCGGATATGTAAATTTTGCAGGGAGGAGTATATCTCGAATGTAAATAGATCGATAAAGGAGAAAAGCAAATGATGGTGGTCCAGCGAATCCGCAACTATTGTTACTACTCCAATAAGGGAACAGCTGAATTGCCAAGGTATCAAATATCCATCTGGAACTCTATATTGCTTTACTCGAGTGCGTTCGCTTCCAATATTGGTACCGAAAGCCGAGGTAGATGGATGATTATTTTGTATGTTTATGTACGGGGGCTGCCAGTTTGGTATGACTGACGAAGTAGTAATTTTTTATGCGTTAACAGTAGGATTCAGTGTTTCTGTTTTGAGAGAAAATAACACTGTCAGCACAAATTTCGATCAATATACAGAATACTTAACCGTATGATAACAGAGTGTTGTAGGTATTCTCTAAATGAGTGCCTTTTTCATTCTGATAAACATGAACAAAGCAATATGGATTGGTCTTATCGCTTTCCTAAGGCTGAAGTCACACAGTAGGTGGTCAGTTTAGTATGAAAATGTGAGCTTTATGCTAGGATACATCAATGTAGATCAGCGAATAGATATTTTTATAAGAGGTACTCCAGGCACTTCGATTAAGTACCAAACGTAAGGTTGACTGTAATTTGTACACTATCAACTGTAGTATTGATTTCAGATACTTTTAAAAGGATCCACTATAGAATCAAAAAAAAACTTGACGCCGGAATCTCCACAGCACTATTGACAATAATTCGACATGGGCAAGAAGAGATACGTTACAAGAATTTTGAGCTCAAAATTTTCTAATTGACATATATTTCAGGAAAACAAAGTTTGGATGACTGCTATAGTGGCTTATCTCACCAGTCGGAATCTTATGTTGCCTCTTGATATCCTAGCATCACATCTCAATACCTGACGTGTTATCCTATGACAAAGCTTACCCTCCTAGTTTTAGCCTAATGTATTTCTTTGTGACTCAACAACTGCTCACAGTACTTACTTAAAAAGAAATTAAACTTACGTGTTGAGCTCAAGATCCAGTCTGAACTTGTGATTAAAGGCTTTGATGAGTAGTGATGTGCGGTGAAAATGCTTCCCAGCCTGAAACAAAATATGAAAGTATCACAAAGCTATCTTACAAAGTTATACAAAAAGGGGATGCAAGTGGGCCTCAGGCCATGCCAGAGGCGAAGCCAGCAGGCACGTTCAGGGTTGCCGATGTCACAAGCACAAGGACGAACCATATTTGTTGTTAGATACATTATGAAACCTGAAAGGTAGGCGGAGCGATTTTTTTTAGCACAGTGAGGACTTAAGACGTCATCAATAAATAGATAAAGGCGAATAAGTGAATATTCAGATAATTATTGTGACTACTTCCCTCGTCTTAATTTTTAGCAATCACAAACGCGCAATTTTGAATTACAAATAGTTTCTATTTATAAAAATTGTATGACAGCACCTGTCAGCAGTCTTTTCGAGCTTACCCGCGGTAAGACTTGACACAAAAAATTTCAATATCCTTGATAACAAGTAATTATGGACTCTTAGGACACTAGAAAACGACGCTAAACAATCTTTCTGATTTTATTGCCAATAAATTTGGAAGCTATGTTTATGCAGAATAATCTGTTACTTATGAAATAGTCTTGTCAGATACAATTCAAGCATCTAATCCTTTTCTGTGAAAGAATCGAGAAAACAATGCAAAGTAATATTTTTTTAACAAAAAACATTAATGCAGGTGCAGTCTTCGACTTGGATTTTTGTTGCTAACAGCACTAATGCTTCTTGGTAAAGTATTACATAGCATCGTGTTTTTTCGATCTTTTTGAAAAACTAGATGCCCTTATGATATTATTTATGAAAAGATGCTTGACACATTGAGGAGCACAAGAGTTTCCGTTCACATCGACATACAGTCCTGAAGTGATCCTATGAAAACCGCAATAGAAGTTGTGAAGCTAGGAATACTACTGCAATCATCACATTGATATTGACTTTAGGCGCTACCTGATGAGTTACACAGTCATTGTGACGCTTTTAACAAACGTATAGCTAGGGCTCTTACTGAATATCGACACTTTAAGTTAATTAAGATGTTATCTTGTCGTCCGATACATGATTCTCCAAGACAATTTTGCCGACGATTCTAACTACATATACATAACTCATTTCTATAGCAGAATTATAGCGATGTACAATTTTTCTCCCTCTAGAAGGCGCTAGTATGATTGGATACCAAACAGACAAACCATGGTTAAGTTTACTGTGGGTAGCTAACCACAGGACCGTGTTGTTCCATGCGTGAATACGGCGTCGATCCAAGAGATGTCGTAGCACCAGCCCATTTGAACTGCACCTAAACTAAGCCTTTGACGTAACACCAGTGACCATCTAAATACAAATATGATGCTTTTGTCAGTCTGACCAAAAAGTCAGCCAACCATGAGCAGGTGTTTCGTGCTTCTTTGGGAGGCAAAATTTTATTTTTAGAGAGATAATCGTAAAGTTGGACGTACATTGCTTTTTCTAATAATTTGGACAAAACAGGTAAAATATTAATTGGTCTTAAATCAGAATATACTTTTGGTTTACTTCTTTTAGCTAGAGGTAACTCTAATGCTTCTTTCCATGATTCTGGAGAGAATCCCCTGTCGAAACAGGTATTTGTGATGTGTAAAATGTGACCTGAAATCGCAAAGAAGCATTCTGAGTGACATGCCATCACTTCTCAAGGCATTCGATTTCAGAGACTGGAACATCGTGTCGTCTATTGTTCTCCAGCATTACCTTCATTTTTTCTTATGGATGCCATATTGGATTTTTGCGCAGATGAATAGAGTTTTTAATTCTGATCTTAAAAAAGTATAATATAGTATGGCATACATTGGCATTGTCAATCATTAGTTATTATGAGACCAGACCTCAAATTGATCATAGCAACAGATTTTGGAAGACTGAGAAGTGGAGGAATAAATCGAGTAGAGAAAAGTCAGGCTTTGCCTACAAAATAACGAACATCATCGTGAACATCAGCTGTGATTCACCGCTGCCTATAGGTAAATATAAAATTTTTCATTTTGTGTTCCAGTTCCATCATTTCTTCTCTTTCCTTATAATTTTCACCCTACAACAGATTCATGACCAACTAAGGAAATAGATCACAGAATTTAGAACTGAAAAGTCCATTTAAATGTAGAAAATTCAAATACAGCGTCCGTATGAAGAGACGAAGCTGGTGATGGAAGGCGAAAGTAGAAATATCGAATTGTAGAGAAGAACAAGTAACTGTGACAACATGCAATTCATTTTGAAATCCCATCTGAAATAAAGTCAAAAAATAGTAAATTGATTTTGGGATAAATCTGGTATGCAAAAAGATTACTATCTGATAATCTGTATCCCTACCTCTCATCTGTGCAATATGGTGTCCATAAGAAAAAATAAAGTTGATGCTGGAAGGCACGACGTAACGTCATATTGAAGTTCCAATTACGCCTTCTTGTATAAGAGAAAAAGTGGCAGTATTAATGTGCATTTTATTTTGAAATCTGAGTACAAGTCAGGAAAAACTTAAACCGACTTTCGGTTTCTTCTCTCTTTGTCTGCAAGTACTTTGAACATCGAAACTTTCTGAGCGGAATTTCGTTGATCACCTAAATACGGAACTTTGCCCTTACTTAAGCGACTTTGTATCTCTTACAGTTTCCGAGGTCCCATTAGTAAGGGTCGAATTAGAAATATCCTGTATAGGTGTTAAACAGTGTCCGGTTTAAAATTGTCAATGTTTTGACCTAAGGGATGTAAATTATCGCTTGGAACGTGTTTTGTCTATCACTAGAGTCCTAAAGAAAGCAAAAAATCATTGCCGAAACCTTAGCAACCTGAAAAAGTATACTTTTTATATATCCGAAGATACCTTTTGTATGTGCCAAAGGTCAAATTGAACGTTGAACTTTCAGCAACAGGTCCAGTCATATGGTTGGCTTGACCTTATACAAATATGAAACAGCCTGCTGTCTTCAATTATAACTCTTCTTAAGCAGCGTTCTCACGAGTCGATTTTAGTAGAACGATTTTTATTGATCAACAAAAATCGAATAAAAATATACTTGTGAACCGTGTTTTCGATTTTAGTTGATTAATTTTAGTTGAACCGAAAAAGTTTGATCCATTCAAAACTTACCGATCAATTTAATGCGTCATAGGCGATTTTCAGACAAGTTGAAACGGATTTGAAACGTGTGAACTGTAGTCAGTCGAGTTTCGCATTGAATAAAGTTGATTTTGTGGCTCGTGTGTTTGTTGTGTGTGGAAAAAAGACAAGAAATCAGCATGAAAGTATTGTGCTACATTTTTTGGATTTATATCAACAGCCTGACTGTTTATGGAATACCCTGCTCGAGAGTTATCGAAAAAAGGATGCTCGAGACAACGCTTTAACTATCATCGCAAAAGAAATGGATAAAGTAGATCTTCCCATAATGGCATCTTGTTTTTGTATCTTACTTTTTATCTTTAGAAGAAGTCCTTGAAATTGTTCTTCGGACATTCTCAAATGATTTTTGTAGGCATCCTTGTCCTCTAAAGCCAGCTCCTTGAGCAGGGTTCCTGAAACGCTCAATTTATTTCTTTACAATATCCAAGTCCTGACCCAAAACCGATGTTTTCTGGATCTTCTGTCAAATTTTGACAGAATGTTTATGATTTATTCATTTAATAATTCGTAAATAGCTGCTATGTCTGCTTGGACAACTTCGTTGGCAGCCATTTTAGAAACAACTAGCGCATCAATTTTTATTCTGTGTGTGAACAAAAATTCGTTTCGATTTAAGTTGATCAATTTACATTGGTCAACTAAAATCGACTCGTGAGAACGCTGCTTTAGGATGTAACATCACCACCAACTTCTAACAAAGCTTCTGATGAGGTGCAGTGAAGAACGAACGATTCAATGATGGCAAAATCATCCATCACTACACAGTATCTACTTCAGAAAATCTTGGAGCTTCACCCAACATATTAATTTTGTAGCGGAATTGCATCCCTCGGCTGCATCAAAGTATATGCAGTGTTGCAATTTCAGCGAGGTGCAGCACAACCCGAGAGAGGGATAAGGAGTACACATCCAATATAAGGAAATTGATTTAGAGCTTTGACGGAATCAATTCGCTTCAATTCAACTCTGCAATCGCTATATTTATTCACAGAACGAAGTGACAAACAAGCCGACGATCGATGCTTATGGCTCAAGACGTTGCAAGTATGTACGATTGCGCTATCAGAGACTACCTATTTCCATACTGCATATACATACATCAATCGTGAATTCGGCTCAAGCGATATTTATTTTTTTGTATCGGACTCGCTATATACATTTTACATTCTATAAATATTGGATGTCTGAATTTGTACGTGTAAAGGGAGGTATTCAGGGTATGGAGATAAAGACCTGTTTCCAAATTTCTTGCAAACCAAATATTGTTCATCATTTGTGGTGCGAGGACTAGGACTGGGTTTGGAAAACCATTAATACGTTTTCTATAACATCAGTGTGTTTGGGGAAAGGAATCCAATATCTGTCACAACGTTTCCGTAAGCCTATTTTTTATTATGGAAATGGTAAGAAAATAAAAATGTAACTCACCGAGTCATAGATGGAGAAAGATTAAGGAATAGACAGACAGACAGACCTTAGCCACAATCTCACTCCAGTTTTTCGCCGTTTTACAAGATTATTCATTTATCTGAATCATGCACATGCATGTATCAGAAATTTTCAGAAACTCATAACTCTGTATATTATGATGCACCTGGAAGTTTTTTCAAGGAATTTACTATATGAATGCATCAAAAGTTCAATTTTAGGACTACATTTTTTCTATGTCTGTGAGAGTCATGTTCTTAGCTTCGGACATGTATCAATTTATATCCAGAAAAGCATCATATACTCGGGAATAAGAATTGAAGGTTTGGTGTACATCCAAGGGTCATAAAATCCAAAAGAGGATAATATGCATAAACCCCGTTAAGCTACCGTTCACAAATACATATTTTTATATAGTCCTACCGACGATTTTAGAGTAGCATGAAGAATTCCTGAAGAGATATACCAATTTCTAATACCTAAATAATATGCCACTATAAATATTCGAATTCATTCCTTCACATGATTAGCAGCATCTATCGGCGACAAAGCAGCAAGGTAGAAACATATTTTGCCTGCCGTCGTTCTCGCGTCGAAGGATTTTCGTGATTTCCTGTTATTACCGCGATCAGAAACTTCCCTCATAATTGAACGTCGTTCACTGATGCCAAAGATGCAACAATGAACAACCCCTACTCCATAAAACTAGCAGCCCTCAATTTTCAAACCCTGCAATATTGTTTTTTAAATGAAACGTCAAAAACGTAAGTTGGAGCGATGTTTATTTTTTGTTTTTTACCCGTAGCTCCACCGAGAATCACTGGCACGTCACGCCACTGTCATGTCACGGCTGTGTGTGAATAGACCTTAACTCCATTAAGCCTACGCACCTATTATGCATATTTAACACATATATTTCCCCATATATTTGTCCTTAAGACAATATATGAATAGTCTTTATACGTATAAAGTGTGAGATTGCTGCCGGGCGAATATGTTTGCGATTTTGTTACCTGAACAGATGAGACGAGGTCCCAGCGTAATTACCAGGGCAATATAATTTACAGAACAGAAATAATCAGATACCGTGACATCAGGGCTGTAGATATTCAGGTGTGGAATAACGAATAGAGGGTCACCAGTCTTCTGGCAACGTGAAGATATTTTGTGGAATGAAGAATCTCATCTATTACTACCTACGCTAACTGGCAAGGGAGTATTGTAATCGCAGAAAATCTCGAAATTGAGTTATGTTTTTTGGATGCTATATGACATCACGAAAAACCGTGACAGTCATTTCTGTCGGTTTGTCCGCTAATCTTATAACCGCCTATAACATTTTAAAGAAACTTGCACACAGGGTTACATATATGCCAATGATTTATTGTAGTTTTTGAAAATCGGTCCAGAGGCGGCGGAGCTAGGTGCAAACACATCAAAAGGAAACAAAACCTCTCAAACTTCGTTTTTTCGGAAAATTTTCTGTAGGGGTTGGGGAGTGTAGGAGGTAGGTGCTGTAAATGTTACGTCTTCAGCATTAGTCAAAGACATTCTATCATTCCGATAACAACGGGAAAACTGAATGATACCAGTCTGATGTATAATGTGTTCGTTATTCCAAATAAATTGCAATCGTTGGCGTTGCGTGAACGGTGCGATGCTGCATCGGCGTGTAGGCCACTGTCGAATGTGCAATGGGTAACAAACTGTAACAGGTGAATCTGCGGTGGTGTCGTCACAGACACGCCGCCACAGCAGAATATATATTTTAGCAATATTTGGAGTACACACCACTTTAGCCTCCAATTGTTGTTACTTTGTCTTCTGAATGTTTCGTCAGGTAGATTGACTCGGTACTTATGATATACTGATATTCAATAGACACGGACGGATAAACCGACGTAAACGAGAAACACGGACTTGTGTGATGCAGATATCATTAATCAGCAGAAAACTTATCAATCGAATATTATCGCGAGCTTAATACTTCCATCGTTTAGGTAATCATAGATTTTGAAATAAAATCGCTAGAACATAGTGTTACAACGTAAATGGTAGTAAATTGTTGCATATCTGGTATCAGTGAATGACCTTCTACTATTAAGAAGCCGCTGATCTCATGAGTCACACATACTTTCCCTACATCTGCCATGGAAACAGAAATATGACAGATTTGTTTTATATAGTTTGATATGCAGAGGTTGAAGATTCATCGTACCTACCTAATCACGATTCGGTTTCGCCTTTTGAAACGACTTGACTCCACCCTTTTCTTTAAAACCTCCAACGAAGGCGCAAAAAGTATAGAGTCAATCTATTTGACGCCATTTTTGGATACTTTTTTCCCTCCCTCGAGCAAGTAATACTAGACTGTACAAAAGTCGTCTTCGATTATTTCAAGAAAAAATAAATTACGTTGGCAATACTTTGTCTAGAAGCATATCCAATATATATATTACATGACCAGCTGTAGGGAATTCCATAGCAGGCCAATAGTAAACGTAAGACGTAAGAAAGCTGATTCGGATACTAAACATCGTGCGTATCCAAAGTTCATAATTTAATTTTTCCTCAAATCGTAAAACTTTTTTTACTGATATTAATATCTCTGCGGCATTATGTCAGGGTACAACAATTTACATACCTATCGAACAATAAAGATGTCGAGGCTTACAAAAGTAGACACAGATACATCTGATACATATGATGCAAATACAAAGTCTATTTATGCATCCACAATTTTAAAACTTGTCTGTCTTACAACTCCGCAAAAGGCTCGGATCCCATTTAATCGGAAACACCTTTGATTGTGTTCAAAAATCGACCTATCCACCTTTGAATTTGTAATGGCTTGTTGAGGTGAAATGTGTGGATGTGCCTTACAGAATATACTAGCAAGCTAGATCACTCTTGTGTAAGATCAATAATTTACATATTTCCATTATGTTTTAGGTAAAAAATTTCCCGTATTGCTACAATACAAACAATAAATCGCTATCTGATAGGTAAAGACGATCATTTCCTTAACCCAGAATTTTTTAGTTTCAGTCCCATATTGTCTCCTTTACACACTGCACAATACTATAGGTTCTACAATACCGGAGTCTGATGTTATACAGAACAGAAAGTGTGCCTTTACCTGCATCAGTACTCGAGCCTGCCGGTATACTCGTATTTCCGTAGCATCCCATATTTCCTGACATATTTTTCTATGCCTGACCTGATACCTTGAAAAATATTGCATATTAACTTATTCATGATGGCATCCGAATACAAATCTACATTGATTTCGTCGACGCGAGCTACGAATTCTATATTTTCCGATCACTGCCTGTTGACATTCAGAGCCTGGATTTTATTCTTTGGAGTAATCGCACAGCCATGTCGCATTGACGTCATGCGAACATAGTTGCAGATAAAGAGTTCGTAATGTGAATTGAAAGCCTAGGCTGTTTCGCTAGTATACAGCGTGTAACAGAGGTCTGATAAATTCTATATTCGATAGGGAAGTAATTTTTTGGTAGTAAGATACAATTTAATAATACTGCTTACCTCCGTCCGTCTAGCCAAGCGTCAACCGTAATAATCAGCACGTTCTAGGCTTGGTCTAAGGGGCAATTTGCTCTGCTTTCGTTCATTGTCCTACCTAGATAGAGACCAAGTCTAGGACGTGTATCAACACGGTGATTGCCAGTAAGCATAAAACCGGATCTATTAGTCTAATGGACGAAAGCAGTATTATCAGTTTTCAGTGGCGAATATCATCTACAATATCGCCAGAATCAACGGCATCAAACGGTCACAGTGGCGAGTCGGTTTTCAACGATAACTTGGATACCTTTACAGCTCCAACAGATAGCAGCTATTATCTCTCATAGTAGTCGATTCAGGTAATAGATATAAATTGTTAAAAATTACAGTTTTTATCTAGAATAGACTTGTTTCAGGATTTTTCTTAAATAGGCACACACATCGGCATAATGCTATTTCAATTCTGCTATTGCGCACTATATGCTGACATAGATATAATATCTAAAATAAATTATATTCTGGAAGATAAATTAGGAGTTATTCCTCAAAAATATACAAGGTGTTTTCGCAGTTGAGTTATTTATTTCAACAGCTTGTCGAACTCGTCACAAGAAGTTGATATACCAAAAATCACCTGTATAAAAGCTGCATAATAAGAGAGTTAGCTTACATTATTGAAAATAATTTAAAAAAAATCACTATCGTGTAAAATGGATACCGTTTTTACAAAAAATGAAATCACCTACATCTTGACGAAAAAATTAGCGAAATTGATGCAAACGTTAAAAAGTTTTTAAAATCATAATTTGAACAAAATTTTGTTTGTCCGATTAATTTTGCGTGGCAGTGTAGTAATTGAGGACATCTGTGTTGATCTGGCTACGTGATTGTTGTAACATGTTGTATAACACTGCGAAAAGTTCGTGAATATGTCTTGCATAAAGGAGATCCATAACCAGACATCAGTTCAGTCGATTGTCTTAAGCCGCGTACAGACCGGGATTCCAGCGCAAGCCAAGACACATGTGGTTACAGCTTTGGAGGTGTTCGAACCGGTGTGTTAATGTGCAAGCCAGCATAAGCCAACGGATTCCAAGCTTGGCAGTGGCGCTCGATTGCGTTTGATTCTTGATCGGTCCATCAAAGGCAGGTTTGTTTTGGGCTGGACAGGACTTGTTGCGCTTCTAGTATTTAGTCCTTTGTCTGCATTCGATGAGAGCAGAGACATTTTTAAAATGCCCACCACCTTCACTTTGAAGTTCCTCTAGTAAGTGACTGTCACTATACAAGGCTCTATTTTTAAATGGTGTTGTTACCCATCAACGTCTAGACCATTTCGTCTTTTTCTTGAATATTACAGAATGTATTATTAAAAACTCTGCACTCGCCAGCAGTAAATCGTCGTTGTCGCTCGACATTAGCACCGAACTTAACTACAATCACGAGCACCATCTGCTGAGGTAACGGGGAGGTGAAAAGGAAGCGAGGGTGGGCTGGCCTTAGACGCTCGTCGGCGCTATTTTAAAAGAGGAAAGGATGACTGCGGGTGGGTACCGAGGTAAATTTTTATATTAACAGAGTCGGATTTCGATTAGCGATCTAGCCTGTAAATCGTTTCCTATTTTGGTACTGAGCAAGTGATCATTTAGTATTGTTCTACCCTTGTTACTGTTTGTCGATATTGTGTTGTTGAATTGTTATGCTGTACTCTGTTGTTGAGTGCCTTTTTTCATCAAGGTTGATAATGGACAATAATAAATGCAGTGAGTTTACTTCGTGATAAGGACAACAATAGTGTGCAGCGTTCAACTCTATAATTATTGCAAGAATAGGTCATACCATGGAAGATGTGCTGCAGCTGTAGTGAGCCACAATACCAAGCGGCCTGTCTATGTGGTCCAAATATATTGCGTTCTAAGCTTAGTCCAACCTCGCATATCACTAAGATGAAACAAAGACTCAAACGCAAGAATCTTCAAAAGAAACTCAAAAACCTGACATGAACGACATTGATTTGGAGGTTGCTAAGCAAGAATTTTTAGCTAAACTTAGAAAAAGTGACGACGAGATTTTGCAGATCGAACAAGTCACCAAATGACAGGACTGTACTTTGTGGCGTCTCGATTTGGTGAAGTTTGTAGAAGAAGGCAGACAGCAAGCTGTAAAGTTCTAGTAAACACCATCATATATCTAACAGAGTTTTCTAGTAAGGCAATAAAAAAGGCAATACAAAAATCATGGGACACTTCAGTTCAATCTTGTGGTTTGTTTATTGATGGCACACATCCATTTCTGGCAGCATCACCTCCATCTTCCTATTACAGTAGACAAGACATGAACTTAATCCAGGTATAAGCCTACCTGTTTATTGCTTTGCAAAAACTACCTGACTGTTTCCTCTTATTTTGACCGCATAAGATATTTTTATGACCCTCGTTCAATTGTTACCATCTACCACATGACCCTTGTAAACATAATTGTGTTTATTGACATCAATAAACGAATTTGAATTTGAGTTCTTGAATTTATTTTAGGAAAGATATAAAATTATTTGAATACATTTTTTCTTAGTCGGAACGCACCGTCGCGTCGCTTGGACTGGCCCAAAAACCGATTTGCACTTCACAGCCTACGTTTCATTTTTATTAGTTCCAAATGAAACTCTTGCAGCGTGCTAAAAACAAAGTCCACGGGGTGCCAGCGATCCACTTTTTCGATTTTATCCACTAGGATCTTTTTAAAATATGAAGAAGTTGAGCACAAATAGTAAGCATTTCAACCCACCATAATTCTTGCGCAATGACAAAATTTTGTAAAAAGCTCTGATAGCACCCTAGGCAATTATGTCCTGCTTATATCCAGAAAAACATTACAAACTGCAGAACATAAATTGAAGGCAACAGCGAAATGGGTACATTTCACGGGTCATGAAATTGAAATGAAAACGCAGGAATAAAATCTACCAAATTATCATTCTCAAAAACATATTTCCTTGACATATCGATAATTTTAAAATTCCACGCTAAATTCCCCTATACTTGACTGGAGTGATATCCGAATTTATTCTTCCCTACTGTCGGAAGTTGCAGATCTGTTGGGTCTTGGTGTCAAACCTATAGAGCAGGTACCGATTTTTTCAAATCGTGAGCACATTATTCGTCGGGTTTTCGTTACTTAAATTTCCTGTAATTACTGGGCTCGGAAGCTTCTTAATAATAGAACGTGTTTCACTGATTTCAACCCCCTCTTTTTAAGCAGCACAATTTTTTTATGTCAATGTCTAGGAACCTCTGAAACGTCAAAAACGGAGTGTCAGCAATTGCTACTTTTTCTTTTTGCCCTATAGCACCGTTGCCACTGGACTAAAACTACAAAGCCTTGGCATACTAGTAACCCCGTGTGGAAATTTCATAAAAATCCGAGGGGAAATTTCCAAGTTGATGATGAGTGACACAGTTTTTCGTGATGTAGATGTCGTATCACTGAAGAAAACATAACATATCAGCTTAGAATTTTTTTGCGATTACAATACTTCCTCTCCAATGGCGTGAGAAGTAGAACGGCTTTAAAATCGAGGAGTATCAGCGATCGCGATTATGAGTACCTATTTGCAGAACGACTTATCTACGCGATATTATTTGAAATAGGAACACCAAATTATCAGAATACGTCGTTTCTTAGTCCGTACATTGCGCCGCAACCCTTGGGTTGGCAGCACAAAACAGTAGAGAAAATTCGTCCAAAATGCGATTTGTAGAGGTTTGCGCGCTTCGAAATTGACGGTTTATTTTTTGATATTTTTATATGAAATTTTCACAGTGTGCTGAAAACAAAACCCTACAGGGTCCTATAGAGCCACGTTTTAATTTTTTTACCTAGGTTATTTTTTAAAAAATCGCGAAGTATAACAAAAAAAGTGCGAACTTCAACCCATCATAAAACTTGTGTTTAAACAAAATTTGAAGAAGCGCTCCTATAGCACAATGGGCAATCATCTTCTCAACATACTGTATGAATTTCATTCAAAAATATTGAAAAATAGAGTGCCAGTTTCGAAGCAGCTGAACCCTTGTAAATGGCTCGAAACTTACTGCGTCGGAGCCGCTTTAACCAACACGGTCCAACTCGAAACTAAATTTAGGTGTAGGCGACATGTAGACGAGCGCATCCTATACCGTCCAACAACAATCGCCAACGTCACATGTGCTTGTATTGGTTCGCTCGGCGTTAGATTTTCGGTCTGTACGCGGCTTTAGAAAATGTAGGTACAAATACAGACTATATCAGATGAAAATCCGTTTAGCAACTAGATATCTGGGGAAACGTTGGTAGATGGGAATATGGTCATAACTTTGGGGCTATTTGGTTTGACTTTACAGATTTACTACTCGATAAGAGAAACAAAACAGTTTTGAGCTGGACATTTTATTTAGATCACGTGATCGCTGGATATTGTATTTACTTGATACGGAAACAGTATTTTTATCAGAATAAATTAAGTTATTTCGTTTTTAAAACGATGTGTACCAGATTGCAGAGGCGACTAGATACAAACAGGTATGAAATCAGATTGACATGCATAAATGATACACAAACCTTTAGTTTTCGATTGAACTTATAAAAAATAAAAATATAAGAAACCATACACATTTGAAAGCAAAAAAGACTCTTTCCACTAAAAAAATGCAGGATCAACCATTTGAAAAAAATATAGCTTTATTGAATAGCATCGTCCTGTTACAGAAAGGATATTCTGCCAAAAACTCTATATTAGAGCTAGTCGATGGATCTGATTTTCATGAAGCATTTTGACACAGGGTTACCATTATGACAAAGAAAAAAAGGTTCTAAGATCACTCTGATGGTGGTGAAGCAGAAATTGAAAAAAAATAAACATCTTGCATAGGTACTTCATTTTTTACATCATTTAAGTCTTCACTTCTCGCTTAAATCTCAAAGTTGATAGGCCGTTAATTTTGTCAGGCAGCAAGCTGTAAATCTTACTATGATATGGAAAGTACCACTTATAAATTGTTATGTCAAATTATCTAGTGCGTGTTGCGACTATGCACTTCAATACGGGTCTTGATCTTTTTGTATAGATATGATGGTGATTTAGTATCGAGTATTTTGTGGTGAAGGAACCTTCTTTTTTCTGTGTTGAGTCAACTTAACTTCTTTAACCGACGAGAATCTTAAATCCGCTGAAGCTGCACCTTATCTCGCTGTAGCAATGACGGGTAGTAACAGTATGCATAGCTGAGGTGAGGAAAAACTTAAGACTCGCAGAATGTTATCTTTGTTGACTTGTTCAGTACGCTTTTTCTAGTGTATAGCAGCTTTAAAGATAAAATCGCCATTTAGGTTAGAAGAGAGATATGCTTGGTAAATAGTAGATCTGTATCCAGCATAGCACCTGAATTTGTCGCGGAGTTTGTAAAACGTATTTTGTCTTACAAAATAGTCAATAATTTGATTTTATTTAAAAGACAAATAAAAGCCTGGCTACACGAGGTCCCGAGGGTTAGGATCCATATGTATCTAGAATTAACGAGCTATATATTACATTGCAAGTTGCAGGAAAATAACTGATTAATTTTTTTAACCGTGTTATATAATCCAAAAAATAGTAAGTTTCACAACTTATCTGATAAATTTTAACCACATATGCACTGTTACGGAAGAAGCTGATTTCTCAAAAAAAAAAAATGTAATAAAAGTCCTACAGAAATTAAGTTATAAACCTCACTTTCATTCTATGTCGTGATATTAGAACACGCACTAATCATTTGTTGTAACAAATGTTGTACCAAACAACTGACGAAAAGAAAATAACAGGAATTTTATGTTCTTTCATACTGATAAGAACTTGTAAATAAGGTTTAATCTGTATCGTGGATGATCTGAAGGAAGAATCGTCGATTTTTGTGAAGCTAAGTAAGTATTTTGCGAGTTTATGTTTTTAGTTATTTATTAAAAAAAAATGGCACATGTGTACACTAATGAGGAGTTAGTGGACATTGTTTTAGCGTACGGAGAAGCAGGGCAAAATTCGCGAGCAGCATCTCGTTTGTATGCACACCGATTTCCGAATGGTCACACACCACATCACGAAACATTTAGTTCAATTGTTTTACGTGCACGTGATAGTGGTTATTTGCGCCCCAGACGTGGAGTGGAATACGTTTCAAATGCCGGAGGCGAATTTCTGGAAATTGTGGAAGAAAATCCGGGAATAAGCACTAGGCAGTTAGCCCAACAGGTCCCAGAAGTGTTACATGCAACAGCGTGATTAGACGCGCCCAAGCTTGCAGTGCAGTCAGTGGAAACAATTTTGAACAGCTTTTATAAGTAAGTGAACTGTTAAACAGTATTATTTTATTATCTCGATTTCTGTAGGACTTTTATTGTTTTTTTTTTGAGAAATCAACTTCTTTCGTAACAGTGCATATGTGGTTAAAATGTGTCGGATAAGTTGTGAAACACCCTGTATAGATCGGTCGATAATTTAATCAAGTCACTAAAAATTAGCGGCCCATTCTAAATTATCTGAAGTGTTGTATTTTAAAATCTGTAAGTATAGTTTTGATCCAGTTGGATGTATCCTTGGTTAGTACTTCCACTGATATATCATAATTCATCACTTAGATGTTAATTAGAATAAAAAAACACATTTTATTACGTTACGTCATCGTTAGTATATAAATAATTTATATTTTTTTACCATCGCACAAGGGATACCCTTCTGCAGGCTCTTCATTTATTTGTCTTCTATAAAATTTTATGTGTGATGGTTGTGTATTTTGAAGGCAAATAAATATTACTATTATTTGTCCGAAATAAATGTCTAAATTATTGGAGACAATATTTTTTATTAACTGATGAAGAGCCTAAAGGTAAAGTTGTGTTAATTGAAGAACTTCTAATGTTAATTTTTGTAAAAGTAACATACAGGGTGTTTTCAAAGTTGAGTCATTTATTTTAACTACTTGTAGGACTCGTCAACAGGAGTTGTTGATTCGCCAAAGATCACCTATATAAAAGTTCATAATAAAAGAAACAGTAAAAGATTGAATACTATTTATGAAGAGTGCCAACAAAATGCAGCCGCAGCATGCAGGTTGTATGCGAAATTGTTTCCTTTAAGAAATCATCTGGCCCCATGGAAATTTAGATATTACACTTCGTGACACAGAATATTTAAAAGAATAAGTCATTTATTTTAACTACTTGTAGGACTCGTCAACAGGAGTTGTTGATTCGCCAAAGATTACCCATATAAAAGTTCCATAATAAAAGAAACAGTAAAAGATTGAATACTATTTATGGAGAGTGCCAACAAAATGCAGCCGCAGCATGCAGGTTGTATGCGAAATGGTTTCCTTTAGGAAATCATCTGGCCCCATGGAAATTTAGATATTACACTTCGTGACACAGAATATTTAAAAGAATAACAAGGAGGTCACGCTTGAAGACTTGCTCAGCCTAAGGTGTTACAAATGGAGGAAGACATTTGAAAATGGCCTAAAACAACCCAACAATGAGTACTAGAGCCAGAGCAGCTCAAATTGAAGTTTCTCATAGTAGTGTGGAAGACAGTACAAGAACAGTATTTATTTATTCTTCTGTGGGTAAATTCAGTTTATTCACGTATACCTATGTTAGTTTTAGTTATATTTGTATGTTACGTGACACTTATTATTATTATCATTATTATTAATATTATTACTATTATTATTATCCTTATCATCATCAACAGGTAAAAGTGTTATAACCTGAAGACAACATCTAAATAATGAGTTTCCGAATAGGTGGATAGGGCGCAATGGACCCATTCCTTGGCCCGCTCGCTTCCCAGATTTAACGTCCTGCGATTTTTTCTGTGGGGCTATTTGAAAGAGTTGGTGTATCATGACGGAGCAGTAAATACTCTGGAAGAACTTCAACAGCGCACTGAAAATGCTTATGATTTAATTCGAGGACACCAGCATTTTATTTTCGAAGCCTGTAAAGAGTGGTGGAGTCGCCGAGCAAGATCTTGCGTTGTTAGTACAAATGGGGACAATTTTTGACATTTTTTGTGAAAACGGTATCCATTTCTTCAAATAGTTTTAATTATGCAAACTAACTCTCTTGTTATGCAATTTTTATGTAGGTGATTTTTGGTATATCAACTCCTTCTGACGAGTTCGATAAGCTGTTAGAATAAATGACTCAACTTTGAAAACACCCTGTATAACTGGGTGTCATCAGCATAATAATGATATGAGACGTGTTTAAAACTTTTGTGTAGCTGAGAAGTGTATAAAGTATATAAGAGTGGACCTATAACAGATCCCTGTGGATTCCTCGACAAATAGATTATTCGGATGATTCACCAAAACACTGGACTACTTGCGTCTGATCTTTGAGATAATTTCTTAACAAATATAAGTTTATTCACGTATAAGCTACGAGTATTACAATTTATTCAAAATAAATATATACAAGCAAATAAACTGAAATAGTCCCACAGAAGAATTTAATTCTTGTGGGTGGGAGTACATTTTTCATAACAATTTTTGCTTTGAAAATATAGTTAATACATAAATTTAAACACAATATATACTAAGTGACATATAAATCCGAACACCCAGTATAAATGGTTTTATTTTAATAAAATTTTGTATAAGTACTTAATGAAGCATAATAAGTAAATGATAAAAATTTCAAAATGATTGCACTGCTTTAAAGCCCTTTGACCTTTAATAATGTGTGGATGCACACTGATGTGCTACGCATTCTCCAACGCGCCTAGGCATGCTTCTGATCAGGTGGTCAATGTCCTACTGTGGTATCTCATTCCAGGCAACCACCAACTCCTCTCGAAGTGCTTCTAGAGTCTGAGGAGGACGTTGCAAATTGAGCAGTCTCCTACCCATCATATCCCACACGTGCTCAATTGGGGATAAGTCGGGAGGACTTGGTGGCCATGGTAACAATGTGACATCATTATGTTGAAAGACGTCTATTGTGACTCTTGCAATATGTGGTCGGGCATTATCTTGTTGGAAAGTTGGATCTGCCAGGGTGTCAAGATAGGGTAAAAGATGGGGTTCTAGAACTTCGTGGATATAACGCTGCGCGTTCATGTTACCTCTGATGAAGACTAAAGGTGCCCTGGAACCATAAGCTATAGCACCCCAAACCATAACTCCAACAGTGTGATGAACATGTCTTTCAACAGAAAACTGTGGATTCCTCCTTTCACCACGTCGCCTTCTAACCCTGGCACGACCATCGTGCATGCCTAAACAAAATCGAGACTCGTCACTAAAGACAATACTGTTCCATTCCTGATCCCAGAGTGACCGTTGTCTGCACCACTCAAGGCGATTACGTCGGTGTTCTCGAGTTAAAGGGAGGACCCAGTGTGGCCGGTATGAAAACAAGCCAAAACTTCTCATTCGTTGGTAAACACTTCGCATGCCAATAGGTCTTCCGTGTTCTGCAAACCATTCATTTGCAATGGACCTAGTAGTGGGGAAACGGTCCCTTAAGGCCAATAATCTTAGGCGGCGATCTTCACGGTCTGTTATTCTACGGCGGCGTCCAGTGCCCCTTGCTCTTTGCGTACGGCCTTCTCGAAGCCATGCCTGACAACACCTAACCACAGTGTCTACACTTCTTTGCACTCTAACTGCAATTGCCCGAAAAGAAAGTCCCACTATACGGCCCCTATCAAACTCACTAAGTTGACGAAATCGTTACAAGTCTCCGTGCTCTAGGCATCGTAACCGATCGTAAAGGATGTCAAGAACCAAAATCCGCCAACGTTGATTCTTTACTGCGGCTGAAATATTCATTTTTAGAGCGTTAGTGAATTAAAAAAAAGCAGTATAAAAACCGCAATGTCCAACTGATAAGGCTGAAAATTTTTTCACTTGTTATTTACAGTAAGATAAATACATTCACCAACTTTTATTAAAATAAAACCATTTAAACTGGGTGTTCGGATTTATATGTCACTTAGTATATAACCATAAAGGTAAGTGTAATAATATTATATTAAAAACCCAATTAACTCTCATTTGAGCGAGTTTTGCTATTATTAGGTAACAAACATTTCTTTATTTCAATTTTGAATCTATTTTTATTTGAAATGGATCTTATATGGCTTGGCAAAAAGTTATAAAATCTAGTGGCGAGGTAATTGAAGCATCTTTGACCTACAGTTTTCGTTGTAAATAACGTTTAATATCCTCGACTTTACTTCTTGTTTCATACTTGTGGTCCAATGAAGTGAGGTTTGTTTTTCTTTGAACAAATTGATTACAACATTGTAAAAAAAGAGTTGCCTAAGATCGAGTAGTCCCACTTCGGAATATAACATATCAGGTGGATTTAGAATTGACCGCTTAAAAATAATTTTGGATTATTTCTAGCTTCTTAACTTTGTTGGTAAGAGCATCACTCTAAGCTTGTATGGCGTAATTTAGGCAACATCAATAAGTGCATCTTCATTGCTTTATGGTCTAGATATTTAGTGAGGTACCTGAATTTAGATAATAATCAGCTCAAATTAGTTACTATATGATCAACATTGAAATTCCACTTCAAGTGAGGATCCAAATGAACACCTAAATATTTTGTTTTATCAGATGAATTTACAGTACTTGAATAGTCACATTTAATTTGTAAAGACGTAAATGACGGTAATTTATTTTTAAGGTTTGCGAACGGCATATATGTACATGGTTTTGTGAAAATTGGTTGTTACATATTTGCGTCTAAGCCAATCTGAAATTAAAGCAATATCATTCTCGACAGTCTCTTTAAGGCTATTCCAGGAATTGCTATTAAAATAAAGTATGGACAAATCCTCTTCAGATATTTCCTGAACTATATTTTCAACGAATTCCGAATTAATTCAGTCGAGGAGGCGTCTTTAACAGAAATCCTGGGAAAAGTTTGTATCGTCCATCACCAGCCGACACAAGGATAGTGGAATTTTGCCATTGGTCAGAAATAAATTGGCTGCGGCTGTCTCTGCCCTTAGGACAGACAAACCATCCCTCGTCCAGATCGTAAATGACCCTCCAGCACCTTTCCGCTGAATCTTAATGAATAGGAATAATTTATTTCTACACAGCAAATGAATCTCTGTCTTCGTTGAACCTTTCACTGTTTAATTCCCGTACAAACGTTTTAGATTTTATACTGTAGTGTTGTTTGAATGAATCACTAGAAAATTTAGGGTTTGCGTTTACAACACATAACTGGATGAATCATTAATAAAAGTTGAAGGCTATATCTGTTGAACCACTCGGTAATACTAAAAGCGATCAATCTTGTATTTCACGTTATACCAGTTGCTCTTAGGGGTTTGAGGTTTGAAGGTGGGTTTATTGGCAGGTAAGTATCAGAGCACCGCGATATTTCAAGCGTTAATTCAAAAGGAAGAAACCAATAGAACATATTACGTTGCAGTTTCCTCCAAAAAGCACTATAGTGATTCAGAACTTCATGTCTGGAAACCCAGGGCCTCTATTTTTGTACTTCTTTCCATGCTTTTCTGTGTTTGGTCCTTGCCGCATAATTTGGTCTTAGACTTCTTTATATTCTGTCCTGTCTTTCTAGCAACACTTCTAGACACTATTGTTAGACGTCATTCTGTAAACACGTCTTAGCCCCTGCTGGGTTATTGATATATCTCCATCACTTCCTTGCTGGTTCGTCATCTCCATGTATCACTGTTGTTTTTTATGTCCCTTTATACTTTACCTAACATTCTCCTCTCCCAGCGTACCCTTTATATAATCTTCTAAGCTTCACTGCAAAATAATATTGATGATTGGATAACCAACTTATATATTCTTTCCTTTGTCTTCCTTCATACTAACCGTGAATTTATCATGTTACTTAAGTCCAAATAGCGTAGATGAACCATCCATGTTTCGTTGTTGGCAAAGGTTACGGATATAATTGTCATCCTCCAATGAAATGGATCAACTACTCTTTTTGTGAAGGCATATTTGCATCCAGGCTAAAGAAAGCCCTCATCGTTCCGATTCATGAAAAAGTGACAAAACGGATATTGTCAACTATACAATTAAGTGTCCACTATTAGTAACTTTGTTATTAGTGAAAATACAAAGTTGTTTGAATTAGCAAACTAGTAGCATTTTTAACGCTGGTAAAAATGAGAAATAAAAAAAAACAATTGAGAGTCGTTATTTTGTTTTTTTTCAGTAAAATAACATTTTTTTAAATGGAAACCCTTGTATATTATATTTTTTTCTGTTAAAGCATCAAATTTTAAACAAAAAAGCTTACAATAACTTTTCTCCTAGGTTACAAATTGTTGAAGTTATGGCCTCCAATCTGAAACAATTAAATTGTATCGACAAACTTTATTTTCAACATCAACTTGTAATCTTACAAAATACAATAACAATTTTTTTTAAAGAAGATGCTCGAAAACACCACCTTGTTCTTCAATACATTTTTGGGCACGTTTTTCAACTGCTCGAACTGTCTTAAGTATGGTCCTACCATCTATCTGGGTTATCTTTTCCCTAACTGCAGTCTTTAACGCGTCAAGGTTATCGTACCTTCGCTTGTAAATTTGGTTCTTTAAGTAACCCCACAAGAAGTAATCAAGTGGGTTTAGATCTGGTGATCTGGGAGGCCACTGTATTGGGCCATTTGTTCCTATCCACTGATCATTAAAAGTAGTACTTAGAAAATGATAAGTACCTCTGGAGTTGTGGGCAGGTGCGCCATCTTGCTGAAAATGCAGATGATGTCTACTTATAAGATCCAATTCGTCTAAGAAATTAGTCAGAATTTCTGACATAAATTCCACATATCTTTCACCAGTTAGGGTTCCCTCATAAAAGAACGGGCCAACTATTTTTGAACCAATTATACCGCACCAAACGTTGAAACTGAAACGGACTTGTGGGCCTCTTGGATGTACTAACAAAAGATTTTCTCTTGGCCAATAATGGTGGTTTTTTCTATTAAACATTCCAGAATTTGAAAAATTTTATTCATCTGTCCATAAAAGGTAACGAAAGTTATTTACATTTTGGCGACAGAAGCTAAGATACCAATGGCAAAAAACAAGTCTTCTCTCTGGATCCCCTGCCAAAAGCGTTTGAACTGGTCGGTACTTATACGGAATAAATTTGTATTTTTTTAAAATCCTTTGAACAGTACCATAACTGAAATTAGAGTCCTTGAGAATATCTGCTATTGAATTCTCACGATAAGCTTCAAAATATCCAATAACTGCAATTTCCGTGGCCTCGCTTATTATGAATTCTTTTTTTGCCCTTGTTTTAGCAAAAACATTTTCGTTGCCCCTAAATTTTCGATAAAGTCTCAGAAAATATCGTTCATACGGTTGAATGCGAGCGGGATATAATTCACTGTAGTATTCTCTTGCTCTCAAGGAGGATTTTCTGCACACTAAATAGCATTCTAACATATCACACTTTTCTTCATGGGAGAACATTTTTCTTTAAATTAATGACACAATAAAGCTTATAAACAAGTATTTACACTAATGTTTGACATTATTTGATTTTATCATTGTTTTCCAAAGCCTTCTAGTTGCGAGTATGTCCAGTTTAACAATTTGTCGCTTATCTTAATGCTGTCAAATCGCGAACGCCATGTTGTGTTCATAGCCGTCTTAATATTATAATACTGCAAATAATTAAAAATGTTTATCGTTATTTTGACTTTATTTTTGACTTTAGCGGAAAAGTCATTATGAACTTTTTTGTTTAAAATTTGATGCTTTAACAGAAAAAAATATAATATACAGGGGTTTCCATTTAAAAAAATGTTATTTTACTGAAAAAAATCAAAATAACGACTCTCAATTGTTTTTTTTTATTTCTCATTTTTACCAGCGTTAAAAATGCTACTAGTTTGCTAATTCAAACAACTTTGTATTTTCACTAATAACAAAGTTACTAATGGTGGACACTTAATTTGGATAACCCTGTAGAGGGATCGCTTTACTTTCTCCATTTGTCAAAGTATACGCAAAAGCGTACTACCCCACGCTGAGTTAATTCGTTACTAGATACAACATCTTAAATACAGTTGCACCTTGGTTTCACAAAAGGACGATGTACTCAGGATGTAATTTCACAAAATTGGCCGCGAATTTGATACCATTAACCATACCTTATTATTAAATAAATTAGAAAAAGTACGTGGCTATGTTTAAAGCTGCATTACAACTTACTTATTAGTAGTAAAGGTTAATAACAATCGCAACTATGTTGAATCAGACGCCAAATTCGTAACTACAGGTGTACCACAAGGGAGTACCTTGGGACCATTGCTACTTCTTCTGTTTATAAATGATTTAGATATTATATGTTCTTATACGAGCCCCTTCCCACTTCAGTTGGCCCAACTATTGAAATCTTAGTTTTTTCCTTATCAAAAAATAATAAAAATGTAGTTGGGTGTTACAGGTTTAAAATATTAACAATGAATATTTTGATAATATATAGTAGAAAACACCAACTTTATCACTCCCTAATCAAATTTGCAGCATAAAAATAACACATGTTGCAATTACAGCATATCAACCTATTTTCATGTCAATGTAAAATAAATCTATAACGCATAGGTGGCTGTGAAAAATAAAAGCCATGACAATTGGTTTTATTAATCACAGCTGTCAGAATTCGTTTAAAATAGTTTTGGGTAGTTAAGGTTTTCAAAATGGGTAGAGGAAAGGTTATGAGTGAGAAAATTCGGTTACTGATAATGAAATTTTTTAATTCTGGGAAATCAAACTCAGAAATTGCAACTTTATTAGACTTATCGCGGTACAGTGTGAGAAATATTGTTAGAAGATATAAGGTAACTGGTTCAGTTAATATTAAGCCACGATATGTGAAAAAAAGTAATATCACAAATGCCGACCGAAGAGCATTAAGAAGAATAATCGTGAAACACAAGGCGTGCCAATTATTTACAATTATGTGCTCTGTGGAGTGACGCTGCTGGGAAGAGAATTTCGAGGTCCACAACTCATAGAGAGGCCCACAAACTGAGATTTAGCACTTGCAAGGTAAGTTTTCTTATAAAAAAAGTGAAGTAAAAACCCTAAAGTTGCAGAACTTGTTTATAGGCCAAAGAAAAGCCACTACTAACTCCACTGCAAAAAAAAAATCGGCTTAGATGGGCTAAAGAACATAGACAATGGACACCTCAACAATGGTGTGCAATACAATGGAGTGATGAGGCCCGATTCGAAGTTTGTGTTGGTGACAAATGAAGCATTCCATGTTGACTGTCTGAAGAGAAAAGTGAAATTTCCAGCATCCATTATGGTCTGGGGCAGTATGTCATCAAAAGGAGTAGGAAAACTTCATTTTATTGATGGAAATATGGATACAAACAAATATTTGGCAATTTTAGAAGAATCGCTTTTACCAGTGATGGGAGAATGTTTGACATCCGGCCAAGATTTTGTGTTCCAGCAAGATGGTGCAGCGTGCCATACCTCAAAAAAGGCTATAAAATGGATGGAAGAAAATAATGTACCACTTTTGAAATGGGTTTCTAGCAGTCCAGATCTGTCACCTATTGAAACTTTGTGGCACGAGATGAAACAGGTTCTACGACAACATCCTGCTCGTACAATCACCGAACTGAGGCAAAAGCTTCAAGAAATATGGGATTGTTTTACACCAAATTTTTGCCAAAACTTGGTTAACACTATCCCCAAAGAATTTTAGCCGTAATAAAAAATAAAGGTGATGTTACCAATGGTAATCTTTCATTTGTTGCTTTGTTCGCACATTGTTTATTTGTTCAGATGTTCTATTAGTCATAGGTCTAAGTGATTTCAAATATGTATTTTTTACGACTAGAGTGTATATAAAATGCTTTTGAGAAAATAAATTGTTTTAAAAGTAAATAGTTTCGTCATGTTTAGTTTATAAAGGCATATTTTGGTACAAATCTTGAAGTGAGTCAACTAAAGCGGGAAGGGGCTCGTATGTAACATAATATTTAGGCTCCAAGTTAATCACCCCAAGTTTCAGCTCGCTTAGTTAAAAAAAAAATAGATAGCAAGGGGCCTTTTTGAAAATTAGAGAATGAAACCTTCCAGTTGTAATGTGGTCCGAGGAATAGCCGCTTGAAATAAATTCTAGCTTCTCCTGAACTATGATGTAACTACTTCTACACGTAACGTATGTGCGTCCGTCTGTCGCTCTTTCAAGCGTCAATGCCGTGCTAAAATATTATATTCATCCACCAACTCAATCCCTCCATAGTTCAGCTTTTTTTAAAAGCACAGTATGAAAACTTCCAGTTCTAAGGTGGTCCGCTTAGAACAAGTTCTAGATTCTTCTGAACTATGATCTAACTACTGTTACATGTAATGTATGTGCGTCCTGTGTCCGACGTCAATGGGTTGAGAGCATGCTTCCATAGCAGAATCCTAACCTAAACAAGCATCTGTGGAGCGTGCTTGAAGGGCGTGGCCGGGTTTATTGATTCGTCATCAGGTTGCTTTTCAATTAAGAGCAAGCGGTTACCAGGGGAACGGTAACCAGCGATGCCGCGGCGGCAGTGGCGCGCACCGCACCGGCCGGCGGCGGCGGATGTTGACGAAAATAGCACGTGCGGAAAGTGGAGATGGAGTAGAAGCTCAAACTGGCGCTGTGAAGGAAGGTCGCGGCAGGCTGGCGACGGCCTATTGAAGAATCTTAGAAACTGCTTCTGAATATACAGGTTGTTCTCAAAGTTTGAGCTTCACAGAGCGTGTAGATCAGGCAACAATAAACAAGTTTTCCTAGCCACCTGCATGCCACACCGCTACACATTACTGAGCAATTCAAAACATCTTTAAGTTATCCCTTAGATATGGGATATCAAGATCTCTGTGAATGGCCTCATTTGACACGTACCAAGTTGCGTTAGTGATTGTGCGTAGGGTTCTGTTTTGCAGGATTTGCAGTCTCTGCATTTGCGGCTTGGCAAGAAAACACCAAGTCGCTCATGCGTTGGTGATTGCGTGTCTTATGACCATTTTATACAACCGAATCGTGTTGATCACACTTAATTTCGAGTTTCTGCACAGCAAAGGATAAAGCTGCCGATAGGTAATTTGGAATTTTGCTTTCAAAATATCAGTATGTTTCTGCCAGGTCAACCTCTTGTCAATGATGACTCCAAGGTATCTGACAGATTGCTTCCATGGTATACGAGTTCTATTCACTGATATCTTTGATGGGGTACCGCGACGTTTTTTATTACAATAGATTGCCTGCGTTTTCGAAGTATTAACTTTGATCAACCACCGATCCGCCCTCTCCAATACTTCCTCCACCACGCTCTGCAGCCTGTCGTGAACCAGGTTACCAGAACAAGACTGGGATAGCAGTGCCGTCAGCATAGAGATAGATTTCACAGTTGCTGGGGCAAGGGACGTCATGCATATAGAGTGAATAAGACATTGGTCCTAAGACCGAACCCTGAGGAACACCGGCTCTAGAAAGTATGAAACAGTTTTAGTAGCCTTTTGGTTGAGCTTATACGAGAGGCCCATGTGCCACACCTTGTCAAATGCCTTTGATACATCTCAAAGCAAGATACCAGTACTTTTGTTCAGGGCGAACTCCCTGGTTACACAGCGAGCTTAGAATGAGCTGAAAGCAGGCTAATGAGACGGTAATCGTAGGGGAACATCGAACCTGCCTTCTTTGGGATCATGATGACTTCAGCGATCTTCCACGCCTTAAGAAAGTAATGAGTAATTGCATTGATTATTGCCAGCAGTCAAAGCCTTGAGCGAAAGCAACTTCAGTGCTTTACGAAGCTTTAGGTCCTTAATATGGCCATGGAGCTCTGCTGGTGTGCAAAACGGAATCTCAGAGGATTCCGTTGATGTGCTATGCAGAGATTCATCTGAAGAGTCTTCCGTAGAAGATTTTTCTGATAAGGAGTGTCACCGATGTTAGCACTGATGTTGTTGTTGCCATTCGCTCTGAAAGATCTTACAATTTGTCGTTCCTTTGTATGACGTCAGCAAAAACCTCCACTTTATCCTCAGTCCTGAGAACTATGTCTCCAGGATCATGAATATGTGGTAGTTGTTCTTGCCTTCTGTTTCTTAGCGATTTTACCACTTTCCAGAGAGGAATACTTGATTCAAGCATCTCCGCCAGAAAGTCGCTCCACAGCTCATTGCGGAGTTAGTGGAGTGCAATTCTCACTTCGACGGACGAGATTCGTCGTCTACGAATGCTATTAGGATGACAAGACCTTTTTGCTTGCTTAATCGCAGCCCCTTTTTCAGACATTTTCCGACGGATGTCAGCAGGGAGATTTTCAACTCTTTGCATTCCTATGTAAAGAATGCTGCCAGCACTAGTACTTTTAAACATGCTGTCAAATTCTTCATAAAATCTACTCGCTAGGCTAACTTTCAATTTTGGTTTTGTTATGTTATATATGTCCTGTAGTTAAGTAATGTTTTTATATACGTATACATTTGTATTGAGGAAAGTAAGAATGTAACTGTGACCAAATAATAAAGACACTTACTACCAATACAACAACAACAACAACTACTACTGCTACTAGGAGAACATACATGAAAGCTTTGAAATGAACGAGGCATTACATTCCGAAAACTCAACTCGAACCAGGCTCTGCATCCCACGTCACAATTTACGGTGTTTTCTGGTACGATTGCGTTAGAATCCAAATCAGGCGCCGCGCGGTGTGTAGGTAACGTATCTTATTAACAATCGGATTTTAAAACACTAAATTGTCAATTGCCTGGGGCAATAACAAAGTTATCGATTTAATGTTAGTTTATGGCGAGTGTCTTCCAGGTTCCATTGATACCTCGCGAGTGTATTCGGATCGTTCCGAAGTTTCCGCGCGAGATGAATAGGTTTGTTTACATCGGGCAAAATCAGTCGAGGTGGATACGGTAGAAGACCTAGACAGCCCCAAATGTTGCAAATTTAGGAGGCAGTTAACAAACCTGTGTTTTTGAATCGAACGGCGACAATCTCAGCAATATTTGCGAGTAAAAACAACTTTTATCTAATTTATTTTTTTATATTTTGGCTACTGTTTTACCGTATATTAGCTTTGCTGTTTCAAACGTAGTAGTTTCCGAAAAGAAAAATCACAACTTTTTGGACACAGTCTGTATACTTAGCTATATGAGGAAGTTAATAGAAAATAAAACGTGTCCATATGGATCAGGGTCTACAAGTAGGATGTTGTCCCTGAAAATAATATAGAATTTGAAGCTGATTTTGAGCCTTCATTGATATTTTTCTTTTAATTGTAGTATTTGATAGAGTTTTGAGTTCGTAATATTGGCATTTTTTTCAAGATTTACCCATGTTTGACTATTTACTTTGCGTGCAACACTATCTGCTCCTAAAAAACATGATGGTTGTGAATGGATTCTTGTGATGTTCAACGATTTCTCCCGAGATAGTCAAGATGTGAAGTAAACCGTCTGAATCGCAATTTGGTCATAGGTTGAGTGGCGCAATGGCAGGCCGCGCTGTTGCCGGCTTGACGCTGACATTGGAGGTTTTGGTACTTGTGGCGACAGTTGAATATTGATCGATTAAAAATTGAAGATCAGTTCGCTGATAAAATCATAACCTTCCTCAGGTATCAACTAGTAAGAGTAAATTCAGATACAGTGCAACCCGCTTATAATGGACTCGGCGGGACTGTGACAAATAGTCTATTATTGACGGATGACCATCTTAAAAGAAACACTTTTTTCATGAAAAAAACAGCAGAAATAACATATTAAAAGTTTAAATGTGTTTGTTTAACATGTATTACATAAATAAAGATACATACAAAAAAGTTGTACATAATTTTGTGTAAAAACCGTAAATTATTTGGTAAAAAAGCTAGTAATATTTATTTGAACAGATTATCTTTTTGTATAATTATTTAGAACATCAAGTTGAATTTTATTTAATTTGGTAACTGTGGCTGTGGCTTCTTGCTGAAAATAACGTTGCAACTTTTTCACACAGTCTAGTGCCTCCTTAGTTGTCACTGGAAGCTCTTCTTCATCGTTGTATCGAAAACAATTAAAATGGTGACAGCTTTAATAATGTTAACATCTTCTTGAAGCTCCATAATCTTCATTAACATATGTATCCGATACATTTCTTTAAGATTAGAAATGACACTCTGGTCCATTGGTTGCAGAACATTAATTTCTATTCAGTTACTTACCTATTATCAATAGTTTCCGAAGCATTAGCACAAATTATAAAACTTATTCGCTCTTTTGATAGTTTCCCTCCATTGCAAGTTTCAGCTTTTAATTTATGAGTTTTATCTGGTAGCATTCTGTAAAATATCCCGGTTTCATCTGCAATGAATATGTTATCATCTGAATAATCACTGGATATTACGGGCCAAACTTGAGAAATCCAGTCATTGGTAACGTTCTTGTCAACTGAAGCTGACTCACCACACATTTTTCCAAAAACAATGTTATGTCTTTTCTTAAATCTGTCTAGCCAACTGGAACTACATTTGAAGTAATCTACAATCAATTTCCCATATTCTTCAGCCTTTATTTGTAGCATAGGTCCACTTATTGGAAAATTATTAGCATGCTTTTGTTGAAACCATTTAAACAGCATACCATCGACTAGCCGTATTTTTTTCTTTTGACTATTTGATTTCCAGTCATTTTTAATTTTGTCACGGTATTTCCAAATATTTGACACAGTACATTTTTTTGTAGCCATACGAGCACATATACTTGCTTGAGATGAACCCTGATCAAGCTCACTAATTATTGTGAACTTTTCGTGTAAAGTAGTATGCACGTTTTGCACTTTTCGACATGTTTATAACTCTTATAAATACAGTATAACACTGGTGGCCAAGTTCGAATGCAAACTGCGAAAATTAATAATACATTTAGTGAACATCATTTCGTATCGTACGGTGTACCTCAAGGTTCGGTATTAGGACCCATTTTAATTAATCTTTTTAACGACGATTTATTAAAAATACTACAGGTAAAGTTATTAGTTTTGCGGATGATACAGCTATTCTCTATGAAAGTAACCAGTGGCATACACTTAAAAACACAATCGAAAATGATTTCAAAACATTTATAAATTTCTTTTCGGAAAGAACTATAACAAAACACACTATATAACATTTTCTTGTAACGACAGGCTCTCACGACAATTCAAAAAACTTGGAGTTCATACAAGCAGTGGTCTCAAAGAGGTTCAGTCAGCCAATAAAATGAAATACTTAGGCGTGCTTTTGGACAATCAATTAAAATGTAATACCCATACAGAGTACCTTGTGAAGAGACTGAGATGTATTATTCCAAAATTCAGGTAGTTCAGAGATTCTGGATACGAAATATCTATATAATCTTTGTTATGCTCTTGTTTATCGTCTATTACTTTACGGAATTTTGGCTTGGTGGGAGTTATGAATGATAATTACAAAAAGGTTGAAAAATTAATCTTAAAATTGATCCTCCATAGGGAGATTACTTATTCAAGTGATCCTCTATATGTGGAGGCTCAGCTATTAGATTGCAGACACATTTATTTTTATTGTGGACTAATACATTATATTAAATATTCGAAATACTTGAATCGTAACCACCGAACAAGATTCAGTCAAAATTCAATGTGTATTCCACAAACATCAAAAGCCATTACACAACGATCTCTGTTTTTCTTGGGACTAAGATTCTATAACTTCATACCAGAGTCATTAAAATTAATTAAATCAAATAGATCATTTAAAAAGGAACAAAAAAATGGATTTTATAACAACCAAGGTGCTCCATCCACGAAATTGTAGATATGAAAAATCATTATCAAAATCAATAATATTTTACTTACACTAACATCCATACTTTTATTTCAGTTATAATTGTCTGGATATTTTTCCTGACATCATCATAATACTTTAATTCACCAAATCTTACAGTATTAACGTTTTTTTTTTCATACACTGACTGTACTTTTAGTTTTAATTTTTAACAAACCCAAGCACAAGTGCAAACTTTTTTGGGTGCTTTATGTTTATTGTGCACAATATTTAATATTTACCTTTATTTTGTCACAATAAACATTATTATTATTATTATTATATACGCTGAGAGGTGTTGTGACACATTATTGAAGCTTATCTGCTATTCTAGTAGCGTATTCTACCTCATGACAACTCGAGACCTCGCATTGCGGCAAGCACACAGATGTAATCGAACAGTTTCGTTGGGAATTACTAGATCATCCACCCTGCAGCTCTGACTTAACACCAACAGACTTTCTTCTTCCTCCATAACAAAGAATTTCTCAATGGAAAGCGCTTGGACGACGATATGTTGAAAGAAATGGTTACTGTTTTAATGGTCAGGCAGCGTTCTTTAACGTTGGGTTCCAAAAGCTAGTGCCACGAATTGACAAATGTTGGTGACTATGTCGAAATTAAAAAATGTTCACATTACAGTTTGTGATACAACTTAAGTTCATTAATGAAGTACAGCTGACTCCATTACAAAATGGTTCTTACTTAGAAAACGAACCTCATATCAAACGATTTTACAGCAACTCAGTAGCAAACTTTGCCTTCCAAAGTCTACTACCGGTATGACCAAAGTCTTCTGAGCAGAAAATCTATGTCCATAACACAAAACTTCTCAAGGGCCTTACAGTAAATTAGTATTCGCTAAAACGGATTATAGGTATGGTATATCTTAAGTCACTTGAAATAGCATAAAAACCTTTGGTCGGTGCGTCCTTTGTAATTTCATGACGTATCATAGGCGTGCGGATTTACAGGAGGCAAAACACAATATTCATTTTCTTTTTCAATAATATGCCTAGAGCACTGCTTCCATAGGTCTGTGGCAGCAATATGAGATACTGCATCTCTTATTGAGGGGTCTGATTATGTTAACTTACTTTTTTTTAAAGCAGCCCAGACCAACTCAATCGGGTTAAAAATGCAGTAATAGGGAGGTAGACGTAATACTTCATTGCCATTTTGCTGAAGCAGATTGTCAACAACATACTCTTTTTAAAATTTTTGTCTTTTAATAAGATCCAATAATATGGCTTTGGTTGATTTTTGTGGTATTTCCATTCCCTTATCCTTCATAAAATCAATAATGTCTTGTTTTTTTGTGCCTGTATTTGGAATTTTGTTTTTCTGTCGGGAATGGTATGGCGCATTGTCCATAATAATCACTGAATTTGGGGAAATGTTTGGTATTAACTGCTGCTCTATCAACTTTTCAAATAAGTCGGAGGTAATGTCCTCATGATAGTCGGCACATGATTCTTTGATATTTTTGGCAGATAACAGCAAGGCATTAGGTATAAATCCATTTTCACTGCCAGCATGGAGAATAATGATTCGTTTTCCATGGTTGCATGGTGCATTTAAAATGCACTTGTTGCTGTCGTCAACCCAGCCGTACTGCACAACATCATGGGTATCATACCACGTTTCATCCAGGTAAATCAGATTTCTTTTCTGCTCTCTATAGATTTTAACTTTGTGCAAAAATTCTTGGCGCAATTCATCGATTCGAGACGACTCCATAATCACCATTCTTTTATCTAATTTTTTGTATTGAAAACCATACAGTTTTACAATACAGTGCAGTGAGTCTAAGCATTTGTAATTATAAAAATCTTCAGGATAATCTTTTAATTTATCCCGTATCATTTCCAACGTGGGCACCAAATTTTCTTTATAAAATCCGTATATTATACGACGAATATCTTCCTGAAAACCCACGTCTATTCTTTTTAATTTTTGCCCTATGCGCTTTCTGTGGAAGGAATGGTTGACTACATCTCCCCTTTTTATAACCCGATAGACCGACTGATTTTTGTCAGGATACAAATTCTGTTTAAAATTTGATTTTGCGAGGAATCAGGATTTTCGTTTTTCAGACAATCATACATATTTAGGATTACTCTTTGGGTCTGTTCCTCTAAATCTTTATGGAAGAATTCTGCCTGCACAGGTTCATCAACCATCTCCTCGTGGCTTGGAGCATTTTCCCAAGGTCTCCAAAGAGCCATATTTAGGACACACCAGAACAATCAACACAACAATTAAATCAACAAGTAAACTGAGTATTCAAAAGTCAAAAACACACAAACTAATAAAATCTATGAAAAAACCCGGACAGACTAAAGAAAACACGTTTATTCACCGCTACACGGCACTGGCTAAACTGTTTCAATTTTCAGTACACACGCTTTCTCATTGGCTATGTCCACGCATAGGCGTGCTTTACTCCACGTGGACCGGTGAAACTGCCTTTGATCTTATACGGGGGATATTTGCTGCGAAATTTGGCGATTTTTGCAGCAACAGAGCGTGTTAAATATAGATATATAAAATGCACCCGGTATTTCACAGTGTTTCAAGTGACTTAAGATAAAGTATACCTATACTGCTACTGAAACGCCTCTTAAAAGTAATGTATGAAAAATTCAGATCGTCTAGTTATTGGAGCATAAAGCAGATAGGATTCAAGCTTCAAGAAAAACATGTCCAAAAAGTATATGTCGGGAGAAAATCGAATTGTTATGCGGCTCATACGGTCGAGAAATATAGCTTAAGTTACCGGCACAAGCCTCTTGAGACCCCTGCAGATACCCCAGCAAATTGGTTTTTCGTTTAGAGGCATTACGAGGACCTCGTCACAGGATAATCTCCAGGGCAGCGACTCGCCAGCCTTTTTCCTCAAAAATAATAGAGCGTGATGTATTAGAAGCACCGGGAAAAAATTAAACGTTTTCACCGGGGTCGTGGGAGAAAGGAGATTGCAGCTCTGTCGGATACTTTATCGGTAGACGAGGGAATCTTTTTTTGACAGGGGTTGTCGGGTGTCCTATTTTCAGAGTAGATGACGACCGTTTATAGCATTTTTACTACACGTGAAGTAGTAGATTGAATCACGACATGTGGTTTGAAGAATAAACGATGGTGGGCAAAAATGTTTGATCTAGTGTCCAAGTCAGTAGTGATTAGCTGTGATTTCTATCATTCTCTCCATTTTGAGTTCAATATTGTTCCTGTTACACAATAATGACCTTTGCAGGAAGTGATTCGTTGCCAGAAAGAAGCTGGGATACTTGGCCTTTTTCTAGCAATGCATCAACTAGATCTGCTCATTTGAGTATTATGCTGGACCCACCAAGATAATGATTCTTCTTTCAATTTTGCCTTGTACATTGAGCACTGACAAATACATCCACTCCCATTGTTCTGTTTTGCAAACAGATCGCGCAACGTCAGCTCATTTAACATCACACTGTCGACTACACTCATTGTTGTTGACAATGCGCCATCTCTTACCAGGGAGCGTTGCAAACGTACTAAAGTCACGAATGTCTGGTGCTCTATGGCTAGTATACCATGATCAAGATCGAAATTTTTAAATGAGTTATAACTGTCTTATGGAACTTGATGCCGCAGTTTCAAAAGAAGTACTCGAATCCATATGTTTGAACTATTGTTTGTTCCGCGTTATCTGACAACAAAATTAATATAAACGACGTGTCACCAAAACGCACGACTCTTGCCTCTCGGTAAAACATTTTTGTTTCTGGTAGCACCAAACAGGAGGTGTGATTAATTATTCTGCGAGCGTTCTTTGAGGGGTTGTTTTTATTTTCGAAATATATCCCGTCAGCCGTTATCAATCATCGCTTAAAGGGATGAATTTTTAATGCTGTTTTTGTTAACCATGCTGTACGACCGTGTTGTATTTGAGTGCGTGATATGGGAGGCAGAAGGACTTTTTGGTCGTAAATACCGAATACCGCTAGATACAACTGTTCACAGTGACGGAGCAGCTTGGGTTCGTAAGCATTGCTGTTCTTTATTTATGGACTTAGTCCAGGATCTGAATTTGGCTATACATACCCTGTATGTATGTTTCACATCTTATGCGACAAATTTTAACCACATATGTACTGTTACGAAAGAAGTTGATTTTCCAAAAGAAAAAGAAAAATGTAGTAAAAGTCCTACAGAAAAAGAGATAGTAAAATAATACAGTTACTTATAAAAGCTGTTCAAAATTGCTTCCATAGACTGCAATGCAAGCTTGGACGTGTCTAATCCAATTTGGGCGCTCTAATTTAAATACACCTCCTTCCTGCTGTGCCTGAAGGCACAAATTATCGGCAGCCACTGTGATTCAGTCATGCAATTCTTCAATATTCTGTACGGTATACCTTATTTTTCAAGTTTTTTCATATAAAGAAGTCCAGGGAGACCGTGGATGCCATGCAATTGGTCCAGCTCATCCAATCCAGAGTATCTGGTATACCTGATACAAAAAATCACGAACTTCTAAACGAAAATGCGGATGTGCCTCATCGTTCAGAAACCACATCCCTGCTCGGACCGCCAATGGCACATCTTCAAGAAGGAACGGCAAATCATTCCGAAGAAATTCCAAATACTGTGATCATCCACCCGATCTGGCAATATGAACGGTCCAATTAGACGTTCATCGACAAAACCTGCCCACACGTTTACCACGTTGACTGCCAAGCAAAAAAGCTTGTTTACCTCTGTGGGGCCAAGAGAAAGGATACATTTATTGGACTTAGATTTAACTTCCAATGCAATCAAAATGAAAATATTGTTCATTTTTTTAATTTTCTGTGGTTTATTCGTGCTGGTCCCATGGGATCAGCGCGGCCCCTGTCAAAAAAATCTAGTAATATTCTTTCGTAGCGCCGCTGGTCCCTTGACGTTACTTAGGTTATACTTACTTTTTGTACCACTTGTTGCTTGCCGACATCTTCTTTAGTGGTTTTAGTAGTTTAGAGTATTTTTGCGATAAGGTAAAAGGTAATATACTACAGTTTTTTTTATACTGTGCAATTGTGATTTTATTTCAGATGTCCAATAGACCCCTGACGCAAACAGAGCTGGAGGAGCTTGTGAACACGATTTGGGATTCCGATTCAAACGATTCATTCATAGAACCTTCTCCAGGCTCTGACAGTGATTCATATCAACCATCGGATTCTTCAGAAATCGACTCGTACGATGATTTTGGTGAATTATCGAGAGCAAGTAAAACGAAACAAAAGTTACGGATTCCACCATGTAATGAAGCCAGCACGAGTCGAGCACCTGCATATCTAACCCAAACTAACCAAAACGAACCTGAAGCTGAAAGTTTGGGGAAGTCTGCTTCATCAGAAATGCCGGCGCTGGTGCCTACTGTTTCAACGTATGGTGAGGGATGGGGGCCAATCGCCAGAATTTGCAAAGCCATTCTAACTTATACCCAGTCATCTGGAATAAAACCAGAAGTTGCCGCTTTACCAGCAAATACAAGTCCAGGACAATTGTATGAAGCTGTTGTAGACGATTCGATTTACTCATATATTGCGGATGAAACAAATCATTATTCTAGTTGTCTCTTGCTTGAAACGGATGCAAGTGACAATTTCCGCTACCATAATTGCGTACCAACAAATAAAACAGGAATACAACGTTTCTTAGGGCTAGTGGCCTGGATGGGAATGGTCAAAGCACCTTCCTTTTTCTGATTACTGGTCAACGGATCCATTATTCAACTTTAGTTTTCCTCGTTCTGTATTCAGCCGTAATCGATTTGAAATTTTACTTCGAACAGTTCATTATGCAGAGAACAATCAAGCTATCGCTAATGATAAACTTGCTAAAATAAAACATTTGCTAGACAAACTCCTGAAGAATTATAAAGATCTTTATACTCCTGAAGAATATGTATGTGTTGATGAGACTATGTCGCCTTATAGAGGAAGATTCCCAACTAACAATTAACACTCCTATCAGAGTTGCAAGAATGATTATACAGTATTCCCTACACAGCATTATACTGTAAGAACATTAGCAAAACCCTCTTAGAACAGCTAAACAAGCGGAATGGACACACCTAATAGGACACTTCAGTCATTTAAGAGGTTGTATAAGGGCTGCAGGTAACAGTTATACAACAAAAGTGTAAGCCTCTTGCAGCCGCAATAGGACATTTGCGTCAGTGCAAGATTCAGTTTTTGTCAACTATACAGCTGTTCTGTTACGTGATTCTACTTTATTGCAACCAAACTATTTATTATGTATTGTATAGACGAAGTGGAGAATATATAACAAACACAATACAGTCATCTTGTCTACTTACATATCGGCCATGGTGAATTTCATACACAGGTATATGATAAACTTCTACACTGTGATATAGGGCTATTGAATTACTTGCGCAGCAAATTTTATTGTGATTATCCTGCAAAGTAGTTACGCAATTTCTACAGGCTTCGTATTTGATTCATATTTTGATAATGATCAAAAATATATCTAGATTTTTAAGATGGAAAACTGAACTTATCTGCATTAAATCTTCCACAAATCCTATATTTAGACACAATTACACTAATGTTTATCACTTTATATCTGTAATTTCGAACTGAATCATGATTATTTAATATCAAATAGAGGAATAAATGTCTGCCCGATATGGCGGGTGGTTGTGTATAATCATGGCATCGTCCATGTTGTATTTAGTTAGAATATTTTGGTGTTGCCTGCAGGTGTTATACAACAGTTTGACAAATGTCAGAAATGAAATACCGACAGAGTCGAATGATTTACCTAGAATTTGTACCAGATCTATATCTTCTGTTTGAACAGTTGATAAAACCTTTTTAACCAATATGCATGCGTTGTTTGTCTTAAAACATTTGTTATGGTATTTTAACAAAAATATGACAGCAGAAAGTTAGGTTATGGTGAAGTTGTATACCAACATATTAAGCATATGTACAGCGTTTAACAGTTACTAAACAACAGTTGTATAAGTGCTTCCGTTGGGAGCAATTTGTTGGCTAAAGTAGTAAATTTGAACAGTTAAAAATTTGTCCCATAAGGTGTTGTGTAACTATGCTATAAGAATATTTTAAACACCTCATTTTAAAGCAAATATGTTGCAGAAAGCAAATTTGCATTCCGCACAACATGAAGCCTGTATTTTGGTGTTCAAGCAACAACAATAGACAGCTTTTATGGCTGAACGGTTCCTTTACCAAAAGCTTATAGCACTACTTTGTTAGTTGGGTTGTCTATAAAACAATATATAAAATTGATAAGACACAAGTATGGTACCAAAATATTTAAGTTGTGTTCAGGAACAGGCTACACATATAATATCAAAATTTACGCAGGCAAACAAAATGGCGAATGAATAACTCCAGAAGGTATTGTAACATTTCTTACCCAAGATATTATAGGTGTCGGCAGAACCTTAGTAACAGACAACTGGCATACGAGTTTACCTTTAGCTAATACGATGCTTGATTCTAATACCCACCTCATTGGCACGATACGCAAAAACCGCAAGGGGCTGCCAAAGAAAGTTGTTGACAAAAAACTTAAAAAAGGAGAAGTTGCGGGCATGGAGAGCAAAGATGGGATAACATTACTGAAGTGGAAAGACCAAAGGGATGTGCTTGTACTGTCTACAAAGCATGATGCTGAAATGGTAGAGAGAAAGAACACCAGAATACCTAAAGTCGTCATCGATTACAATAGAGGAAACAGTTCTGTGGATCTCTCTGATCAAATGGGATCGTATTCTAATCCTCTTCGAAGATCTGTCAAATGGTATCGCCAAATTGCATTTGAGCTTTTGCTTAAAACTTCCATGGTATATGATTTTATATTATATAAGAATGTTACCGGATGTAATACCAAGATTACGCAGTTTAAAAAGGAAGTCATAAGATACTCGTACTTTATAAATACTGCTAACAACGAGGACATTGACCATGAACTACCGGCAAAAAGACGACGACATCATTCTCTAAAACGAAAATATGGCGAAAATAAGCATAAAACAAGATGTTGCAAGCCTTGTTATGAAAAAAATAACGAGCTTCATGGAAGGAAATAGGCTACCAATCGTACACTTAAAGTAGACACCCACTGCGAGGATTGCGAGGGAAAACCATTTTTATGTTTGAATTGTTTCAATGAAATACATCAAGAGTATTCAGACTCAATATTTGTCCAGTTTTTATATTTCACTTATTTTATACACTGCTTTGTAAGTTATTTTAGTTTAACATACATACTTTCTAATATTGATTTTCTAATGGGACTACAAAACTAAAAAAATTAACATTTAAAAACCATGCTTATAAATATCTTCTATGAGGCCGTGCTGGTCCCCTAAACAACATTACACAGGGTGTTCAGAAATTTAGGGCTAAATGCACCTTTTAGTTAGACCCTGTATAACAACAAACATTTTCAATTTTTTTGCAAGAGCGGCAGTCAATAAGGATTACAATGAAATTATATAATAATATCTCAACATTTGATCAGGCGTCAGCTGTTTGCCACACTACTAGCATGAAGATGTTGGACACGTATTCTGCTTATGTTAAAAAGTAAGTCAGTTTGTCATAAGTAGCGATTTGTGTTTTGAGAGCCTCTTTCTGTAGATTTTTCAGTAGGTTCAACAATGACTCAAACTTTGGGAAAATAATATTCGATTGTGGTAATATAGTAGCAACAGGTATGAGTAACATAATGAAACCACTGTTTATGTAAAATGGTTAAATGTATGCATGGTAAAACAATGAAAACAGGATGTAAAGACGTACATATTCTGTGGAATAACTTCACACAGAATCGAGCATTTAATTTTGCCCGTTTTCCCTAGCCTCTCAAATGGTATATAATTTTATATTGATAACTGAAAAACGAATAAGCTAAATCAAACCCAAACCATGAACGTGCATATCGTGTCAATTGTAGTATAGCCATGATTTCAGAAATATTGGAATTTTAACATAAAAATTTGGTAACAGTTTTTTGTACAAATGTTAACGAAAAAGAAAAATCATCCGTTTAAAAGGGTTACTTAATAATGATCTCTGAAAAAGCTAGGTCTAATCTTATCCAATGCTGATATAAAAAATCATTTCTAGCAAGTATTCCCACCAGTTTGAAGTGACTGGTCATATGATGGTGTATTTACACTACTGTTTGCGGCCCAGTCAGTTATTTAACAGTTAAAAGGAGAGTCGACAATCATATCAGTTAAAAGGGAGAGTAGAAACTACTCTAAGACGTTCAAGTCATGAACTAATGTATATCACATTTCATTTATCTATAGCATGTAAGCATTACGTTAGAGTACCTGTTAGTCAGACATATCGTCTCGCATACTGATTATGCAAAATTTATGCTACGAACAGCACGCAACCTACCCGCATCATATTCCAAAACAACTTAGTTTGTCGCATAACGACATACTTGAGAGAGCGTTATACTCGTATGCACATAGAACAATATCGTCTCAGCTTTACGTCTATTCATCAGCACACGTACATATTTCGACACACTCTACTCACACCTTAGAAGGGGCTTACTGGTTGTAAGTCGGCGCGTAGAACGAGGCATTGTCTTGTGATGATGACGGATTCAGCATCTTGTGTTAATTAACTACTCTGATAAAGCTCCCAACTTCAGTTGCAGATAAATAGTTGTTGAGGAATCCGAAGACACAGGCGCCGATATGACAAAGAGGCACTACAGTTATGTGGGATGAATTGAGCTTCCTCTTCTCTACATTATGCTATGGAGGGCATTAAGATATTTGCCCTTTTTACCAACGCCGCTGAAGGTAGCAATGTGGCATAGTGGAATACAATAATAATAATAATAAAACGCCCTTTATTAAAGGGCGAGATCTAGCTAGCTTGAAGCTATTCTGCCACTTAACCATTGAAAAATTCAGAAAAATATACATACAGGGTTGCCCATCTATGTGTGAACGGAATATTACTCATAAATAAATACATTTTGAGAAAATCTATTGGTGGGATGTTATACATGACATTTAAGGTCACATTTCTAAAATATTGGCTATTGTACCTAGTGCCCCCCCAATTTCGACCTACATATCAAAGTTGTGATTTTACAAATGGAATGCCTCAAATGTTATTGCATATTTGGATAAATCAATTTAAAAGAAGAAAACTGATATAACAAATATGGGGTTTTGGTAATTAGCTACTGAGATATAAGGTGTTTTGTCTAGAAAGACCCCCCAGTTCAGCAACCCCTCAGTCCGCCATTTTGAAATTTGGAGTGCTGAATTTTGTATCAAAGAAAACTTACACACCTCAGCTTTTATCTTATTTGTTACTTTTTCGAATTTTAGTTTTTGCTCATTCAGGGTGGTCAAACACGCAAATTGCAGTTTTTCTCAAAAATTTCAGGCTATTTTTTTGGTTATCAGCACGTCTTTTATGGAACGGCTCAATTCCTTAAAATATCGCATCATCCTTGGAAACAAATAAATTGTTGATTAGTTCTAAACTGTCAAAACTAGCTTTGTAAGAATTATAATAAAAACGTGTTTGAAAGTAAATTTTTCTGAAAGAGAAATGGTGAATATGGTGTTCGTTTTTGGCGAAGCCCAAAGAAATAGTTCCCTAGCATCTCGAACTTATAAGCAACGATACCCTCCGACATCCAAGGCCGGAATCATTTTCCACAGTACGAGAACGTTTTGAATCAAGTGGAGCAGTGGAGTATAGTAAAAAATGTATAAGTAATCCAAGTGTCACCAATGAGGCGAATCAGTTGGAGGTACTATTAAAGTTGCAGGAAAATCCCATTTAACTGTACAGCAAATTGTAGAAGAGACTGATATTATGCAGAACTTCTGTCCAAAGGATTAGTCAGAAGCGTAGGTACCATCCATATCACCTACGCTTGCATCGAAGACCTTCGTCCTCAGGATTTCGCAGCTGGAATGCAGTTTAGTAGAATAATGTTAAACAAAGTGAGTGAATACACTACCTTCCTGGATAAGGTTCGTTTTAGGGATGAGGCAACTTTTAACAGCATAGGTGTTGTCAACAGGCATAACATGCACTATTATGCGACGGAAAACCCTTACTGCTGAGGGATGTGAAACGGTCATTTATCCAAAGACAACTGCTGTGTATTGAACATGATGGAGATATTTTCGAGCAGTTTATGTAGATTAGATCTTGAGTAGTGCTGGTTGTTTGTTTATGTTGTTGTTATAGTTGTTTTTCTCTATTACACTTGAAGCTGATTTATACTGTTCTGAATGTTATAGTTTTTACGTCAAACCTCTCAGTGACAACATGGAACTAGCCCACTGTTTGTCTTTTGTTTCCATGGATGATGTGACTTTTTCCTTAATTTTGGTGTGTTGTTCTATTAAAAGCTTAATAACTCAAAATCTAGTGATTTTATCTGAATCAAACCTAATACAAAAAAAAGCTTATAAAAATTGAATCCAAACTTGCACAAATATTCAACTTCAAATATTTTCGAGCAGTTTTTGTAGATTAGGTCTTGAGAAGTGATAGTTGTTTCTTTATGTTGTTGTTATAGTTGTGTGTTCTCTATTACGCTTGAAGCTGATTTATACTGCTCTGATTCTTATTAGTTTTTACGTCAAATCTGTACTTTTAGTGGCAATATGGAACTAGCCCACTGTTTGTCATTTGTTTCCATGGATGATATGATTTTTTCCCTTAATTTTGGTGTGTTGTTGATTTTATCTGAATCAAACTTTATACCAAAAAATGATTATAAAATATTATCCATACTTGCGCAAATATACAGGGCATTTAAAATTTTTGAGAAAAAGTACAATTCGCGTTTTTGACCACCCAGTATGAGCAAAAATGAAAATTCTAAAAAGTAACAGATAAGATAAAAGCTGAGGTGTGTAAGTTTTTCTGATACAAAATTGAGCCCTCCAAATTGCAAAATGACCGTTTGAGAGGTTGCCGAATTGGACGGTTTTTCTGGATAAAACACCTTACATCTCTGTAATTAATTGCCAAAACCCCGCTGTATGTTATCAATATTTTTGAATTGGTTTATCCAAACCTGCAATAACATTTAAGTCATTCCATTTAAAAAATCACAACTTTGATAAGTAGGTCAAAATTGGGACAACCAGTATAATTGCCGATATTTTAGAAATGTGCCCTGCTATGCTATGTACAATATGCCATAAACAGATTTTCCCAAAATGCATTTGGTTATGAGTAATATTCCGTCCACACATGGATGGGCCACCCTGTATAATAACGATTATAAATATGTAAAAGTATGGTATGTTTACCAAAATATAATACTAGTGAATGTTAAAAATTTAATCATACATGTGAATGTAGACAGAAAAGCAAAAGTTTCGCGAAGTGAGTGGACAAACTATATAGGTGAGTACCTTTATGTAGTAAAGGTATAGAAACTGTGCTGTGCTGTCGCGTTCATCGTTTATTGAAAAACTTGATAAAACAATAATGCCTGGATGCCAGCGTGATTGTTGTAAAACGTGGCGAAAAATAAACAGTGATTTCCATAGCTGCTCGAACAAAAACATTATAGCACTACTTAGAAAATTTAAAAACTGTGATCTGTAGATTGGTTCTAAGTTGTGTACTAAATGCAGATCACATGCATTCCGCGTGGCTCAATCTCAAAACACTCCCACTTCATCTTCTGTAAGGACAACAAGAGCTCTTACTTCAACAAGTACCTCTGATGATACTGAAGGATGGTCTGTTAGTGATTCGAATGATGGAGACAAGATCAGTAAAAAATATATTACGAGCCCCTTCCCACCTCAGTTGGCCCACTTCAAGATTTGTACCAAAATATGCCTTTATAAACGAAACACTACGAAACTATTTACTTCTAAAATAATTTATTTTCTCAAAAACATTTTAGATACACTCTAGTCGTAAAAAATACATATTTGAAATCACTTAGTCCTATAACTAATAGAACATCTGAACAAATAAACAATGTGCGAATAAATGCGCGAAGTTAACAAAGCAACAATTGAAAGATTACCATTGGGTAACGTCACCTTAATTTTTTATTACGCCTGAAATCTTTGGGGAATAGTGTTAACCAAGTTTTGGCAAAAATTTTGTGTAAAAACAATCCCATATTTCTTGAAGCTTTTGTCTCAGTTCGGTGATTGTACGAGCAGGATGTTGTCGTAGAACCTTTTTCATCTCTTGCCACAAAGTTTCAATAGGTGACAGATCTGGACTGCTAGAAACCCATTTCAAAAGTGGTACATTATTTTCTTGCATCCATTTTATAGCCTTTTTTGAGGTATGGCACGCTGCACCATCGTGCTGAAACACAAAATCTTGGCCGGATGTCAAACATTCTTCCATCAATGGTAAAAGCGATTCTTCTAAAATTGACAAATATTTGTTTGTATCCACATTTCCATTAATAAAATGAAGTTTTCCTACTCCTTTTAATGACATACTGCTCCAGACCATAATGGATGCTGAACATGGAATGCTTCACCAACACAAACTTCGAATCGGGCCTCATCACTCCATTGTATTGCACACCATTGTTGAGGTGTCCATTGTCTATGTTCTTTAGCCCATCTAAGCCAATTTTTCTTTTGCAGTGGAGTTAATATTGGCTTTTCTTTGGCCTATAAGCAAGTTATGCAACTTTAGGGTTTTTACTTAACTTTTTTTATAAGAAAACTTACCTTGCAAGTGCTAAATGCGAGTTTGTGGACCTCTCTATGAATTGTGGACCTCGAAATTCTCCTTCCAACAGCGTTACTCCACAGAGCACTTAATTGTAAATAATTGGCAGGCCTGTTTTTCACGATTATTCTTCTTAATGCTCTTCGGTCGGCTTTTGTGATATTACTTTTTTTCACATATCGTGGCTCAATATTAACTAAACCAGTTACGTTATATCTTCTAACAATATTTCTCACACTGTACCGTGATAAGTCTAACAAAGTTGACATTTCCGAGTTTGATTTCCCAGAATTAAAAAATTTAATTATCAGTAACCGAATTTTCTCACTAATAACCTTCCCTCTACCCATTTTGAAAACCTTAACTATCCAAAACAATTTTAAACGTATTCTGACAGCTGTGATTAATAAAAACAATTGTCATGGTTTTTATTTTTCACAACCAGCTATGCGTTATAGACTTATTTTGAATTGAAATGAAAATAGGTTGACATGCTGTAATTGCAACATGTGTTATTTTTATACTGCAAATTTGATTAGGGAGTGATAAACTTGGTGTTTTCTACTATATATTATCAAACTATTCATTGTTAATATTTTAAACCTATAACACCCTGCTACATTTTTATTATTTGTGTTTGATAAGAAAAAAACTAAGATTTCAATAGTTGGCCCAACTGAAGTGGAAAGGGGCTCGTATATGTATGTTAACTGATTATCTTTTATTATTGTTTAATAAATATATATAACACTAAGCTAATTATTTAATTTATTCGAAATAAGTATGTTTTCTTCTTTGTTATTGAGTATACTCTTCATAAATATATATGTCATATTTATTCGCTGATGGGCAAAAAATGGCTCATATCAGCCCACCTTCTTTGGTGTTTTGTAGTTAGAAACAGCAACAGGTATCGGAAACACGCAAGAGCAATGACAGTTCGTAGGTATACCCAATTCAAAACTTGTACCGTGCATGGAAAATATGTATGTCACAGCCGTTGTATGAAAAAAAGATGAACGCCCATCCTATCGTTACCGAAAAAATTTGCCATACCTCAATCTGCGACGAAAGAAACAAACGTTAAGTAATCATTTTTAAGCAGTTTGAATAATGATTTTTTTGGCTCATTGTATTTTTCTTTCCCAATTAAAAAATACTTAAAACTAATTCTGTGTTTAATCTACTGTTAGAAAATGTCTTATGTAATAATAATAATAATAATAATAATAATAATAATAATAATAATAATAATAATAATAATAATAATAATAATAATAATGTTTATTGGAGTATTAATACCTAATAGAAGCAAAATACGAGCAAATAATATAACACAAAAGAAAAAATAATACTCCAAAGGGTTGGGGATTGGCATAGCCATTTTTCACCCCCGCCTGAGTAGCTAAGGTCTTACTAGGGTATATCATATACATTACATAAATGATATTTGGTTGACTATAATAATGCTAACAAAACTTTAAAATATTATAAGATTAATAATGAGATTTATTCAGCCACTTGTGGATTCATTAAGTTGTAACTGTAATAGCATTCCTTTGAATTCTCTCTAAAAGCTGTGAATGGACGTTAATTTAAAGAAAGTTGGGTAATCATTTTGTAATAGAAACATTTTTTAAATTTTGAGGTAGTGTGGGCTGGTATATTATAACAATATTCATTACGGAGGAACAGTTGATGGAGTGAAGATCTTTTCTCTAATGTGTCAAAAAGATATTTCGGAGATTTATATTTTAAAACCCTAAATAGTAGAACAGCATAGAGAAGTAACGAGCGATATTTGAACTTTAAAAGATTTTCCCTTACGTAATACCCAGTAATGTGTTCGCGTCTGTTTATCTCACTGAAACAAAACCTCATACAATGGTTTTGTAAAACTTGAATTTTCTGTTGCATTTCCTCAGTAATGTCTTGGTCCTGTGTAATAAACTTCCTGTTAAGGTAGTTCCCATATTGGAACAGATCGTAAAATCCAAGACAGGCATTTTGCTCGTAAATCAACACTTAGATTCTACAGGGTGTCGCATATGACGAAAGATTTATTTCTAGCCTCAATATTTCAAAAAATTCAGGCATGGACGCTAACACATAGAAAATGTCTAAAATCATGAGGAGAATCTCAAAATACAAAAATAAAAATTACTTCCCATTAAAAAAGTTTTGGTCTGGTTTTACTTTGTGCTACCCTGCACATCAGAAAATATTGTGTTTATTTAGAATTTAAGTTTTTTCAATTTCTCATAATAAGGGACTCCGTCAGATCGTTGATCTTTGTGGAATTCATCTTTTTTTCCTGTACCCTTCATTTGATAGTGCTCCTTGGCATGACTGAAAGTCTCTTTGAGTTTAGATGCAAAAAAATTTGTTTAATTGCGATGCATAGAATTTGTATTTTTAATTGCTTGTTAATAACTGATAAAATAAGAACAGCCGAGAAAAGTATTGTAGGTTGCCTCAAATCACATCTTAGTCGCTCTCAAGCACCTTATACGTCCACAACACTCTAGCAAACCAGAAAATCAACATCAAGATGGCGGCAACAACTTTGCAGTCAACGGTGCAGTGTAGTGGATATGTTCGGTGGTGTGCCAGACAGCCAGTCACTCACAACTTTGAGCTATGTATTACGTATATAATGGACGTGTTGGTATTATAGAAAGCGTTTGGTGCTATGTCAGAGCCGCTGAAAGCCGCTGTGTCGGTAAAGCGGTGGCAGTCTGCAACATGCGGGAAATGAGCTGCGCTGCGAGGATTGAAAAGTTGCTACTGGTTGTTGTCAAGCGTTACGTAACGGAGTTTCGTTAGTCGCACACAATGCGCCCCAGAAAAACATGGATATATTTCCAGGCTTGAAGGTATATCCAAAAATTACAAAAAAGTTCATATAAATACAAGGTGTTTCAGTTTATTGTTGCATAACTTTCAGGTTCGATAGAACTTTTAAAATTAGTGCATAAAGTCTATATAAACATGGGTCGAAAAATGCGTGGCTTCCGAAATACAGGGTGTTTAAATTTACTTTCTAAAATAGTTTTTTTTAAAATATTTCGAACAATATTTGATGTATAACAGTGAAAATTCGTATACAAGGGTTTTTGGTACGGCAAAACGAACCATGGGCATAGTTTTACTGTAGCCGCTAGAGGGCGCTCTCTACTGTACCTGTAGTGTAGTAAAATGACCGAAAATATTTTCTTAGTGCAATTTTTTGCTTTTTGAATAAAAAAATGATGCTTCGCAGTTTTCAACATAAAAAATCTCTGAATTTTCGTTATAGTTAGCCGTTTTTGAGATATTTCGATTTTAAGGTTCGATGCATTTTTAATTACTTATGATAAAATAACGTTAAAAAGTCAGTATCTCGATAATTTTTAGAAGTAGGCTGTGCCTGCAAATATTTTTGAAATTGAAAGCAGAATAAGGTTAAGCGTCAATTAGTTGACAGTTAGTTTTGTTGTCTGTTGAAACCTGAAACGTTTTTTTGCAATTGTGAATGCACTAAATTTAGTTCCTTTTACCTGTTTTTTTGTAAGTTTTATAAAAATGCCATTTTTATTCTCCAATTAAGAGTTAGCGGATATACATTTTGTGTATGGCTTTGTAAATGGAAACGCAGCAGAAGCAGCCAGAGAATACGCACCAAGATTTCCAAACAGGCGACATCCAACTCGCTCAGTATTTGTAAGAGTGCATCGCCAAATAATTGAAAATGGTTTTGGAAATCTCCAAGGGGATCAAAACATAAATGTTCTTCAGCGCAGATTTACCCGTATGATTCTGCGTGAGTTTGATAGAGATCGGACCACAAGTGTTAGGAGAGTTTCTGGTGCCTTGGGAATTTCAGCAAACCATGTTCACCGTGTTCTTAGAAATGACCATAGACGTCCGTACCATTTGCAACCTGTGCAAGGACTACACCCAGGGGACGGAGAACGAAGAATCACATTTTGTCAGTGGATTCTTGATAGAACTGATAATAATAAGGAGTTTTTAAGTAACGTTTTATGGACCGATGAGTCATGCTTCACTAGACGTGGAGTGGTAAATTTTCATAATCAACATATTTGGTCGCATGAAAATACGCATGCAGTGCGGGAAAGAAATTTTCAGCATGAATTTAGTGTGAACTTGTGGATTGGTATCTACCGTAATCGAATATTTGGACCCTACCTTTTGCCTGCAAGGTTAAATGCTGCGACCCTCTTGGAATTTTTAAAGGCTGAACATGCAAATATGTGGGATGATGTTATGTTAGATTTAAGAAGATTGGCCTGGTTCCAGCTTGATGGTTGTCCAGCTCATTATTCGAGAATAGTTAGAAACTGGCTGGACAAAAATTCTCCAGAAAGATGGATCTGCCGTGGAGGACCAGTCGCCTGACCTAAATCCATTAGATTTCTTTGTGTGGGGATTTCTAAAAGGAAAAGTCTACCAGACTCCCGTAACCACAAGAGATATGCTAATAGACAGATTCAGGAATGCATGTGATGAAATAAGGCCTTATTTGAATAATGCTATACCAGGTTCGATCATTCGTAGATGTGAATTGTGTATTGAACAATTTTGTTTACATTTCGAGCAACTACTTTAGATTTTGTATGTTTGTCCTAACTATCCAATAGAATTTTAGTTGCAAATAATTAATTTAATTTGTTAAAAATAATATTGGAAAATTAAACAAATTAATATTCTGTTTTTTTGTGTTTATTTGGAGTTAGGAATTATTGCTGTGTTTGAAAACACAATCTAAACGATCATCTTGATTACTTGTAATGCCCAAATCAAAAATGTAAAAAAAAATATTTTCCCATAAATAATTAAAAATGCGTCGAACCTTAAGAATCGAAATATCTCAAAAACGGCTAACTATAACAAAAATTCACGTGAGAGCTTTTTTATGTTGAAAAGTGGGAAGAATCAGTTTTTTTATTCAAAAAGCAAAAAATTGCACTAAGAAAAAATTTGCGGTCATTTTAATACACTACAGGTACAGTAGAGAGCGCACTCTAGCGGCTACAGTAAAACTATGCCCATGGTTCGTTTTGTATACTGTTATACATCAAATATTGTTCGAAATATTTAAAAAAAACTATTTTAGAAAGTAAATTTAAACACCAAGTATTTCGGATGCCACGCATTTTTCGACCCACTTTTATATAGACTTTATGCATTCATTTTAAAAGTTCTATCGAATCTTAAAGTTATGCAACAATAAACTGAAACACCCTATAGTTTTTTTTTAATAATGGTACTGGGATATAACCCATCAACCAGAAACAAGTTATATACCATATATTAAGAATATTATGATCAAAACGTTTTCGTAGAGAAAGCATCACGAGGAAAACTAATCTAGTAGTAGTTGAGGTATTCGACAGGGTCACACATTCTTCTCGCCCAGAGGCCTATCAGGGCAGTTTGCAGTATTCACATACAAGAGGGCCGCGGTAAGAAGGATTCAAACACATATATCGAAAGGACAGAGGAAAAACGCTAAAACTTATATACGTAACACTGTAGTTTATAACCACTAACCCTGTCTGGATGACGGATGAAGGGAGACACAGAGAGTAAATTGAATTATTTGAGCGACTCTAGATTTTGATACCAGAATTTTTGATGAAATCCATAAAGCAGGAAGTCACTTCAGGTTTTTGTAGCGAGAGAAGTGATTGTGTATTGTACGGAGCAGGAAACCTGCGCACGAGTAAGTTTAAGTAAAGATTGTCGCAGTGTTTAAGATGCTTGATACAACCGAAAAAGAAAAGTCTCCTTTGACACTGCAATGCGCACAAAGTTCCGAGGGTATCAGTTTCAACCTAGCGAAGTGCGAAGGGAAGAAACCATCTCCAATTTTCATACGAGTAATGCAGGATATGTGCTTCCTCGGAATCTTAAAGTTAACATATCGAGGTATATCTGGTTGGATGGAAGTGTATCTGGAAGGGTGGGATGAGCAATATTTTTTCCATTCCCGGGACCAGGATACGAACATATATTTTTTGAAGAAGCAGTTGTAATCTTCTACCGATGGAATGACTTGAAGTACGATGCCATCTGTGATGCTCAGTCTAGCCAATTCATCTGCCCTTTCATTAAACTAGAGACCGCTTCTAAAGCGTTCTATTATAAAGATATGCTACTGATGAGAATCAATAAGGACAAAACATAAACATTCCCCGAACAACGCGATGGTGAGAGAGGAGAGCTCTCATAATACACAATTTCCAACGTCAGAGTTTACTGATATCAGCGTATTTTTCATCAGTAATATCAAAAGGGCATCTAATTTTTCCGAAAAATGTTTTTTGCTAAGAAAATATTACTTTGCATTGTATTTTCGATTTTATTCACAGGTTCACAGTTGCTAGGGCAAGGGACATCATGGATAAAAAGCGAGTAAACGATTGGTTCTAGAACAGAACCCTAAGGAACATCGGCCCGTACTGGCCGTGTTGTTGACAAAACATTGTTAATTTTGATCCGTAACTTCCTTCCTTCAAGAAAGAATTTCAGTAATTGTAAAAGCCAAAAAGGAAAACCCCTTTGGATTAGTTCATAAATGAGACCCGCGTGCAACACCTTGACAAAGGCTTTTGAGACATCCAAAAGCAAGATGCCAGTACTCATGCTGAGGGTGAACAGCCTGGTTACATGTTCCATCAGCCTGACTGCCTGTAGCTCGGTGCTATGCTCGGACCGAAAACCGAATTGAACGTCGGGAACCCCATGGTGCTTTGACGAAAAATTCTCAAGGTGACGATGAATCTCCTTTTCGGCGAGCTCAAAAGGAGCTGACAGCAGACTTATGGGACGGTAATCTTGATGCAATATCGAACCCACCTTTTTGGGAATCATGATGACCTTAGTAGTCTTCCATCCAGCAGAGAAGTACCGGATTTTGAGCGTCGCATTGATTATTGTCACTAAATATGTCAGGGCTTTCGGCGAGAGCAGCTTCAATGCCTTGTTGGTGATTTGATCCTTCCAGGTGCTTTACGCACCTTGAGGTCTTTAATATGACTTAGGAGCTGCGCTGGTGTGCAATGTGGAAACTCAGAGGGTTCCGCTGATGTGCCATGTGGAACCTTAGAAGAATCTTCTGAAGAAGAGTCATCTGAAGGGGATTCAATGCCTCCGCTAACGCCGTTGGCCCTAAAATATCTCCTGACGGATCGTACGATGTGCTGTTCTTCGTCGAGGTCATTATCAAGATCACAGTTTGGAGAGAACTGTTTTCCCATGGCATCAGCGAAAACCTCGACCTTATCCTCCGTTCTGAAGACTATGCCTTCAGGACCGTGGATGTGCGAGAGTTGTTCACGCTTTCCGTTTCTGAGTGACTTTGCGACCCTCCAGAGAGAAATACTTGAATCAAGCATTCCCGCCAGAAAGTCGCTCCATTGCTCGTCGCGGAATTCGTGCAGTACGTTTGTCACTTCATGGGCAAGATTTTTAGCCCTACGAATGTCATCAAAATGAATTTTTTCCATCTAGAAACCGTTTGTAATTCAAAATTGCGCGTTTTTTGATTGATAGAAATTAAGACGAGGGAAATGGTCAAGTATAACGGATTTGTTTATTTTGCTTTTACCTCAAGCCTTCAAATGAATCTTTCTCCAAAAAGAGTAATCTGACCAAAATTTTCCAAGAGAGGCAGTCCATGTAAGTATGAATACCTCGCAAAAAATGCAATATATTAGTAATATTGCTTTTGTTGACTTATTTCAATGCTTCAAAACAGTCATTGGTGTAGAAAATATTTTCTCTTCTCTTCTTAGGCACACACATTTTGTCCGTATTGGTAATGCTATCAGTACTACATGTACACAATCTTAAATCAATATCTTAGTACACTCCAAAGATACATTTTTTCAATTTCAGATTTATAACCTCAACACTCTATCACGAGCTCTGTTGCAACAAACCATCGAATTAGTTTTTAACTAAACAGAGCAGAACTGACAGTTCTCTATTCCAACAAATTCAGTAGTGATCTGGAACCGGTTTTAAGCTGGTTCTAACAGTTCTGGTTCTGAGAGAGAACTAAAAGATGGAATTTTTTTGAGCATGCACGTTTATAGAACAAACCGCGTCGATCAGCTGTTCATAGCTGGGAAGCTGGGCTCTGTGGCTACCGCTTTGTGCGCTTTTTAACGTTTAAATCTCTAATAACTCTAAATAATAACCGTTTATTGAGCCGTCTATTACACATATTTAAAATTGGGTGGTAATAACGATACCTTTGCGAGAGATTATAGCAATTCAAAGAACCAAAAATCAAAACTGCGTATAGGCAAGTTCGGCTAAACAGTTCTTGTAGTATTATGGATTTGCTCTTTATTCTTAGATAATACAGACATAACAAAAACTATTAACATTTTCAGAAGGCGATTACAACTTTGTTTACATAGAATTGCAATTCAAATTAAAGTCTACTTTGCAGGCATGTTCCTTTTCTCGAGAAATGTGTTTTTCTTATTTTTTACTCTCTCCAAGTCCCCGTTTCGGCGACCCAAGCGATCGCCTAATTGACATATATGGTAGGGCCGGCACTGGCAGGTGTTGATGATTTTAATGAGTCTATTTTAATCATGTTATTAGTTATATTAATCTTTTATAGTTCTTCTATTAATTAATTAAATAATTAATAGGTTAGTGTTGACAACATTCCATTGGACTTCCTTTTTTGCTACTGTAGAAGAGTATGATTCATCAAAAAGATGAATTCTTCCAGACCCAGACAAAACTTCATACTATTTCTTTATAATAACATATTTCACCAAACTACTCATCCCTTATTAAATGTACTATCTCATGATCCCAACTTTTCAAATATAACTAAAGATTCTCTCAAATTCCAAACCTATCAGAAGGTTTGCTAATTTCATATCTTACTTTGATTGAGGTTATGTTTACAGTAACAATCCATGTCATTCTCTATTCTAACAGAATAGGTCAGAACTAGTTCTGAACTGTTCTTGCTTCGGGCTTGCGCAGATAAATGATTCAGAATTAGTTCTGGGATAGCGCTGAACTGCTTGTTGGTAATGGGACATTTTAGAATCTATCTTTAAAAATTTCAATATTTTTAGATATACGGTTTGCGGAAACCAAAAGTTCGGCCAATTTTGGCATGAAAAACAAGGTTGAGAGCGCAATTTAAAATGAACTATTCTCAAAATACCCTTGATGGTCTTGTAGGGTAAGGCTTTATTTAGCTTAGATACTTGGCGATATCAAAAATTATAATTTAAATCTAAATGTTCAGGTATTAAATACAGGGTGACGTTGAGTCATTTATTTTAACAGTGAGTAGATCTGATCAAAAGAAATGTTTTTTTCCTTTAACATTTTTCTGGTAAAATTAAAGTAACAAAGTTATAGCCCTTTAGAAGTTTGAGTACCGCCCTGTCTCAATAATAATATTATGTCCTCGTGTTTGGCAACAACAGATATAATCCGCGTTATCGGTTCATCGCATCGGAAACAAAAAAGCGAAAGAATTTGAAACGTTTATCACGATGTTTTTCGTCAGTCGGTAACGCGTGAGTGAATAGTGGTGTTTGTTGCGTGGCTCAAACGGAATAAAAAATGGCATATGTTTACGAAAATGCTGAACTTGTGGACATGATTCTTATTTACGGGGAGGAGTCTTTACAAAATGCTGCCGCGGCATCACGGATTTGTGCGAATCGATTTCCCAATCGAGTGCAACCAACCCCTCGTGCCTTTGTTAATATAGTACAAAGGGCTCGTGAATCAGGAGACTTAAGACCTTACAGGGGAAGGCCTGCCGGTGCTTCAAGACCGCACGATCAAATACAGGTCCGCACTGAAATACTTGTTGGGAGGATACTTCATAAAACAAGGTAACATTTTTTTAGTGTTTTTTTATTTTTACACACATATTTTGGTTTATCTTCCTTCTACAATCACTATCTGAAAATTAATGACTCAATTTCAAAGTCTGTATATCTGCACGCTAACCCAGATCAAATTTGCTTGAACAATTTTTTCAAATAAATTACAATTTTTTCCAGGTTTTTATTTTGGACCATGTCACGTGCCAAAATCACGTAACCTTTTTTTTTACTATTTATCACTTATCCGTAATTTGAATTTCTCTTCATTGATAGTAGAGTTCCCATTCCTAGGCCAAACTCTTTTCAATGATTTTCTTTTAACAAATTTAATAGTTTATTGATGGCATAATTTCTCTCGTATTATATCTTTCTTTCTTAGCGATTCAGTATGGTGTTGACGATCAGCAAAAAACTCTGTAGTTTTTCTCCGTTAAAGCTACTACACACAGTGCCGCCGGGTTTATGCCGAGCGGCAATGCCGTCGGCAATACAAGCCGCCGGTACAAGCCGCGCAAAGCCGCCAAGCATCATTACGGTTGTGACAGTCACATGGAACGCTAGTGAAGTGCATATTTTATGGTTGGTTGGTTAAAATGAATAAGGAAATCATCAGCACAGCCGCCGCAGTTGTAATTTTTATTTTAATAAGAAAAAAATACAAAAGCACGAGAAGGTTTTGGTTGCACCCAAGTTTACAAAATAGAAAATGGCGGAACGGTACTGTAATAATAGAAGAGTATAAAAAAGATTATGTGGGGTGTCAGCGTTTGCGCAATAGCAGGTTTTTTGGGTTTCTAGACATCGTCTATGCCTGCACCAGATTTGTGCAATTGTTCTAACTTCTTTTTATACCGAAAATAATGAGAGGTTACAAGTTAAAAATAACTTTCTCTCTACTTCGCCTTTATCAATGTCAAATACATTTGCAATTATGTTCAATGCGTCCATTTGTTTGTTCCTATTCTTATATTCTGCATTTCTGGGATTCCATAATATATCACTTTCATGAAATTTTCCAATTAAGATCAGCACAGCTTTGTCGTCCCAATTAAACGACATTTTAATTTGTTTAAACACGCAAACCGCACAACACTACCGCTCGAATTCCAGGAACGAAGTGACGCCGGCAAGCCGCGTAACCCGCCGGCACACCCCGGCGGCAATACCGGCGGCTCCTTTGCGCGGCAAGGCCGGCGGCTTTGTATGCCGCCGGGTGTACGGAGGCTTAGCCGGCGGCTTGCCCGGCGGCACTGTGTGTAGCAGCCTTTAGATGGTTTGCTATCAAATATATCTTCTTCAAGACCACTGAAGATACCTTCTTCTAGAACGTTACGTGTTCTGCGTGAGTCGCTTTTCTGTTTCCGTTGACATCATGGTGCAGGGGTCGTTTCATCACTTTTTGGACTCTGGGATGTTAGGCCCCAAGCGCCAATTCATGGACTAGCACCCTTTTTTTGTGTAACTTAAGTTTAGTCATTTTGGTTTGGGTGCTACGTCTTCCATTTTGTTTTATGAGATTTTGACCCTCAGCGGTAAGTTCTTTTTTATATACCTTCGGACCACGTGCGTTAATGCGTGTCCTGATAACGTTCGTTCAATATCTGCTTTCTTTTAGTCAATAGAAACAGAAGAGTTGGTTGCATCTTGTTGCAGTTTTGTAAATTGGTGGGAGCCATCCCATTGAAAAAAAAAACCCTGATGTGAACAGGAAAAATATCATTCTGATTAACAAATTCATAGATCTTTATACATTCATTATTGCTTATTGAAATTCTTAGAGACTTATTGATTTTATTGGGCATTCTACGTATTCAAATATGGGGGCAGTGCCTACATGGCACCTTCTGTTACATTGATCATGATTTTGATTTTTGAGCTGCCATAACTTTTTAGAACAAGGGTATATTAGTTTAGTACACTTTTATCTTTTTTTGCCTTTGATTTACTTTTCTTGTACAAAAAATGTACCTGGTTTTGCTTCAAGTGCGATTGTTTTCGATGAATACTTTTATCTCAATCATCTAAACAAAACAAAAAAAAAAAACAAAATAAATTTTCTCTAAAGCTCACCGTTTTCGAGTAATAAGCAATTATAGTCTGAAAAGCTCTGAAAATGGGTATACTCAGTGCTTAAAACTCGGATAAAAGTTATAATATATCAGGTCGCCTTTACTCCATTTTAAAGCGATTTTTAGCCATTCCTGTTAGGCCGAAATGGCAAAATTTTTGTTCTTGCAGGCTGTACCTTCTACTCTAGAAATATTCTCACGTTTTTCCGAATCATCCCGTTTTAGCTATCTATTGAAAGTTTTTACAATGTTTAATCAGTTGAAATTAACAAATACCTCTATGAAATATCTAAAATTTCCGTAATTATCAAACTCTGGTTCTGAAAACTTAGGCAACATAAAAAACCTTCAATACTTTAAAAATTTCGAAAATTCTCAGGACATCCAAAATTGTTAAGCCTTTGATTTTGAAAATCCTGAGAATATAAAAACTTTGATATTTCAACTGTTACAGCCAACTGTGAAATGCAAGTTTTAAATCTCCACTAGGTGGTCACTCAAGGGTGCGTTATTGTTTGTCTGAAATCTCGGTCAGCACTCAATCCTTGAGGCCGACTATAAATGTGTATAAGATGCTTCAACTAAATCTCTACAGATCCATTATACAGACAACCGCTGCAACTAAACAACTCAACCGTGTTGCAAAATTATTTCGGATAAATATAGCAATTGTGGTGGATTCACTGTTACATGAATATTGAACTTTCATGATGGATTTACCGCCAGATTGAACAGATATTCTCCTAATTGGCTTATGCGGACTAGCCCGTTTAAATTCAATCATTGTGTGGAGCTTGGGAAACAATCTGGGACCATGTAACGCTCCAATCCCGAATAATAACGCTGCTTTATTTTCGCAAAGCTCAAATTTAAAAACAACGCAAAACCAGGTATATGAAAGGAACCGCTCCGGAAATAGCTGATAAAGACGTATCCGAATCCACGTCAGATATGCCGAAAGATAAATGTGAAAGTAGTGCATGCCATCATGATAGTGAAAATTGAATAACATGGACTATTTCCCTCGTCATAATTTCTACCAATCGCAAACGCGCAATTTTTAATCACAAATGGTTTATAGATGGAAAAATTGTATGACAGCACCTGTCAGCAGTTCTTTTGAGCTTACCCGCGTCAAAAAAAATGACAACTGTTGTCACCAAAAATTACAATACCTTTGATAACAAGTAATTATTGTCTCCTAGGGCTACGTCCTGCGGTTCAGAAATCACCGTTCTCTCCCACTTCACTTGACACTGACAAATGTCAAGCGAACGTTGAAGGCATATCAAATCTAAATGGTGTTTTTTTTAGAGGTATAGAACTTTAAATTGCAATAAAACAACGATGGATTATTCGATTGACATGAATTTTTTTTATTCGAAAGATAATCTAGTAGCATTACATTTTACTATAAATGCCAGCCACGGCTGGCTCGGATGTAGTCCAATCTGGACGTCCAATTTTCGATGACTTTTTCCAACATTTGTGGCCGTATATCGGCAATAATATGGCGAATGTTGTCTTCCAAATGGTCAAGTGTTTGTGGCTTATCCGCATAGACCAATGACTTTACATAGCCCCACAGAAAATAGTCTAGCGGTGTTAAATTACGAGATCTTGGAGGCCAATGCACAGGTCCAATGCGTGAAATTAGGCGGTCACCAAGCATGTGTTTCAATAAGTCGATTGTAGCACGAACTGTGTGACATGTTGCGCCGTCTTGTTGGAACCACAGCTCCTGGACATCATGATTGTTCAATTCCGGAATGAAAAAGTTAGTAATCATGGCTCTACACCGATCACCATTGACTGAAACGTTCTGGCCATCATCGTTTTTGAAGAAGTACGGACCAATGATTCCACCAGCCCAGTTTTTCTGGATATAACGGTGCTTCGACATAGACTTGAGGATTAGCTTCACTCCAAATGCGGCAGTTTTGTTTGTTGACGCAGCCGTTCAACCAGAAGTGCACGGGTTGGATTTTGTAAGCACGTAAACCAAGATCCTTCCATAAAGTGGATGGACACAAATCCAATTCCTGTGCTCGATGGTGGATGGACTCATTCGAGTCTTCCTCAATGCTACGCTCTACAGTAGCAATAGCTTCTATACACACTATACGGCGTCTCTGGGGATGCGAGTTATCAATTAGAAAAAACGCGGTGCGAAAACGTTCCATGGTTAATCGAATTAATCGTCTGATGGACGATTTTGTCGACGATAAAATGGACGTAGTGCGCGATCCGTATTCCGCACAGAACCATTATTTTCGAAATAAAACTGCACAATTTGCAAGCGTTGTTCAGGCGTAAGTCTATTCATGGTGAATTGACAAACTAAACTGAGAATAAATCACTTGACAGCTGATCGGTCGCCATCTTCAAAAGTAATGCCAACTTAAAGTTCTATACCTCGAAAAAAAACACCCGTTATTATAAACAATTAGAATACTCTTGAAAACTATACAAGATACAATGCTGAAACGTTAAATAATGTATTAGGGACTAATACCGAACATTTTTCCTAATTTTGAAGACGGTCAGTGAGCTACAACTGGCTGATATTTGTCTACTGTTTTTTCGTTTTCTCGAGCTTATTTTCCAATATTTTGAACACTCACAGTCGTTTTATATTATATTTCTTCGTAAAGAAACTAGATTACTTGATCTACGTATTTGAAAAGGTCATGCAGTGATCAATAATGCAGCCATTTAGCACATGCTATATACTAACTAGGCTAAGACAGTTTGAAACATAATTGTGTCTTCACTTTGCGTGCTAACTCTATAAACAGTTCAGCGCATTGAGGTATCAAATATTTATTTTTATATACTTTAGGGCTCATCTGTGACCGTGTACGAATTTCAGCTCTAAATATGTATTCACAAGAGTACGAAAAAATCTTGAAAAAATTGTGTACTGCGCAACAAAAGGTGATGGACACATTCGCTTTGTTTTAAGATGTGTATAATAATGTATGTTTTTCGAATATCGTAGCGAATCTGTTCAATTACAAGCAAATACGAAATTTTTGAATCTGTTTAGAAGAAAAAAAACGTAGCCCTTCGTTTTTTGCATTAAAACAATAATTATCTTTAGGACCGGTTTGTGATTTATGTTGGCAAGGTAAGCTTGTATATTTTGCTATAAAATGCCCTTTGAACGAACTCTGAATATTGCTCAGTAAACTAGTAGTGATGGCCGGAAGACAGGTGTTTTGGGATAAACAATTAGAAATTCTCAAATACTACTTGACCAATCGACTCCAATTTTGTTGTGCTTACTCAGAAGGATGAAGCCTACGGATTTGAAGAATTTTAAGTAGCTGTGTGAAATTATCGTCGCATTAGCAGTAAGTGCCGAAAACTGCATTTTGCCTCGGTTTTCGGTCATAACTTTTTTACCGTAAGTCGGATCTCATTCTGTAGTTCTCACAAATACCTAAAAATCTTATTTAAAAAGTTTTTTGGTTACTGCCAACACTTTCGATTGAATCCCAAAAAACACGTTTTCTCATTCTTTGTTGTCGAATAAAAAGTTTTTCCACAAGATCGGTGTACCCATTTTATGCGTCCATGTTTTAAACACCCCATTGAACAACTTGCATTAAGATAACCAGACTTTACAATTATTTCGGGGAAATTTGCTAATGTGATGTAGTGAAATTGAGCCGCTTTGTAAGTGATTCTTTGATTTTGATTGATCAGGGGATTGAGAAAAGTGTGCCGTTATAACCCAGACGACACTATGAAAACAGTTTACGGAATACGAGCTTTTGGAAAGTAAGTAAGTAAGTTAACAAAGGTTTCAAATAATATTCCTACTGTGTACCAAAACTGCACTTTATATTTTAATTGCATCATAAATAATTAAGTTTGTAGTATTCTGTGATTAAACAAATTACCGGCTTTTCACTTTTCAAATTAATTATGTATGCATCTTTCACTACTTAGCCGACAAAATTTAACCACATATGCACTGTTACGAAAGAAGTTGATTTTTCAAAAAAATTTAATAAAAGTCCTACAGAAATTAAGTTATAAACCTAAGTTTCAATAATAAAATGAAAAATAAAGATCTGCATTTCGCGTTCATCGTCGTGATATTAGAAGACGCATTAATAATTTATTGTTGTACCAAACAACTGAGAAAAACAAAATACCAGAACTTTTTTTTCATAAAGATAAGAACGTGTAAATAAGGGTTAATCTGCATTGTGGGTGATCTGAATGAAGAACGCTCGATTTTTGTGAAGTTAAATAAGAAAGTATTTTACGAGTTTATGTATTTAGTTATTTACTAATAAGAATAGCACATGTCTACACTAATGATGAGCTAGTGGACATTGTTTTAGCGTACGCAGAAGCAGGGCAAAATACGCAAGCGGCTTCCCGTTTGCTTGCACACCGATTTCCGAATAGGCACATACCACATCACGAAATATTTAATTCGGATGTTTTTTTTTTTTTTTTTTATTTATTTAACCGCATCGACCTACTGGCCATTAGCGGCGATGGTTATAGTGTCACAGTTTGTACAATAAGTTATTTTGTTTCAAGAAGCGAAGTAAGTTGTATACGTTACAATTTGGTCCTAAGATGTTTTCTAGAGTTAAGGATAAAATGTTACAGTCAACTCTATAAAAGTCTAGTAAAGGGCACTGCACCAGTATATGTTTAACACTCAGTGTCACTTCACATATTTCACACATAGGTTCTGCTCCTTGGCTGATGAGGTATTCATGTGTAGCTCTGGTATGTCCTAGACGGAGTCGGGTGATCAGGGTTTGATGTCTTCTGTTTGTTGTCACTGTAGTCCATGGTCCTAATTTAGGTTTCAGTTCGAGTAGCTTCGATGGATGGTTTTGCCAGTTGATATTCCAGTTTTCAATGAATTTATTTCTCAGAAAGACCTTGATGTCTGAAGCTGGAATGGTTACGTGTGATGGATCATTAAGGTTTCCTGCAATTTTTGCGTATTTGTCGGCTTTTTCGTTGCCTTTGATTCCTACGTGGGAAGGCGCCCATATGAAGACTATATTGCTATTCTCCAACTGCAATGCATATAGAATTTCTTTAATTTGATGTGTCAGATGATTGTTTGTGTATATCTTTTCGATAAGCAAAAGGGAGTTGAGCGAATCCGTTATAATCAACGATTTTTGAATGTGCTTATCTCTTATAAGTTTTATTGCTTCTAGTAGTCCGTGCAATTCTCCTGTTAGAATTGTAGCTGCGTCTGGTAGTTTCATTGTTAGGGTGTTGCTAGTTGTCACAACAGCTGAACCTACTTTGTTGTCAATTTTAGATGCATCGGTATATATTTCTTCATATGTTTCATACCTATGAAGTATTTCCTGGAAATGTTGAATGATTACTGGTCCAGGAGTTTCTGTCTTATTTATTTTCAGCAGTTCTTTATTGATATTTGGCTTATCTATAATCCACGGTGGAATGTTTGTGTTAGTTTCCGGTGCTATACCAGCAAGCTGGGAGATTCTAATATCCCTTAAATATCTAATGGTTCTCGTGAAGAATGACTTTCCGTGTACTGTATTGGTGTTGCTTGTACTTATATGTGTATTAGCCTGCATCATGTTCCTGAGGGCCGGTATATTTTTGTTAGATGAAAGTTTGGTGGCGTATGCTAAACTCAATATCTTTCTTCTGTCATTCAATGATAGTTCCCCAGATTCGCAATATAAACTTTGGATAGGTGTTGTCCTGAATGCTCCCAGTATCAAGCGAATTGCTCGGTGGTGTATACTATCCAGCGATTTGAGGGCAGTAGGACTAGCTGAAGCGTAAACTATGCTACCATAATCTAGTTTTGATCGTATTACTGATCGGTATATGCTCAAGAGTGTTTCACCCTCAGCTCCCCAGTGTCTGTTTGATAAGTATTTTAGAACGGTCATCCTTTTCTCGCACGATTTGACTAAGTATGCAATGTGCTTCTTCCATGTCAGCCGCTGGTCAAATATGAGTCCTAGAAATTTTATGTCGCATGCTTGTTCTAGTATTATATTATTTAGTTTTAATGGTGTTCCACCTTCAATTGTTTTTTTTTCGAGAATATGATGTACTTTGTCTTTTCTGGTGAAAATGTTAATCCGGAGCGTTCTGACCACTGTTCTAGATTTTGTATTGTTTTTTGCATCAGGTGAATATTGTTTGTTAGGTTTCTACCTCTTACAAATATTAACATGTCGTCCGCATATATTCGTACGTGAATTGGTTTTTCTATGTGATTCGATATATCGTTGACAGCAATTAGAAATAACGTTGGACTGATGATCGATCCTTGAGGAATACCGTTATCCTGTGATCTGGGCTTAGACAAAACTCCATTCGACCGGACTTGAAAACTTCGATCTTTCAGAAAATTGGAAATGAAGGCAATCATGTTCCCGTCGTATCCCCATGATTGTAGTTTTGAGATTATATCTCTCCTCCATGTAGTATCAAATGCTTTTTTCATGTCGAAATATACTGCGAGGCAATGTTGCTTGTTGCTAAAAGCTTCGTGTATATGTGTATCAAGGTCGATGATATTATCTATAGTGGATCTATTTTGTCTGAATCCGGACTGCTCGTTTATTAGACGATTTCCTTTCTCTAAACTCCACAGCAGCCTTTTGTTTATTATTTTTTCTAGTAATTTACACATAGCACATGTTAAGGATATCGGTCGATATGATTCTGGTACGAGAGGTGATTTATTAGGCTTAAGTATAGGTATAGTGAATGCTTGACGCCATATATTTGGGAATAGGTGTTCAGTCCATATTTTATTATATATATTTAGTAGGTGTTGTTTTGCTGTTGCTGGGAGTTTTTTCAGAAATATGGAGGGTATATCATCAGGTCCTGCAGAAGTTTCTTTTAAGTCGTTAAGTGCTTCCTCCATTTCGTGCTCAGAAATTAATTTGTTCATTGGGTCTTGGTTGTTCTGGATTAATATTTGTGTTGCTTCTACGTTGGTCTTATGTATTAGAAATTCTTGATTGTAATTCTGGTTGCTAGAATTTTTATGGTAAGTTTTACTGAGTGCTTCAACTATTCTTCTGCTATCTGTATGTGTTATATTGTTTTCTTTTAAACATCTGATTGGAGAGTATGATGGGGCTCCAGCTACACTTTTTATTTTTTTCCAAACTGTCGCTAGAGGTGTTGAGCTATTTATACTGCCAACAAAATTCCTCCAGGAGTCTTTTTGATTCTTTTTTGTTGTTAGCTTAGCTTGTGCTCGTTTTTCTTTAAGTTCTATCAAATTTTCGATAGTTCTGTTTCTTTTAAACTTGTTTACTGCTTGCTTAGTTGCCTTGATTGCTGTATTACATTCTTCGTTCCACCATGGAACAGGAATTTTATTCATAACTGGTTTAGTTTTACCAATGCTGGTGTGTGCTGCATTTATAATAATATTATTGAACTCGTGTATTGTTTCATCAATGTTCTCTTTTATTTGAGTTTTGTGTAAATTGTGTTCTATATATTTAGAGAAGTGTATCCAGTCTGCTTTTTTCAGGTTCCACTTTTCAGGTAGTGTATCACTGTTCAATTCTCCTGGGTTAGATATGACTATAGGAAAATGGTCGCTTCCATACAGGTCATCTAATACGCTCCAGTTCAGACGGGTTACAAGATTTGTCGAGCTTAAGCTCAAATCTATTGCTGATCTTGTTCCAGTTCCTAGATCAAGTCTTGTTTCAGTACCATCGTTTAGCAAATTAAGATCTGTTGTATCCAAAATATCTTTTATTATTTTTCCTCGAGTATTGTTTCTTCTTGATCCCCAAGTGTGATGATGGGCGTTAAAGTCACCTTGGATAATTCGAGGTGATGGTACTTGTCGGAGAAGTGCCTCCAGTTCATTTGTATCTAAGTGATAATTGGGTGGTATGTATATATTGCAAATGCTAATATTCTGAGAGCCTTCTATTGTGACTGCGACTGCCTCTAGCTGAGTGTTAAGGTTTATGGGCTTGGCTACTATGCTACTTTTGATATAAATGGCAACACCTCCACTAGCTATATAATTAGAGCTATCATTGCGGTTCTTAAAGAATCCCCTGTAATGTTTTGGCGTGTGTGTTTTTGTTTCGTGGAATCGAGTTTCTTGTAAACAAATTATGTCAGGGTTTTGATCTGAGATGAGTTTATGTAACATGTTTAAATGGCTGTGGTATCCATTTAGATTCCATTGTAAAAGCGACCTAAGACCAATGAACATAGTATATAATTTAATATGTTGTGGAGTCCATTGAAGAGGTGTCGCTGAGACATTCGTTAATGTTATTGTCAGTATATCGTTCTAGTTTTTTCCGTAGTCTAGTACATCTGTTTTTCACTGCTCTATCTGCTATGTGAGGGTACACCAGTAGTATCATTTCAATGAGCCCTTTAGTGTCATCTGTGTAGTCTTGGATTATGCTCATTATATCATGGGTTCCGTGAGTGTTTTCTAGGAGGCTTTTGAATTGGTCACTATTCAAGGTAAAAGCAGGGGTTTGGGCATCTATGAATGTTTTAACGTCTTCATATGCCTCTTGAGAGATATATGACGGCTGACTATTTGTCTTTTGTTTCTTTATTCTTGTGTTTTTGGGTTTTGGAAATATAGGGGAATTTGTGAGGTCTGATGAGGGATCATGTATTGGTGTGGTCGGCGAAATTGCTTCTGAGAAATTTCGTTTGGAGGATGTGCTGGTTTGTGTATCCGTTTGGTTATTACAGGTTAAATCATGTAATGCAACTGTGTTTTGTTGTTCTGTTTGAATGGGTTTGATATGGCTTTGAACCTCTGCTTCTTGTGTGTTGGTTGTATATTGAGATGTTGCTGGTTCACTTGATGCTGTGGTTATTTGTTGCTCGTTTACTTGTTGAGTGTTTGCCGTTTCCAGTTGATTGGTAGACTGTGGTGGTGTTTCTATTATGTTTGTTTGCAGTTGGGTAGAAAATGGGCACTGGGAAGCTATATGTCCTTGTCTATTGCATTTGAAACACTTTTGGCTGTCTAATGATAGAAAAATGCGGTAGGTTATGTTATCATGCGTTATTTCTAGTGACTCTGGGAGATTTGCCGAATTTTGGTTGGGTTCAATATATACTTGTCTTCTAAAACTGAGTATATGGCTATACTCAGGCAATGGAGCTCCAATTCTCAAAAAAGTAAGTGGTGAGACTAGTTTCAGGCCAATTTGTAATAATTTTTCATTTATAACTGTGTGTGGGACTGTAGGACTCACATTCGAAATTACTAGTCGATCGGATGGTGTTATTAGTCTGCGTGCTTTTAGGATCTCACCATTGAGTTCTATTTGTCCAGGATTTTCTAGAAATTTATCGACTATATGTTTACTTGCTAAGTATATACAAATTCTGTTATTCGAAATTCTAGAACAAAAAAGTATATTTTTAGGGCTGATTATTGGACCAAGTTTGAGTAAGTAGTCCTGCAGTCTAGTTCCATTACTAGAATTAAATATTATTGCTTGATCTTTATTTGGATATCTGAATGTATTTTGAGTCAGTACGTTGGAGTATGATTGAGCTGTTGTGACATTTTGGGATGCATTTTGGTGTTCAACGGATGCCATTATTGAATTTCTATAATCGCTCCAGGTGGCCGTCGTATCATTTCTCGATACGGACCTGACTCCTCGAGACTATTTGTTTTGGAGAGTTTTTACTATGCTGTGCTGCACGAGTCTGCTGTACGGTTTATTATTTATTTCGATTCCTGATATAATTAATCAGATAAAGGTTGAGTATGTACTCACAGTGTGTCCGTATAGGCTTAAACTGTTGCACTGGTGCTGTTGCAGAAAAATTTCGTTTGATTTTCACTACTAAATTGTTAAAATTTGTAGAGGTTCGCTGTATAGCTAACAAGGCAATTTCGGTCAGGGCCGAACTCTCAATTCGGATGTTTGATGTGCACGTGCGAGTAGAGATTTGCGCCCGAGACGTGGAGTGGATGGGGGTCGGGTTCGCTCACAACGCGTTTTAAATGCCGAAGATGAAATTTTGAATATTGTGGAAGAAAATCCGGGAACTAGCACAAGGCAATTAGCTAACAGATCCCAGAAGCGTCATATGCAACAGCGTGGTGCATATTACATGAGGCCCAACTGAACCCTTATGACGTCCAAAGAGTCCAGGCGTTGCTATCTACCGTGTAAGAGTGGGATTTTGTGAGTGGTTGTTGCAAGAAAATGCTCGAAATGCCTGTTTTACAGCTAATATTTTGGCCACCGGTGAAGATGTTTTAACTCGTAATGGAATAACCGATCTTCATAATACACACGTTTATTCCTTTGAGGATCCTCACGCAGTAGTCCAGACACACTTCCAACATCGTTTTTCTTTAAACGTGTGGGCAAGTATTGTCGATGAACGTCTAATTGGACCGTTCATATTGCCAGATCGGATGGATGGTCACCAGTATTTGGAATTTCTTCGAAATGATTTGCCGGTCCTTCTTTGAAGATGTGTCATTGGTGGTCCGAGCACGGGTTTAGAAGTTCGTGATTTTTTTTAATCAGGTATACCAGATATGCTGGATCGGAAGGGGTGGACAAACTGCATGGCCTCCACGGTCTCCAGATCTAAATCCTTTGGACTTCTTTTTATGGGATACTTGAAAGACGAGGTATACTGTACTCCAGTTCAGAAAATTGAAGAATTGCGTGACCGAATCACAGTGGCTGCCGATAATTTGTGCCTGCAGGAAGGAGGTACATTTGAATTAGTGCGCCGAAATTGGATTAGATGCTCCCAAGCTTGCATTGCAGCCAATGGAAACAATTGGAACATCTTTTTTAAACTGTATTATCGTACTATCTCGATTTTTGTAGAACCTTTATTTCATTTTTCTTGAGAAATCAACTACTTTCGTAACAGTGCATATGTTGTTAAAATTTGTCGGATAAGTTGTGAAACACCCTGTATAAAAGGTACTATGTTTTGTCAGCTTAGTTCATGCAAAATAATCTGTTACTCATGAAATAGTCTTGTCAAATACCGTTCGGGCATCTAATTTTTCCCTGTGGAAAAAATCGGAAAAAATAAAATGTAATATTTTTTTTTACAAAGAACACTCGTACAGGTGGAAAAACCTAGTCTTCGATATGGATTTTTGTTGCCACCAGCACTCAAGCTCCTTGTTAAAATATTACAACGTGTTGTTTAGATTTTTAAGGGAAAGTTAGATGCCATTATGATATTAGAGTATATTGTAAATAACTGTTGTACAATAAATATTTATTAATATTCTTGTTACATTAGCCATCTGACAAAATCACAGACGTAGAGTTGAAGATTTGCTAACAAGTACACTAGTCAGCTCTCAATACTTGCCACGAATTTATACCTTGCATTTTGAAATTTCTGGGCCGGGTATCCGAGAGGTTAGCGCGTCCAGTTGCTAATTAATTTCGAGCCATAGATGTTGTGTTTATATTACGCACCAGATAGGTGCAAGACCACCAGGTACATCGCACCGCTGGAGCTAGTTTGGTTTGCGTCGAGCTGCTAATCAGTCGACCAGACCAGCGGGTGCGAAGCTCTGCCTCGGAAGTTAATCCCGAGCCATGAATGTGTTGTGTGTTGTCTACATCACAGACCCCGATCAGTGCAAGGTCAACATAGGTATATGGCTTCGCTGGAGCTGGTTTATTCATTAGCCAGTCACCAGTGGATGGCTTGTGAAGTAGTACAGAGTTTATATTATACAGGGTGGCCTAACGAAAAGATCGCAGCCCTGTTTGTGACTCTCCTGGTATTTTTGGGAAACACGCTCAGACACGTCAATTTTGATTTCAACTATAGCCGTACAATAGAGGCTGATCCAAAAATAAGATATTGTCTTAAACTTTAGATTTTTAAATGGAAACCCCCATTTTTCTTTTAATTTTCAGATTTTGCATGATGTTTTTGGCAACTTTTGTATAATACAGTTTATACCTATCTTAAGTCATTGTGAAGCTATTTGAGTTTATAATGAAATTTTAGAAACTATGATGATAAGGGATTATTAAGAACACGCTTCCGAGTACTAAGAAAACCAAAAACAATTTACCGTTTTAGTTTTACAGAGGTAGGTCAATGTGGTAATAAGTGCCGAATGTGGTGTCCATTCACCTCCATGCAATAATAAAGACTTTGTTTGAATCTATACATCACATTTTCAGGCATATCTTGAGTTATTTGTCTACATTCAGCCGTAATCCGCTGACAAAGATCTTAGATGGAATCTCGTTTCGTACTAAACTTTACTTTTCAAATGCCCTCACAGAAGGTAATCGAAATGACTTAGGTCCAGAGATCTCGGCGGCCACTCGATGGGGCCTCGTCTGCCGATCCACTGATTCGAGAAATAGGTGTCGTATTAGAGCCACATAGTGCACCATCTTGTTGGAGATGAATGCAATTTTCATTATAAATCACGACATTTTCTATTTCTCGGTAATTCGTGGCTCTATTGTATGTCCAAGTACGTCTCGCCCGTCAAGTTTTCAGGAATAAAGGTTCTACAATGTGATTTCCGAAAATGCCGTCTCACACATTTATTTTTTTCGGGATATTGCGAGTGTACCTCTCTAAACAAATGTGGATTCGAGTCAATTCAACATCGACATTTATGTCTATTTACAGCAACAATGTAAATAGAACGTACACTTATCCAAGAAACAAGTATTAAATAACAGATTTGCGTTGATGATTAAACGTTGGGACATTAATACGCAACGCTCCAACATTCTATCAAAATCATCTTCATTAAGCTCAAGGACGAAACTGCTATTTCTGCGGCTTTATTTCTAACTGGTCGATTTTCCCTATGGTGGTTACGGCTAATATTAGACACACATCAACTTTCTTCAAATTTTCCTATCAGTTCAACCACATACTTATCGTTAATATATTTGTCTGGATGTACCGCATTAAACAACCGGGCAGTAGCTCTTGCAATGCTCCCATTCCGGTAATACAGTTTTGTTACTTTTACCCTTTCTTGAATTGAAGTGAATATTCATCACAACTAGGTATGTAACTTAACAATTTGCAATGGAAGATAAACTTCTTCTATGACTTACGATCCCCAATAGCACGAAATATTTATTAAATAGGTATACATTTAATATTTAATAATGTTTTTATCTTACTTAAATATTTGTTTTCTTAAATAAATATTTAATAAATATTTGTGATATAATATTTTTATCAAATATTTATTCAATATCTTTTAAATGTTTTAAATACAATATTTCTTCTATAATATTCAATAAATATTTTCTTTTCAATCAATGGAAAATGTTAAGTCTCCAATATTTAGAAAAAATTCACTAAATATTTACGGCACGGCGCATGTGCGAGCAACCTCGACCGACCAATGGGATAATAGCAGGCCGGCCTGAGGCGACCCGTTTGCCGTCATCCATTTTACCTGTGACTTTCACTATGATAGCGTGCTTCCTGTGTACCTCCAAGTGGTTCATTATTTGAGTGTTTTTTTGTGGAAGAGGGAAAAGGGTAAGTTTTTCGATAATGACTAGGAAACATTATTGTGCCAGCTGAGTATAAAAGTATTCACAAGACCATAAATAACTAGCCTTGAAGTATAACAGTTATTTGGTATTGGTGGATTTATCTGAGAATGGATACGAAAATTAGGTTCGTAACATCCCAATGAAAAGACATATAATCGCAACTTGATCGAGGTACATCAAAAATGCTTTTTTTAAGTATCTCAATTATTACACAAAATAGTTATGGCTAAGTTAGCTCCCTTACTAAAAAAAGTAAGATTTCAACAAAATCAATAAGTGGTCTATTCTCAAAAACCTTTTCTTTAAAAGTTAGTCAAAGGATCAAGTTGTGCACATGAACATTTTTTATCAAGATATCTAAAATAACATTTCTTAAAAATTAACCAAATCTCGAACCATCATAGGCAGAAAATGTGGAGTTCTTTTAGGTGCATTATAGAGCTGCTTTTCAGTGCCCCAGTTCAATTTTAGATAAGAATTCCTACAGGTTTTGCTAAAATAACCAATGAAGAATTTTCTATATTCACTGAAAATATGTATCAGATTAATGCTTGAAAATCCATACATATTTACAACAAATAGTCCACTTTTGTATTGTGTTCGTCTACCTGACTTATCCAATAATTTAATTGGGATTTGTAATATTTTCCGAAGCCATGATTCGTGCTTACACTACATGTTCAGATCTTAGCAGACATGCTGGGCTTAGATGACTTGAACACTTGGTCAACAACCTAAAGTTTCCCTTTGTAAACTTTACCGTGGAAAGGGACTAATGATATGTACACACTTCTACAATTAATCTTGTCAACAAAATAACTGGCTTGTTTACACCTATGAAAGTACAAGTCCAAACAATGGTTAGCGTATTTGTACAGTATGAAAGCGTGCGTGCCGATCTTTCCGCATTACAGTCAAGGAGAGAGCGATAGTTTCCATCAAAACATAATAGAACCGATTTAAGTCTTAGTTACCCACTTAAAAGCTGTGCTTTTGATGAGCTACTGTTATCAACGATGGAGCATAAAACGATTAAGAAACTCTCGTTTAGCTAGAGCTTTCTGTCAAAACATGATGGCGCCCCTGCACATTTTGGACGCAATGTTCAAAATTGGTTGAATCACAATTTTCCAGACAGGTGGTTAGGCCGAAGAGGTCCTATAGCGTGGCCGCCATGTTCACCTCACCTAAATCCATTGGATTTCTATTTTTGGGGGTCATTTAAAGACCTAGTTTACTAGACTGAAGTAAATACTCAAGAAGATTTACTTCAAAGAATCCATCAGGCTGCAAATGAAATAAGAAGAAAAAGGTTTTCCACTTTTCGAGCTACGCAATCATTAGTTCGTCGAGCGAGGCTCTGTATCCAACAAAATGGGAATTTATTTGAACACTTATTATACAGCTAGTTTTAAGTATATCCAACTGTATGTCTTCTTTCTTAAACAAATTTCAATTTCGTTCGTAGAAAAAATTTATTTCTTTTGTTTTTGCCTAAATGTTCTATTATTTATGTAATATTTACCAATTATTAAATTAGTTTTTTTGTTGCCATGGCTAATTATTCAACAATTCATTTAAATTCGCAGTACATTTCCTATCATGTGACAAATTTTTTAGTTTGATTTTATTAAAAATGGCACAATTTATCGACATTCAATAAGAGTACCTTTTTTATGTAGAAAACGCTATATTTTCGAATTCTAAAATTGAATTTTAAAAATAGAATCACACAGAAATTGTGGGGCTAAAATAACCTGAATCCGTCCGTGTTACATACGCTTCCAAGCAAAACTGTCTAAAATTGTAATATTTTTGAATCCAGCATAAAAAACTAGGCTAGAACACAAAATTTTATGTCTTTATCTCAACACGTTTCGGAAATATTAAGGAAAAACCATCTTCAGGGGAGCCCCTTTAAAAGACCGTAGCGCCCTTAGGGGACGTTTGTCGACTTATGTTTATATGAACTTTTCTTCCTATTTTAAGCTCTAGAAACCGCTGGTAGCTTATTGTACACATTTAATTAGGTACATTTTGTAACATCAGCTTCACTTTCTTCAAGTACATACATACAAAAAGTAAATAGATTTTAACTATAATATACGAAAAAGAATAACCGAAGTACTTTGGTGAAGGGTATAAGGCATTCTTCAAAAAAGTTTCATTAGCTAACGCTATCGTAGGGCACAAGGTCGATTTAGTACAGTAAAACCTACCGGCCACACCTCCAAATTGCATTTTCATGACAATCCTGTGCCGATTGCACATTTTTGCGGTAGTATGTAAGTAAGAATTTGATAAACTATATTAAGGTATATTGCTATCCATGATTTGGCGTCAATGCAACTAGATGGAGAGAATATGACAGGGACGGTGGTCTGGTGATGGGAGTAATTATCTGAAACAAAAGAACTAAGAAACATTCGAAAGATTGTGAATTACAGAATCTGGTGTCATCAGAATATATATATATATATATATGGCGACATTTTTCACAAGGGACACGGCAACTTTCGCTGTACTGCGATTCTTGGACTGTGTCAGCCTGTGGTGTAAGCCATGCGATGTATGCCTTCATTGTCAAGTTAAAAATTATGTTGTAGGAAACATCAGTTACATTATGCGTTTCACCATAAATTCAGTGTACGTTGTTTGCAAAAAAATAATATTTTCAATTAGAAAAAAAAAACAACTTCCCACTAACCATTTTAAAACACAAAAATGAGGACTCACATTTTTATATGTTTTCACGACGATTGCCATCTCAAGTTGTGTAAAGCAATATAAGAAGTTATTGACTATCAATTCCAAAAGATCGGGCACATTAGTTCTATATTTTGGATGGGAAAACACGAACGTTATCAAAGCACCAACAATAAAAGGTATATAACAGGCAATATGTCTCATTGAATCCAGAAAACAATAACGTAGCGGGTATGCCATGGCAGGACTTCGGAAAATGAGGACTTTTGAACCGTACAGGCATTCTTCATTGACGATCAATGTCAGAAACTCATTTAACTGGTTTATGTCTAAATGGGCGTTTGTCATTTTCAATTTATACATACCAAGATCCCGCATTATTGAAATGATGGCAAAGAAAACAGCAATATCGCGTAAGAAAATGGCAGGTAGTAGTCTTGCTAAGGGGACTTACGGTGAACTGATCATTGATTTCGATATTTTTATTGTACTAGATCCATGGAGACTTGAGTGGAACTCAAACAGAGAGATGAGTCGTGTCGAAGAATTTCTCTGCTTGAGGGGAATTTTCGAACCTAAAATTGTCTCAGGTCTTGAAAACTTCCAGACAAATATGTTATAAAAGTTTGAGTACTTATTTGAAATATGCTGTTTATGGGATTCGTAGCCAAATGCTTAATATAAACGGATCATTTTGAGTTGCGATCACAGGACATTTTACAATCCTCATCATCCGAGCAACATCTCTGTTCTTACGCAGGATTATTTACGACGTGCTGCCATCAAGTACATCATCCGCCGTTAGGATTGCTTTCTGAAATACAATGCGAAGATTGTAGCAAAATGTGATAGATTTTCAATTTACTAAGCCTACCAATAAATTTGTAGTTGTCAGATATAGCTTTATTTCATCTAAGGTAAAGTGTGAGTGTGTGAGTGATGCAACTAAAACTCAATTAGAGTTCGCTTTCAACTTACGGATCACTTTTGCTAGGCTGAAGATTTGAAAAATGCAGTGACACTGGGCATAAGTTTTTCCCAGCTGTCGTATGTATACTAAGTGACATATAAATCCGAACACACACTTTAAATGGTTTTATTTTGATAAAAGTTGGTGAATGTATTTATCTTACTATAAATAACAAGTGAAAAATTTTTCAGCCTTATCAGTTGGACATTCCGGTTTTTATACTGCTTTTTTTTTAATTCACTAACGCTCTAAAAATGAATATTTCAGCCGCAGTAAAGAATCAGCGTTGGCGGATTTTAGTTCTTGACATCCTTTACGATCGGTTACGATGCCTAGAGTACGGAGACCTGTACGATTTCGTCAACTTAGTGAGTTTGATAGGGGCCGTATAGTGGGACTTCGGGAAGCTGGACTTTCTTTTCGGGCGATTGCAGTTAGAGTGCAAAGAAGTGTAGACACTGTGGTTAGGTGTTGTCAGGCATGGCTTCGAGAAGGCCGTACGCAAAGAGCAAGGGGCGCTGGACGCCGCCGTTTAACAACAGACCGTGAAGATCGCCGCCTAAGATTATTGGCCTTAAGGGACCGTTTCTCCACTACCAGGTCCATTGCAAATGAATGGTTTGCAGAACACGGAAGACCTATTGGCATGCGAAGTGTTTACCGACGAATGAGAAGTTTTGGCTTGTTTTCATACCGGCCACACTGGGTCCTCCCTTTAACTCGAGAACACCGACGTAATCGCCTTGAGTGGTGCAGACAACGGTCACTCTGGGATCAGGAATGGAACAATATTGTCTTTAGTGACGAGTCTCGATTTTGTTTAGGCATGCACGATGATCGTGCCAGTGTTAGAAGGCGACGTGGTGAAAGGAGGAATCCACAGTTTTTTGTTGAAAGGCATGTTCATCACACTGTTGGAGTTATGGTTTGGGGTGCTATAGCTTATGGTTCCAGGTCACCTTTAATCTTCATCAGAGGTAACATGAACGCGCAGCGCTATATCCACGAAGTTCTAGAACCCCATCTTTTACCCTATCTTGACACCCTGGCAGATCCAACTTTCCAACAAGATAATGCACGACCACATGTTGCAAGAGTCACAATAGACTTCTTTCAACATAATCATGTCACATTGTTACCATGGCCACCAAGATCTCCCGACTTATCCCTAATTGAGCACGTGTGGGATATGATGGGTAGGAGATTGCTCAATTTGCAACGTCCTCCTCAGACTCTAGAAGCACTTCGAGAGGAGTTGGTGGTTGCCTGGAATGAGATACCACAGGAGGACATTGACCACCTGATCGTGCGAAGCACATCAGGGTGCATCCACACATTATTAAAGGTCAAAGGGCTTTAAAGCAGTGCAATCATTTTGAAATTTTTATCATTTACTTATTATGCTTCATTAAGTACTTATACAAAATTTTATTAAAATAAAACCATTTAAACTGGGTGTTCGGATTTATATGTCACTTGTATATATGTTTTTCTAAGACAAGATATTTTATTTGACATCTCAATTTGTAATCAATTACCAGACATATAATTTGCTCATACAAGTATAATTGGACATGTCCTAATTTCATATAAAAGTGTATTTAAGACGTCATTAGTAGTGATGGCTGATGGTGACGCTGAGGGAAGTAACTGGATTTCTGGGATCTTTGTGTATTTGGGGGAAACAAGCGACAACCAGTAGCATCGCACCAGCGTGCTGGCTCCAGTTCTGACGGCAATTTGCATAGTAACTCTAAGTAATTAGGTTATTTGGGAATACAATGGAGAATATATGCCTTCTGCTGCGATGTGTGTATGTGTATATGCAAATTCGGTGGTGCCCGAACCGATTCGGGCAGAACTCAGACGTCTTCGCTATTTATGTCATCAATTTAATAATCTATACAAATCTCCAAAGGAGCGAAATAATTTCTACAATCCTTGGCACATGTATGAGAAGATGATTATCACTGGAAGGAGTGATGAGCCTAACGGAACAACTCACATTCTCAACTTTTTTATAAAGTATCAACAAATTTTTTTCTTTATTCTCCCTTTTAAAAGCTGCATGCCTAACAGGGCCGCATTCAGGGCTACCTCCGAATGATGGACTACCACCAACCTGTTGTAAAACAAAGATGACAGTATTTAACGAAATTATCTAATATAGTGAAGTAGTTATTGTTAAGGGTGTCGCAAAATCGAATTTTTATTCTTGAAGGGGTGCTAATTTTTTCTACAGATTTTTCAAACTAGACAACATGGAGAAATACATACCAGAGGTAACCAGCCGCTCACTATGCACAATGAATCCGTAGTCAACGAGGGGTAGAGATGACACTTTGGTACATAGAATAAATATAAGGCTGTTCAATCAATTGAAAATAGATTTTGAAGGTGCACTTCAGACTTGCATTGTCTGTAGTTTATCTGTAAGTTAATATTTCACTATAACTAGGATTCCCATATTCTGTGACAAAACAAAAACGCGAAACTTACTCAGACTCAGTTGAAGAGCTATCGTCATTAATGTTTATGATGATGGATTCAAAATCTCTCTCAATTATGTTGTCCAGCTCCCACATTGCTACCTCCACTTTCTCCTGAACATGCTGTACACATTTTTGCCATCTTTGTATAGAAATTCTAAACAGCTTCTGCATGTCAGAAAATTTAAATGTTGTATTGTGTGCAGCAACAAAATTCTTAACATCTGCCCATATGAGCTCAATGGGGTTGAGCTCACAGTGGAAAGGCGGCAAACGGAGTACTGTTTTGTGGTGTGCTTTGGCCATTTCATCTATGACATATTTATCATGTCTTGGTCTGTGTTGTTTCACAATATCTAATAGTTGTAATTTCAGTAAGGAAGGGTCGAAAGTTATATTTTTGGAACGGAGCCAGCTCTGAATGTCTGATTTCCTAGAAGCTGAAGTTGGGATTTTTTCTATTTTGCGAGAATGATAGGGAGCATTATCCACAACAACCACAGAATTGTCTTCGAGACGTGGTACAATGCCTGAAAACCACTTCTCGAATGATTCCCCATTCATCTCTTCATGGTAGTCAGTGGTTTTTTTAACTCAAAAGACCATAAGCCGTCATCGACGAAGCCATCTACACCCCCAATGTGGCAAATAATGAGCCTTTTTCCTTTGCCTAGAAAGATAAAATCCGCTAAGTACACATGCACGTCTTGTAGGTACGAAGATAGAGAGATATTGTGCGCAAAAGTTGATACCGTGAACTACTTCGATCTATTTACCTGCTGGATTTTTCAATCCGGTCGACAGTCCATCTAGAAATGCCCTTCTGGATGAAGTCACAGTTTTGTCAACCCAAACCTTCGGAGTAGTGTGCCCAGCGTTAATCCAGGTTTCATCCAGGTAATAGATCTTCCTGTGCTGATCCCTGAATGATTTAATTTTGGTCAGGTACTCTCTCCTCCACAGATCAATTTCTTCTCTATCCATAAGTAAGCTGTTACGACCTCGTTCCTTCCATTCGAAATTAAGATGCTTCAAAAGTTTATGAATAGTCGAACGTTTGTAATTTGGTAACATAGCATCCTCGTTACCCTCCCGTAGTACTTTATCAACTGTCGGTATTTCGTTTCTGAAGAAGAACTCGTGCACTTTCCTCCGAATCGCATGCTTGTCAGCGTCATCCAACGATCTTATGATACTCTTGCGATTTTTACCCGTCATTGGCTTGGAATAGGCAAGGTTTTTCTTATGTTCGTTCAAAACATTGTAGACTGTCGCTTGGCATACCCCAATTTGATCTGCCACTTTCAGAGCTATTTTCGGGTTAGTTGTTCCTTCCGCTCTATCTTGAATGTATTCAATATGACATCTTTCATGTCTACGCTAAGATGTCTTTTTTTATCGCTTTCTAGGAGGGCTAAGGGAGTAGCCTACAGCCTCGTCAGCAGTATCTGTACTGGACATGTTCACAAACAGAAACTTAACAAATTACTCAAATACACTTAACAACAACAACAGCAACAACCAAGCAAAGTGAATACGAACACACGAGCACGCAGTGATACACGCGACGGTCGGTGTCCTGAATGCAACTTTGCCTGCCCTGCCCCTGCCCCGCGCATTATTCCGCCAGGCGACCGCTTGAAATTTAATGGTGAATAAGAGGCGTTGTCCCCACCTGTTACCGAGAGATCACGCGCTAACTGTTATTATTTACATCTCATCTTGAATTTGGATTCAGTTTAGACTCCTCATATATTCTTGTCTAAAAAAATCTATTCGTTCATTGTACACGCTGTGCACGTACTTACTTATAAGGTTGGAAGATAGATCATTCACTAGAACGTAATTCTGAATTAAAGGACGTACGCCTGTGTGAAGTTGGAGTTTTCTCTCGAATTCAGATATCCAGAGTGTATGGGTAATTTAACACATCTGAGTTGGCTGCGATTCGAACCTTGACGCTAAAGGGGAGAAAATTGTTCAGACTCATCTTCGTTACTCAGAATTTACAGCATCGTAGGTGCGTTTTGATGTTTCCACGAATATTCCTTCCCCAGAGTGTTAAAGCGTTGTTGCATAAGAAATGTAAATTTAATATCTTGGTTTATGTACTACGTGGAATTTTATCTCTGGCTGAAACATTACGGGTTTAAAGCACTATAAGCTCGTTCTGAAGCTCATCGACTTCCTAAACTGCATCACCATTAGGTTTTATCAAATTTTCTTATTAAACTATTTTTGCCTGTGACAAGTAAGCCGCAAATACGTTTAATTACAAATCGAAGTAGCATAGTGCATATTGTTGAAGCACAAGAAAGCACTAAGTACTCACCATGCTGCCTGCGTTGACGTCCGATGCAAAACTAAATATAGGCTTAACATGATATACTTGCTTTCCATTTTTGTGAGCAAGAATAACTGTTTACCATGTTTTTTCATCTTTTAAGCAATCATGAGTACGATATAGCTCTAGTTAGTTTTTACTTGTTTGCCTTTCGTTGTCTGTCTCCAATCACTAGACCTATACCATACTGATTATTGATAAAAAGCATGAAACAACATTGTATACGGACGTCACAAAGCCGGAAAGCAAACGAATCCTATTCTCACACCGTTGCAGTATGTTTCATGTAAATGAGCTTTTTCCTACCGACAATTAAGCGAAAACGTTTCTAGGAAATAAAAACGCCCGTCCCTAAAAACTACATTAATTCAACTGTGCGACTTTAAGCCTCACAATTAATCATAAAATTTTATTAGCTAATCCGTAAAATGCCCCGACCTTTCTCTGTTGTAGTGTTTAAGAGTTTTCTCGCAATGTAATTATGTGAACTTCTCAAAGTAATTGTTTAGCCAGAGCATCTGCGTAAGTGATTACGTTTTTTAGATCCCTGAAAGTGGTTTCCAAAAAGGCGATTTTGCTTTCTATTTTAGTGTACTGCAATTGAAGAATCTATTTGAGAGAGACCAGTCTTTAGTATACGGTTATGTCCATGTATATATTTTCCATCTATCTCCTAAAAGATTACGAATTGCGAAACCTTTCGAGTGCCTTTTTTCTTAGTCACCTAGTAGCGTAACTTTGCATGTATTTAGTCAAGCTCATATCTCTTTTATCGTTTTCAAGATGCCGATGGTGAGAGTTAAACTTGAAACATTCGGTATAAAGATCCATTCCAGAGTAGTACAAAGACGCTCACAATTTATTGTTAAAGACAAAATGTAGAATCGCTTACGCAATCTCACTACAGGTCAATCGTCTATTGAGTAGCAGTGGAAGTGTGGAAAAGAGTAAGATGGAAGCCTTTGATAAGTTAAACAACAAACATTTGCTTCATTGTGAAGCTAACAACAATTTATACAAAGCGATGTAGCATGCTGTGTACGACGATAGTAACAGCTACATTTATTGGAATATGAGCAGCAGTTTAAAGACACGTGTTATTGAGGAACGAATCATAGGAAGGAGGGAGAGAGAGAGAGAAAGGGTTAAAAAGAAAGAAGAAACTTTTGTTGAGGCAGACTGTTCAATCCAAACACAGATTAATCGATGAGGTAGAGAGTGTAGGAGATGTAAAATATACCCTGTGTAGCGTGACTTTTCTAGTGGCACTTTCATACTTTCTCAATTATTCAACTTTGCACCGATTTAACCGACTTCATATCTAATGGAGTTTTCGATATCCCAACAGCGTGGGTCGAATTTCAAGCACCCAGTATGAAGACCCGGTCTAGTATACAGTTTCATCATGCTCTACTGGTTATTAATATCTCTGATATTGACACTAGCTATTGATTTGTCACCTTTTGGAGTGCTCCCCATATTCAAGCTTTATGCGATCGTAAAATTCATAAAAGTGTTATCAGAGAGATGTAGGGCATCGTATATGTAGTTTACGATGCATCTATGTGACTTGGCCGATATGCTACAAATCGTTTATGTGGTTCACAGACGCAGCTATTTATTATGAAATCAAAATAAGATCGTAGATCTGTGTTTATTTCGCTATAAATTATATCACATGCATTATTCGCTGTTCTTATTACAGTCCATCATTACTTTTCTATTTTTATGTCCCTATATTTTTCATAATTGGGGATTTAGTTTTTAGTACCCATTTCTATTTTATTGTAATTTTTATGAAGTGTTAACTGCAATAGACGTGGAAAAAGTGCGCGTACCCTCGTACTCTGTTTGCCGTCAGTACTATGAGCTCTTGATGCCCGTAGTAGTCGCGGTGTCCCGGTATTTAGGTTTCTGCCTACGTCGCTGCTACGGTATAACAAAAGTGTTATATCATAGTACAGCTACATAATTTAAAATTTGGATTATGTATTTTATTTACCTGATTTTTGTTTGATATGCTTATTAAAGAAGTCAGCTAGGTCGGCTGCCACTACACCTTTACGTCACTATTCCTTTTAAGCCAATTATTTTGTAATCTTGTGACGAATAAAGGCCAATTATTATTATTATTATTCATTAATCATCTATCTGATTCACAGGCTTCCCTGGGTTAAGAACGCTGGAAGATCGGTTTTGAAACAAGATGTTAGAAACATCTTGTTCTAGTTGCCGCCTAAAACTCTACGGACTACACTGCATGTGTCCAACACGACCGACTTTTGCATGGGTAAGTATAATTCAAACGGTAATCCTAGTTGTTGCAGTGATGTTTTTAATTTTTTAGGTATTTCTCCAGTTGCTCCGATCACAATAGGGATGATGACTACTGTTTCCATGTCCCACATTTCGCGGATTTCATCGCTCAGGGGTAGGTATTTATTGATTTTTTCTCCATGTGTCTTTTCTAGGTTGGCTCCCAATGGCACAGCGAAATCGAAATTATTATTATTATTATTAGTATTATTATTATTATTCTTATTATTATTATTTATAGAATTCTTACCATGAGCAAGCTCATTGTAGTGTTCGTGCTTCGCACATACTTGAAAGACTCGGTTATCAGATTTCGAATTACACGTGGTCGTATTACATACAATAAAGTGTTTGCACAATACTTTTTTGTTTGCTTTTTTCTTCCACTCGCCATCATCTTATCATGAAAATCTGAATATATATACAGTGAAATCCTCTTATAATGGACTCGGCGGCACTGTGACAAATAGTCTATTATAGGCGGATCACCATCTTAAAATAAACACTTTTTTATCAAAAAAGCATCAGAAATAACATTAAAAGCTTAAAATGTGTTTGTTTAACATATATTATATAAATAAAGATACATACAAAAAAGTTATACGTAATTTTGAAATTTGCATTTTTTCAGAATCTGATACACATATTACAGGCATACGTACTGTGTAGGTATGTGTAAAAACCGTAAACTATTTGGTAAAGAAGCTAGTAAGTTTCATTTGAACAGACTGTTTTTTGTATAATTATTTAGACCAGCAAGTTGAATTTTATTTAATTCAGTAAGCGTGGCTTTACTATCTTCTTCTAGCTGAAAATAACGTTGCAACTTATTCAAGCAGGCTGATGCTTTCTTAGTCGTCACTGAAAGCTCTTCTTCATCGTTGTTTTCTAGTTCGTTTCCTGTTCGTTATCAACGGATCCTTCATTAACCAAATTGGAGTCTGGCAATTTCTGTGTTGCTATTAAATTATTGTCAACATTTACATACTCATTAAATTTGTCTATAATCAGTAAACTATTAATTTTCAGTAAATCGCTTAATGGAATTTCATCTTCCGGATTAAAATCGTTGACTATTTCAGTTATATTATAACCAGCATGGCGAAAAAAATTACGAATCGTTTCTGGAGTAACCAATTCCCATGCAATAGACAGAAAATTTATAGCATCTAAAATGGTGACAGCTTTCTTAATGTTGACATCTTGAAGCTCCAGGATTTTCATCAACATATGTTTCCGATACATTTGTTTAAGACTCGAAATGACACCCTGGTCCATTGGTTGCAGAACTGGTGTCACATTGGGTGGAAAAAATTGAACGTTGATACTACTATTCGTCATTTGTTTGTCTGCGCGGCCCGTAGAACCTTTGCCCATTAGTCACTGTCTAATGTACGTTAGTGGAATCTGTCAGTCCTGGTTGCCCAGAAACCGGACAAAGTCAAGAAAAAGAGAAAGGGAAAGAGAAGAAAAACAAGGAGAAGAGCAAAGAAAAACAGATGTGCTTAGTTTAAGAGGAAACACCTAGGCTTTTTGACTTGGTACACAGATTAAATTTGAGGTGAACTAAACAAATTTTTGATTCGGTTTTGTTGGAGTGTAATTTTGAGTTTACTAAAAATTCGCGCTAACTTTTGATTACAGTGCGAGCCGTGACCTTGAATGTTTACGAACTTGCTCCACTGTGTAGTCCACTGAGTCACGCAACAGAGGGTTGATGTACGATTCCGCTTGACGATAACGCCGCTGCGCCTGAAGCTTGACATCATCCCTCAAGTGAGGAATGTCAAGGTCTCTGTGTAGTGTCTCATTTGAGACATACCATGGAGCGTTGCAAATTGTCCGCAAAGTTCTGCTTTGCAGTACTTGAAGACTTTGCATGTGTGTCTTGGCAAGAAAACACCAAGCCGCACATGCATAAGTAAAGGCTGGTCTAATAATCATTTTATATAGTCGAACTTTGTTTATCAAACTCAATTTGGAGGATCTACATAACACAGGATATAGTTGCCGAAACGCAATTTGGAATTTTGTTTTTATGGATGCTGTATGTTTCTGCCAGGTCATGCCTTTATCAAGGGTGACACCAAGATACTTGGAAGAGTTTGTCCATGGTACCAGAAACCTCTGCTGGGGGTCGCGACGTTTTTGGTACAATAAATAGCCTGAGTTTTCGAATGATTAATTTTTATCAGCCACCATTCCGCCCACTCTAGCACTTCGTCCACCGCATTCTGCAGCCCATCGTGAACCAGGTCACCAGTACACGACTGGGCGACAAGTGCAGTGTCGTCAGCATAGAGGTAGACTTCACAGTTGCTGGGGCAAGGGACATCATGGATAAAAAGCGAATAAGGAATTGGTCCTAGGACCGAACCCTGACGAGCACCGGCCCGTACTGGCCGTGTTGTTGACAAAACATTGTTAATTTTGATCCGAAACCTCCTTCCTTCAAGAAAGGATTTCAGTAATTTTAGAAGCCAAAAAGCAAAACCCTTTTGGATTAGTTTTTAGAGGAGGCCTGCGTGCCACACCTTGTCAAAGGCTTTTGAGACATCCGAAAGCAAGATGCCAGTACACATGCTGAGGGTGAACCCTCTGGTTACATGCTCCACCAGAATGACTGCCTGTAACTCGGTGCTATGCTCGGACCGAAAACCGAATTGGACGACAGGAATCACATGGTGATTTGACGAAAAATTCTCAAGGTGACGATAAATCACCTTTTCGGTGAGCTTAGAAGGAGCTGACAGCAGACTTATGGGATGGTAATCCTGAGGAAATATCGAACCCACCTTCCTTGAAATCATGATGACCTCAGCAGACTTCCACCCAGCAGGAAAGTACTGGATTCTGAGCATCGCATTGATTATTGTCACCAAATATGTCAGGGCTTTCGGCGAGAGTAGCTTCAACGCCTTGTTTTGGACGTTGATGTTATTAAGTGAAATATTTGCTCAGCTCAGCGTCCCATTTTCTTAAATATTTTTGAAAAATTGATGTAGTCCTCCAAGCTTTATTATTTCCAACATAATCGACGGTAATTGTTTCAACATTTTTGAAACACCTGGGATTCTTAAATTTCCCTGAAATAAAAGAAAAGGTCATAAATTCTTTGCAGCACTGCCATTGAATATCAAAAAAATTAGAACATGATAGTTGCCCTTTCATCTTTTAATTTATGAGTTTTATCAGGTAGCATTCTATATAATATCCCGGTTTCATCTACATTTAATATGTTATCATGAATAAGCACTGGATATTACGGGCCAAACTTGAGAAATCCAGTCACTGGTAACGTTCTTGTCAACTGAAGCTGACTCATCACACATTTTTCCAAAAACAGCGTCTTTTCTTAAACCTGTCTAGTCAACCGGAACTACATTTGAAGTAATCTCCAATCAATTTCCCAAATTCTTCAGCCTTTATTTGTAGCACTTGTCCACTTATTGGAAAATTATTGGCACGCTTTTGTTGAAACCGCATATCATCGATTTGGGGATGCAGCAATAGCCGCATTTTTCTCTTTTGACTATTTGATTTCCAGTCGTTTAATTTTGTCACGGTTTTTCCAAATATTTGACACAGTGAATTTTTTATAGCCATACGAGCACATATATTTGCTTGAGATGAACCCTGCTCAAGCCCACTAATATATCTGCTTCGGGGAACTACCAAAATAGCCCTCATACACTGGATTAAAATAGTCCGCTATAAACGAGGGTCTATTGTAAGCGAGTCTATAATATCCGAGGATTTTACATGCAAGTATTTATAGGACCTTAAATTGTGTTCATTATATATGGGTTTCCATTATAAGCAAGTTCATTATAAGTGGATTCCACTGTACTTGAGTTTTACAATATGACCCGTTTAACATCGTTGGTAGTGACAACTATATTCTGAGAACCATAGAGCATAAACAACGCTCATCAAAAAATCTGTATAGGTATCGGGACTCCAGCAAAACGGCTCACGCAGAAAATAATTCGTACTAGCAGCTCTGTTTAGTTTTTATACGTAAATAATCCAAATGTGGTTTTTGACTTGTACTGAAAGTCGTTTGAAGAAGTTTAAACTTCGCCAATTTGTAAGTTTGTCTGGCCTTCTTGGATCATAACTTTTAGTTACTGTATCCATGCAAATACTCCGCTGTATTATATCATCCACGATAAAAATCCTTCGAAGTTATTTATTCCGGAAGTTACGTAGTCCATTTCTGAAATAAGAACCGTGTAAAATATGATTAAATTTACATATTTTCTATACATTCTCCTTCAGTTCGTCGGATATATATTCGGAAAACCGACTAAAAGAGAAGAGAGAAAGCACTTTCGCTTTAAGTGTGTTTCAAAGAATTACAAAGGGGGTCCACAACAAGTGTATGGGCGCTTTGACTGGAATTATACAACAACTGAGTGGAAATTTTTTTGAGTAAATTCATATAATATAATCATATCAAGTCCAACATTCCTAAAGAGACCAGATTACTGATTTGGTTTCATTGTGACCGTCTTTTGAAGTTTTGGTTGCACCGTGAATCACTAATTTTAGGAGTGCAAGAAAAGCCTGCCTTTGATGTTTCGATAGCCGATTATATAACAATCCGGCATATTTATTATACGCTGGTCGAATAGCCCACACGTGGTCGTGTTCTGCTATTATACGAGGGCCACGCTATACAGGGTGTTCCTTAATGATATGCGAATATTCAAGGGTGTGAATCTACATGAAAAGTTAATGTTAGTTTGCTTTATAAACTATTGTCCAAAAATGTTTCCTTACAAAAACTCGGGATGTTGAAGTTTTAGGAACAACATGGAAATTAATTAATATTCTCAGAACGGCTTCAGATATTTCACTGATATTTAGTACGTAGTGAACGTTAATATTGAAGTGAACGTTAATATTGACTTCGACATTTTTTAAGAGAAAAATGATACGCCAATGGTTTTTTGCCAAATAAAAATTATTTTTGAATTACCCCTTCAATTTAAAACAAATGATCTCTCTTGAATTGTTTTCTTTTGATGCACCTTTTTTGAGTAAAAAATAAAAGCCGTTCTATTGTCCGAGAAAATTAATGTAATAATTGAAGAATGCAATTTAGCAATAAATATCTATTTGCTCTGGAATATGTCACTGGCGTTTGGCATCTGACAGGTCTCTGTTATTCAAATATGTTCGCTGTGACATCTTTTTCATTATTTAGTTTTTTACAATCTTGTTAATAATGGTGAATTATTCAAATGCAGATATGGCGGAGGTGAATTAAGTATATGGCCTTGCCGACGGTAATGGTGAGCAAGCCAGACGGATTTATCACCAGAGATATCCCGATCGTGCTTTGCCAGATAGTCGAACCTTTTCTAATATTCATCGTCATCTTGTTGCAACTGGTTCTGTCCGAAAATGAACATCTGTAGGTAGACCTCTAAGTGTGAGAACACCTGAAATTGAGGAAGCAGTGCTGCACGAAGTCGAAAAACATCCTGAAACGAGTACGAGGAAGATCGCTAGACACTTAAATATCTGTCATCAAATTGTTTGGAGAATCTTAGTGGATTTTTTGTTTATATCCTTACCATATTTCAAGAGTACATTGAATTTGACCTTTTGTCAGTGGTATCTTCAAAAAATTACACAAAATCCGCAATTTGAATCAATGATTCTGTTCACGTACGAAGCTAATTTTTCTAGAAATGCCATTCAGAATTTCCATAACAATCATTTGTGGGCAGAAAAAAATCCCTGTGCCGTAACCGAAACCCATTTTCAACACCAATTTTCGGTTAACGTATGGGCAGAAATTATTGGCAATCACTTTATTTGCCCATTCTTTTTGCCTGCACGATTGACGGACAGACTTACATCAACTTTCTTCAACAACAGGGGCCTTTGCTACTTGATGATGTTCCGTTAGTAATAAGAAACAATATGTGGTACATGCATGATGGTGCACCAGCTCATTTCAGTGCAGCGGTTCGCAATTACTTACAAACTGTTTATCCAAATCGTTGGATTGGCCGCGGAGGGCCCCAAGAATGGCCACCAAGGTCCCCAGACCTCAACAGTTCAGATTTTTTTTGTAGGGATATCCTAAGGCACTAGTGTACACAAGTCCCATTAACACTGCTGAGGAATTAAGAGAAAAGATAGTTTCAGCTTGTGATAGAATAAAAAACACTCTAGGGATATTTCAACGAGTGCGCAACTCCATGAGAAAAAAGGCGGAAGCATGCATACTAAGTGAAGGGGTTCATTTTCAAAAATTTGTGTAATCATTCCGTTGGTTTTAATGGTTATGTTGTCAGTTGTTGTTGTTCATTACAATTAATGTGTTTAATTTTTCCAATTAGATTAGTAATAATTTTGCAGGTTAGACAATAGAACGGTTTTTATTTTTATGCTCAAAAATGGCGCATCGAAGAAAAGCAACTCAAGAGAGACAGTTTGTTTTAAATTGAACGGGGAATTCAAAAATAATTTTATTTGGCCAAAAACCAGTGGCGTACCATTTATTTCTAAAAAAATATCGAAGTCAATACCCGTACGCACGCCACTGTTAAAGCTAAAAATTATTTTTGCATAGGGAAATATGCAACTTTATAAACTTCCACTAGGTACTAAATATCAGTGAAATATCTGAAGCGGTTATGAAAATATTAATTAATCTCCATTTTTTTTTTCATGAAACTTCAAGACCCCGAGAACATTTTTGGACCATATTTTATAAAGCAAACGAACATTAATTTTTCATGTAGATTCACACCCTTAAATATTCGCGTATCATTAAGGAACACCCTGTACATTTTGAAATACACTACAACTAAAAACTCTTTTATGACAACTAGCTTATTTATGTTTAAAGTATGCTCCTTCAGCATCAATGCACTTTCTGTAACCTGACCTTTCACAAATAAAATGCCTCCAGCCAGTAAGCTTTTGGAATGCCTAAAACCAGGCTCTACAGTTATATCGCAGACCAGCGGTATTTTCGTCTAATAGGATTAGACTAATACAGATAGTGGAGGATACTAGTAGCTACTGTGCAGTATGCATTTTGATAAAAAAAATGTTCTTTGCAATTTCATATCTCCATATTTTGCTTCTAGAAGCTTGTATGGATTGCTTGTGATACATATAGAGGCAAAACTAAGGCAACTTCTGTGAACAGTAATCTAAGCTATCTAAACAGCTTCAATCTACCTGCCATAATCGAAGCTACCCGTAATGAGAATCGAATCGAGATTTAAGACCCGCTGCAAGTTCTCTAACCTTAGTGAATGTCTGTCATATTTGTTCCATGCCTCACGTAACTACATGCATATTCACATTCAGCATATTGATAGAATTAGAACGGTACATGAAAATTAGATCTCAAACTCCATTCGGTGCGGAGAAACTCCCAGATGTTGTACTCTAATAGTAGAAAATAATTTAAGTTTGAGATTGAATTCGTATCCATGCTGTATACCAGTCAGATCTGGGATTAAAGCGCTCTGCGGAGTCTCTATAGGGCTGAGCAAAAAGCTGAGGCTAAGATATAATTCCGAGAAATTCTGTATTGGCAGCCTGTATTGATTCCTGTGCATAGCGAATGGAGTCTTGTGATAACTTACATGGATTTTAGACTATTATATAGGGTGGTGCAAGGGAAGAGGGAAATATTACAAACGTATGTTGATGATAGGTCCTTAGCCTCTTGAAAACCGAGGTGCATTGTGTTTCGTCAATGTTGGTCAACACCTGTCGCTAAGGCGAAGGGTTTGAGCGAAGGTCGAAGGTTTCGAAAAATCAGTACCAGCGAGGAATTTAGCAGAAACGTCGTTGCAAGAGTGAAAAGGCACATAGCGATAGCTATCGAGCAAAGAACAGTTAAAACACCTTTCAAAAGGTGTTAAGTGGTATTGATATACAGGATGGCCCATCCATGCGTGGACGGAATATTGCTCATAAACAAATACATTTTGGGAAAATCTCTTCATGGGATGTTTTACATCACATTTGAGAGCACATTTCTAAAATATTGGCCATTATGCAGGGTGTCCCAATTTCGACCTACATATCAAAGTTGTGATTTTTCAAATGAAATGCCTCAAATGTTATTGCCAATTCAAAAGAAGAAAATTGATATAACATACTATGTAATTAGCTACTGAGATATAAGGTGCTTTGTCTAGAAAACCCCCCCACTTTGTCAACCCCTCAGTATTTGGAGTACTGAATTTTGTATCAAAAAAAACTTGCACACCTCAGCATTCATCCTATTTGTTACTTTTTCGAATTTCAGTTTCTGCTCATACATGGTGGTCAAAGACGCAAATTGTAGTTTTTCTCAAAAATTTCAAATACATCACCCTGTGTATCTGTGCAAAATTGAATCCAATTTTTTATAAGCTTTTTTTAATACTAGACACATGAGGGATTTACGGCTATATTTTTGGTTATTGCACGTCTTTTGTGGAATGGCTTAATTCCCTAAAATGTCGCATCATCCTTGGAAACAAATAAATTGTTGATCGGTTACAAACTGTCAAAATATGCTTTGCGAGCATTATGATAAAAACGTGTTGACAATGAATTTTTCTAAAGAAGAAATTGTGTAGGTAAGTGGTGTTCGTTTTGGGGGAAGCCCAAATAAATAGTTTCCTAGCATCTCGCATTTATAAGTGACATCCAAGGGCGGCATTTTCCACACTACGAGAACGTTCTGAATCAAATGGATCAGTGGAATATAGTAAAAAACGTACCAATAATCCAAGTGTCACCAGTGAGGCGAATCAGTTGGAGGTTCTATTAAAGTTGCAAGAAATACCCCATTTAAATGCACGGTAAACTGGAGCAGAAACTGATATAAGAAGAACTTATGCCCAAAGGATTATTCACAAGCATAGGTACCATCCGTATCACCTATGCTTGCATCAAGTCCTTCGTCTTCAGGATATCGCAGCTCGAATGGAGTTTAGTAGAATAAGGCTAAATAAAGTGAGTGAAGACACTACTATCTTGGATAAGGTTCTTTTTAGCGATGAGGCAACTATTAACAGCATAGGGGTTGTCAACAGGCATAACATGCACTATTATGCGACGGAAAACCCTTACTGGGTTAGGCAAATAGATTTCCAAAATTAATGGAGCTTGAATGTTTGGGGAGGAGTTATTGGCAGGACAAGTTATCAGGTCTTTTTTTTCGACAACAGGTTAACAGGTACAGAATACTTGAATTTTTTGATCGAGTATTTGCCTTTGCCTTTGAAGGATGTCAACCTGCAAACTCGGTTGTATATGTACTTCCAAGATGACAGCGTACGAGCAGAAATGAAAATTCGGAAAAGTAACAAATAAGATAAAAGCTGATGTGTGTATGTTTTTTTTGATACAAAATTCAGCCCACCGAATTTCAAAATGGCGGATTGAGAGGTTACCGAAGTATACGGCTTTTCCGGACTAAACACCTTACATCTCAGTAGCTATTTACCAAAACCCCATAGTATATTAGATCAATCTTCTTCTTTTGAATTGGTTTATCCAAACATGTAATAAAATTTGAGGCATTCCATTTGAAAAATCACAACTTTGATATGTAGGTCAAAATTGGGGCACCCTGTATAATTGCCAATATTTTAGAAATGTGCCCTCAAATATCGTGCATAACATGCCATAAGTAGATTTTCCCAAAATGTATTTGTTTATCAGTAATATTCCATCCACACATGGATGGGCCACCATGTATGTGTATGACTAATCATGCTAATTTGCGGCCAACAGGTACTTCGAATTATTAGCCTACCAGTTAGTACCATATTGTAAAATATTTGATGATACGAACATACGATAACAAAAAGTCCAGTTTCCCGTTGGTATTGCTATGGTATTTTTTGATCTTTAATTATTGACATTAATGACACCTGTTAATTAACTAGTTTCGAAACGTTATGCCCACCTGCTGAATACCATTTTATCAAAAATTCCTTTCACAGTTATGGGTCGAAGTGCACTTTAATCTTGCAACTTATTCCACCGTGGAAAACTAAAATGATGGTGTTCCTCAAGACTCGGTACTCGGCCCAATATTGTTTTTACTGTACACAGCTGATATTCATCCGGTTATATCTGACTCTTCTCTAGTAACTTACACCGATGATACGCAACTGTATAAGTCTTTCAGCCCCGAATCTACACATCAAGCAGTTCGTGAAGTTAATGTCGATCTTGACGTAATTTTACAACTTTATTCAATTCCTTAAAGACACAGATTGATGGAATAGCTCTTCCAAAGGACAAAGTGGACAAAGTAAATAACTTAGGACTAATATTTGATGAATCGTTATGTTTTAAGGAGCATGTTGCTAATATTCTGGAAACAGGTTATATTGTTCTTAAGCGCCTTTATTTCAACAAATAAATATTGAATTTTAAAAATAGGAGAAAACTTTGTGAGACGCTAATCTTTCCTATAGCCTCTTGCTGCTGTGTAGTTTATCACTCGTGCCTCGATGCTGCCACTAAGAACAGGATGCGAACACGCAAAACAGTTGTAGATTTGCTTTTAGTTCAAGGAAGTATGCTCCTGTTTCAGTAGTTCGTTCGTTAGGGTTGGTTATGTATGGACGAAGCTAACAAATATCAAATGCTCACTCTTACCCATAAAATATTGATTACACAATCCCCCTCCCATTTTTATAAAAAATTGGTAGCACCGTAGTAGGACGGATTTCAACTTCAGATATAAGAATCGCATAGAAATCTCTCTTTACAGTATCCGTCGTTTATCTATAACTCTATTAAAATATACAATGATGCAAGTGAATATTTGAAAAGTCTGTCGGTGAATAGTATGAAAAACAAAATAAATAGCTTCTTGTACATCGTTAGCGTTACATCGGCAGATTGATTCAGTTTATTCTCATTGTTTATCTTGCCGTATTTTGTTTTTCATTCATTTATAACATATTTATAGTATTTTTGAATTTGTATTTTTTGTACGCTGCATAATATTTATGTTTCAATATTTTCCTTAGTTACCGATATTGCTATTAGAGTAGGTTGAGTGGAATAGAATTATCTAGACTCCGCCTATCAGGGATAAGATATTATCTACATTTATGTTCCATTGAAGACGTTTTATTGTTATTACATACATGATTACTCTGTTCTTGAAACTGACTGTTCATTGGAAGATATGATTTTGTCATATAATAAATTTGATGAAATGATTCTAGAAAATCGGGTGTTCCCAATGTAAGGTCATGCTCCTTGTAAGGCCAATCATTAAGAGGTCGTAGTTATTGCCATGCGATGTCAAATTCGTTCTACCCTCAGTTACATCCATCAAAGACACAGACGCGGCAGTAAGTTTCTTGTATCATTATTTTGTTAGTGCGGTCCCTTGCCTTGTTGACATCGGTCATTGACGTTGGAATTATAACCCTAGCTTACAGCAAAACGTAAGTTTTCAACTAAATGACTTATTATTTTTTTTAATTGTAGATTTCTGACACCATCTGGAAAATTTTGGCCTTGCATAAGAAGTCCATTCCTGTCGACTAAATTGCTTTCCAATCATATTTATGAATGCTTTTGGCAACTTTTCGATGTTTATATAAGATTAAAATTGTTCTGAAGATACTTTTACGAATACATTTTTAGTTCTACGATAGTGTTCAAATAACGTTTATTCAGTGTTTTTATGAGGATATATTATTGTAAATATTTAACATTTCATTTTAATGAAATTCTTTTATACAGGGTGTTTCAGTTTATTGTTGCATAACTTTAAGATTCAATAGAACTTTTAAAATTAATGCATAAAGTCTATATAAACATGGGTCGAAAAATGCGTGGCTTCCGAAATACAGGGTGTTTAAATTTACTTTTTAAAATAGTTTTTTCTAAACATTTCGAACAATATTTGATGTGTAACAGTGAAAATGGGTATACAAGGGTTTTTTGGTACGACAAAACGAACCATGGGCATAGTTTTACTGTAGCCGCTAGAGGGCGCTCTCTACTGTACCTGTAGTGTATTAAAATGACCGAAAATTTTTTCTTAGTGCAATTTTTTGCTTTTTGAATAAAAAAACTGATTCTTCGCACTTTTCAACATAAAAAAGCTCTCTTGTGAATTTTCGTTATAGTTAGCCGTTTTTGATATATTTCGATTTTTAAGGTTGGATGCACTTTTAATTAGTTATGATAAAATAACGTTAAAAAGTCAGTATCTCGATAATTTTTAGAAGTAGGCTGTGCCTGCAAATATTTTTAAAATTGAAAACAGAATATGGTTAAACCTCAATTAGTTTGTTGGCTGTTGAAACCTGAAACGTCTTTTTACAATTGTGAATGCACGAAATTTAGTTTCTTTTACCTGTTTTTTTTTGTAAGTTTTATAAAAATGCCTTTTTTATTCTCCAATCAAGAGTTAGCGGATATTGATTTTGTGTATGGCTTTGTAAACGGAAACGCAGTAGAAGCAGCCAGAGAATACGCACGAAGATTTCCAAACAGACGACATCCAACTCGCTCAGTATTTGTGAGAATGCATCGCCAAATAATTGAAAACGGTTTTAAAAATCTCCAAAGGGATGAAAACATAAATGTTCGTCAGCGCAGATTTACCCGTATGATTCTGCGTGAGTTTGATAGAGATCCGACCACAAGTGTTAGGAGAGTTTCTGGTGCCTTGGTAATTTCAGCACGCCATGTTCACAGTATTCTTAGAAATGACCATAGACGTCCTTACCATTTGCAACCTGTGCAAGGACTACAGCCAGGGGACGGAGAACGAAGAATCACGTTTTGTCAGTGGATTCTTGATAGAACTGATAATAATAGGGAGTTTTTAAGTAACGTTTTATGGACCGATGAGTCATGCTTCACTAGACGTTGAGTGGTAAATTTTCATAATCAACATATTTGGTCGCATGAAAATCCGCATGCAGTTCGGGAAAGAAATTTTCAGCATGAATTTAGTGTGAACGTGTGGATTGGTATGTACCGTAATCGACTATTTGCACCCTACCTTTTGCCTGCAAGGTTAAATGCTGCGACCTTCTTGGAATTTTTAAAGGGTGAACGTGCAAATATGTGGGATGATGTTATGTTAGATTTAAGAAGATGGGCCGGGTTCCAGCTTGATGGTTGTCCAGCTCATTATTCGAGAATATTTAGAAACTGTCTGGACGAAAATTATCCAGAAAGATGGATCGGCCGTGGAGGACCAGTCGCCTGGCCTCCACGATCCCCTGACCTAAATCCATTAGACTTCTTTGTGTGGGGATTTCTGAAAGAAAATGTGTACCAGACTCCCGTAACTACAAGAGATATGCTAATAGACAGAATCAGGAATGCATGTGATGAAATAAGGCCTTATTTGAATAATGCTATACCACGTTCGATCATTCGTAGATGTGAATTGTGTATTGAACAATTGGGTTTACATTTCGAGCAACTACTTTAGATTTTGTATGTTTGTCCTAACTATCCAATAGCATTTTAGTTGTAAATAATTAATTTAATTTGTTAAAAATAATATTGGAAAATTAAACAAATTAATATTCTGTTTTTTGTGTTCATTTGGAGTTAGGAATTATTGCTGTATTTAAAAACACAATCTAAACGATCATCTTAATTACTTGTGATGCCCAAATCGAAAATGTAAAAAAAAATATTATTTTCCCATAAATAATTAAAAATGCATCGAACCTTAAAAATCGAAATATCTCAAAAACGGCTAACTATAACGAAAACTCACAAGAGAGCTTTTTTATGTTGAAAAGTGCGAAGAATCAGTTCTTATATTGAAAAAGCAAAATGTTGCACTAAGAAAATTTTTTCGGTCATTTTAATACGCTACAGGTACAGTAGAGGGCGCCCTCTAGCGGCTACAGTAAAACTATGCCTATGGTTCGTTTTGTCGTACCAAAAAAACCTTGTATACCAATTTTCACTGTTATACATCGAATATTGTTCGAAATATTTAAAAAAAACTATTTTAGAAAGTAAATTTAAACGGAAGCCACGCATTTTTCGACCCATGTTTATATAGACTTTATGCATTAATTTTGAAAGTTATGTCGAATCTTAAAGTTATGCAACAATAAACTGAAACACCCTGTATATAGTTTACGTGAAATAATTATAAAGAGTGTCCCAGAAATAACATGCCAGAGTGACACGGGAGGTAGATTGGCTTCAAGTCAATCAGATAAAATCAACATGATGTTAGTAAAAGTTTTCTAGTTTTCGAGATATCGCGACACAGTTTTTTCAAAAAATCTCTACTATTTGCTTCTTTTTTGCCTGTTATGGCTATAAAGAAGTTCCGACTTATGATTATTTTTCCTGGGCTACATTGATAGTTGGTGGGAGTATTCATTTCATCGAAAACTAGCACGGTATACTAAAAAAACTAAATTATTACATTTGGTTTCAATACGAAAAACTTTACTAAAGTTTGACTAATTACTGTGAAAAAATGTAGACTGGGAATCAGCAAATGACTAGCTATTCAATGTTCTTTCAAAAATAGTATAACATTTATAGGTTCTTTTTACTAAATACTTAATTTGTTGTTCAAAGTCGTAATACCTGCGAAATACTACAAATAAAAAATTTTTTTTTAAAATAGTATTAAATAGGCTACCTTTTAAGATTATTTGACGATTCAGTCTGGTACATTTTGTTCACAGTACTTAGTCAAACTTTAGTGAAGGTTTTCACATTGAGACAAATGGTAATAATTTTTGTTAGCATACCGTGCTAGCTTTCAATGAAATAAATGTTGTCTCAACCAACTATTAATGGCAGCCTAGGAAAAAATCGTAAGTTAGAAGTTCTTTATAGCCATAACAGGCAAAAAAGGAGCAAAAGCTAGGGATTTTTTGAAAAACTTAGAAGTGGCAGTATCTCGAAAAGTAGGTATGTTGATTTTATCTGATTGATCTGAAGCCAATCTAACTCCCGTGTCACTCTGGCGTATTATTTCGTGCGGAATAAAGCTTGAAGTGAAAAAGTAATAAATAACCCTGCAATAAGGAAAACGTTCTATAAGTTACATAGTTGAACGAAGAACAATTTATTTGTTTCATTTGTCAAGTAGATAAAGAAATAATTAGTGCTTATTTAGCGTGGCTTACCATTGCCGACACATCATAGGCCAAAGGGAAACTAATTCCATTTGAATTGAGTAAACAAATGATCACTGACTTTATTACCAGACTACAGATGTAGTATTCCAGGCAGTTTTGATTTATTAGCAAAAATACTCGAATTGCAAAGCTTCCTGTGTCTTTCTCTAAGCTATTTTAACTGTCTAGGTATTCCTTATCAGTATGTCAGATATCTAGAGTTTTTAACATCTTTACATAATTTAATTTTAATTTTATAACTAATTTTAAGAAACCTCGACTCAATATTACAACTACAATAGAAATATATATTTACAAGAAGCGAATTCGTAGGCACGATCCTTCATTATTTATGATTTACTCATCCTTTGGCTTAGGCGTGGGATGGTAATTGTGTAAAAAGCCCAAGATTGGCTTCGGCCAAAGAACTGACCTTTGGCCGGACCATGCTTATCACCACACTGTAACTCATAGGTATTGTAAAAGACTCAACTAGTATCATCTAATAAGAATGCTGAATTGAACAAGGTTAATCAATAAATGTAGTTCTCGCTGTGGAGTTTGTAATCGAACATTTAGTCGACACGCTTATAGCTCGGATTGAATAACACCAGCCGTTTATGTTCACTCAGTAAAATCTACACAGATTGTATAAATATTTAGCTTTGAAATGTGAAAGTGGACATGTGCGGATTCAATTAACGGTAATAGCTTGCATACTAAACAGAAAATGTTAGATTTGACATCTATCGCGGGGCAAGAAAATAGAGGTGAGTATAGCTAAAGAAGAGGAAGAGCTGAAAAGAAAATTTGCGATAGTAGCAGATAGTAGGAATGGAAGTGTGAGAAAAATAAACTTGTTCGACAAGTTAGGCAATAAACATGGGTTTCATTCAAAACCTAATAACAGTGCAATTTATAAAGAGAAGGTCATGTATGCTACAATGATACTGACAGCTTCATTTATTGGACTAGAAGTAGCAGTTAGTAAATTGGAATGACACCTGTTGTCGTAGGGGAGCGCCTAGGTGGGAAAGAGAGAGAGAGAGGGGGGGGGGAAGAGAGAGGCAGAGAGAGATGGAGAGAGAGGGAGAGAGAGAGAAGAGAGAGGGAGAGAGAGAGGGAGAGAGAGGGGGTCAGAGGGAAAGATAAGAGAGAGAGGGAGAGAGGGAGAGAGATAGGGAGAGAGCGAGGGAGAGAGAGAGAGAGGGCGAGAGAGAGAGAGGGAGAGAGAGAGAGGGAGAGAGAGAGGGAGAGAGAGAGAGGGAGAGAGAGAGAGGGAGAGAGAGAGAGGGAGAGAGAAAGAGTTAGAAAGGGAGGGAGAGAGAGAGAGGGAGAGATGAGGGAGAGAAAGGGAGAGTGGGAGAGCGAGCGAGATTTGGAGGAGGTGTTGAAAATAGGCCTTTGCTGAAGTACGCTGTAACCCATGAGACCCACGTGGCTAAAGATGTGGCAGGTTAAAATTGAAGTCCTTTGAAAGTTAATGCAAAAACGCGAACTTGTTCTGAATTCGACATTTGAATATTTTAGGGAAAAACGTTAACGCGTATATAGTGCAAAGATATCCTCCCTAGCGCCGTTTTGGAACATTTTCAAGGTGAAATGAGGGATTGATTGATATCTCATTTTTGATCTCCTTACAACTATATACTTTGTAAGCTTGAAATATAGGATCACTATCTTTCAAGATGGCAATCTCGCCGTCAAATTTGAGCGTTTTTGTACAGTGAGTTACTACCACGGTTTAAAATGCTATATATAGTATGTGAAATGTATATTCAAATATGTAATTGATAATGGAACACTAATGTTTAGATGAGTAATTGTTGATTTATAAGCGATTCAATGTACAAAAAAGCTCAATCCATACAGCCGTTTTGAATTATATTAATTTATTATTCTGTGACGACAAGGTAGATATTCACGAGGATATTCAAAATGAGGTATCACATGACCCCCTATTAATGTTGAAATTTTTACGCTAAAACTGGTATACACGTAGATGTTTGATTAAAATTCTATTGATCGAACACAGCTTTTTTATTCGTCGCCCAAATCAGACCCCTCTCAGTTGAGTAAAACTGTTATTCACTATTGTTCTGAAATCCCCTTCAAAGGATAATCGAAAAAATTAGAAAAAGAGAATGTAGTACTTTTATAATGATGGAACAGATTGAGATGGGGTGGAAAGCCGCGATTTTTATTATTTCCTAAGAATAAAATCTTAATTGACATTGTTTACTAGGGTTTTCGTTACATTTTTTTAAATCAGGGATGTGTAGGTTTTTAAAAATCATTTCTTTGATGAGAATTTTCATAATTAATAAAAGTATAAAATAAATGATGCTCAACATTAAAGTAGCAAGTAAATCTCACATGCTTTCCAAACATATTTTTTAAGTCAATGTCAAAAAGCTTGTAGGAAGTATGCACTACTGAAGATCCTTTCTTTCGTCATGCTTGATGTTTCGGGAGGACTATAAGACCTTAAGGGGGCATTCAGAGTTTTGGGTCTATTAAGACGTTTTACCAAGCCACAATACGGACAACATATTTTCAGAAAATTTCACCAAACGGAGCAATATTTCATTGGGTGCAAAACCGAGCCATGTGGAACAGTAATAATACTGGTTGTGTGAATCGGCCAAAGGCTAGACTCCTTCACGTGTTTTTAATGATGCAATAAAGCCCTGTTATTTTATCCGATTTTTCATGTTGGAGAAAAAAACGCTCCAAATGTTGAAGAGTTGTAGCTACATCTTGTCCGCCACTGGTGATCTCGTTAACTCCACCCTCATCTGCTCGCCTCTTCAGCAAATCGATGCAGTTGTTGTCGATCGTAGACCGGCGTTTTCTAACTTTCCATTAACTTTTCCACAACCTCCAATTAAAACGGCATTGTTGGCATCGTGAACGGTTCCGATTGTTTTTGTAAATTCGACAGCAACCTCCGTTCTGCCGCTTTGCCGCGCAGTAACGGCTTTGTCCTGCTCTGCTCTCCTTTGATTTCCCTGTTCCACGCTTGCCGCATTTCCCACTCCCCCTTGTCTTAACGGTCAGTTGGTCTGCGGCCGGATTAAGAGGGTTATTTAAATGAAGGTTTTTGCCACCTGTTGTTATATTTTCTTTCCGAGCGGCCGCATTGTCTTTCGCCTTAGCTAGCTGCTCCGCATTCCTTGAATGCAGCGATTTCCTTAATCTCAATAAAATGTTGCTGGGCGTACCATGGAAGGTTATGGTCTTTGTAAGACCGATTATTAAAAAGTCGCAGCTATGACTGTGGGATGATTCCATCTTCTTACACTAATCGAATTGAAGGACTTAGATACGGTTCCTGGCTTGGCATTAATCGTCGAGGTTAAAACTGTAATACAAGCTCACAGCAAAACGTCAGTTTCCAAGCTTTTTCATACTCTTACATTATATTTGATGTGTACTAAAGGAAAAAAGTGTTGCTTGGTTAGTTGTTAGTTAAGATAGTGGTAGTGTTCCTCGGAAAGCTAATGACTCCTTGTTAGGGCGCAAGGGTCTTACGAGGGATATCTTTTAGGGTTTACAAAAAAATGACTTTATTGTTTTTCGAAGCATCCCCCATGAAGATTAATACACATCTGCATGCGCTCGAACCAATTTTCGAAGCACTTATTCCACTCGTTTGCTGGCAGATCCAAAACGGCATTTTTGAATACGTCAAGTGCTTCTTCTGGTGAGTGGAACCTTTGACCACGTAGTCTGTTTTTACTTTTCGGGAAAGTAAAGAAATCGTTAGGACTTAGATCGGGACTATATGGAGGATGGTCCAATAATTCCACGTTTTCTTCCGTTAAATACTGCCTTGTTTTTTGGGCTGTGTGCGAGCTTGCATTGTCTTGGTGGAGGATGATTCTTCTTTCGGGGTTGATTTTTCGAAGCTCGGTGGTGACTTTTAGCAAGCAAATGGTGGTATATCAATCCGCAGTAACAGTTCTTTGCTCACTAAGAGGAATTGTTGCAATATGACCCGCTTTTGACACAAATGTCGCGACCATCTTTTTCGAAACACCTTAGAGAACGGATGACTTTTGTTGCCTTTTCTTCACCTTGGAACACCCAAACGGCCGACTGTCGTTTATTTTCTGGTTCATAACAGTAAATCCACGATTCATCACCACTAACAACGCTGTACACATTTTTTGAGTTTCCGGAATTGAAACGGTCAAGCGTTTTTTGACACCAATTAACCCTGACTGCTTTCTGCTCTTCAGTGGGGTATCCAACGAGAAACTAATTTTCTTATTCCTAATTCTTCATGTAAATTTTTTTGAGTTAAGTCATTTGAGATCTACAAGGACGCCTCAATCTCGCGATATGTCACATATCTATCTTCAATGATGAGTTTGCGCACAGCATCGACGTTTTCCTGGTTGACTGCGGTTTTTGGTGCACCCACCCTGGGATCGTCGTTATGACTCACCCGTCCAGGTTCAAAATTCTCCATACAACGGGATAATGTCGACTGATGTGGCGCTTCGTTGCCAAAAACAGACAGTAACTCAGCAAGGCATTCTTGTTGCGATAATTGTCTCTGAAAGTTGTAATAAATTATGGCGCGAAAATGTTCTCGGTTGAGTTCCATTTTTCTAATGACTCAAAAATTCACTGTAATGAGAACTCTGCACGTATTGTTGTGAAACTTTGAATTTAAGTTTACTAAAGAGTGAGGTTAAGATTCAGCACTTAAAAAATTGATACTTTGTTTAAAGTTGCAGAGGGTACTGTGAATTTTTCAAACAACCATATCCACCATACCCACTCATTTGCTTTCCTATTATCTGTGTCCATATCTACTAGACCTATGCCGTACTGACGAGTTGCTAAGGAGCATGAAACAGTCTGTTTGCGTTTGGTCGTGGTTAGGGAGACAGACAGCAAACATCTTCATTTCAATTGTAAGGGATAGTCGGATATGTGGTACCAACTTGTCAATTGTACGACTCAAACCTTTTCTGAATCATATATTCCTAATGCCATCTGAAACAAGTAACGGGTCCATGGGAATGCCATTTTGGACAATTTATTTTTTCATTTCATCATAAAGGTTATTGGCAACTTAGTTGATATAAATTTAATACTCACTAAATTTATTTTTGAAATATGTTAACGATTAAGTTTAATGATCATTATTATCATTAATGCATACGATAGTGCTCAAGTAATGATTTCTTTATTATAACATATTATTGTTAAGTGTTTAACGTTTCATCTTAATGAAAGACGGTATATGTAGTTCAAGTAGTATGAGCAGGGATTTTGATCACAAGGTTAGTTTCAAGTTAAACAACTCATTCATTATGTTGACCTTCTATGGAGCGTTCATCATCTAGTGATATCCGCGGACAAGCGAGAGTAGTCAACCACCGACTGTGCAGTCAGGGTGCCCGCGCTAAGAGTCAGGAGTAAAATGGAGAAGTTGATTGCAAGACAACACTCTCAGAAATGAAGAAGCATCTCCAGACATCTCTGACAGGCACGGGAACTCGTTGTGGCGCCCAGTGCTAACGATGTACGTTGCTGCTTATCTTTGGATAGAGCCAACCTAAGGTTGCTTGTGGGACTGCTGGGGGTGACTGGGTATCCCTTTTGTGGGCACTACGGGGTAGAGGAAGACGTTATATGTCGCTGTGAGGCTCTTAGTTACTACAGGCAGAATATACTGGGGTCCATCACTTTGGACCCCCAGGATGTTAAGCAGCTTGGACTCAAGGCCATACTCAACTTCGCTAGAATGGCGGGGCTTGAGGTCTGTGGAATATAGAGGTGTACTCTAGTACTTTCATATAGGTACGTCAAGTCATGTCATCATGAACTTCATATATTTTTATCGACCATTTAATTTAGTTTTGGTTGGAGGTGGTCACCCTTAGTGATACATTTGCCGTTTTACTGCAACGAAGATATTGTTCAATATTCTTAATCGTGACCTGTACTGCGGTTGCTTTTTAATAGTGAATGATTTATTTTTCCGTTCCTTCTTCTTCAAGTTGATTCCAATGAGATTGTAATTGATCAAAATTGTCTTAAATAATAAAATATATATTTTTTAAAGCTCATGACCCTTGTACTTGTACCTCAACTAATCATCCAAGACTACTCTCCTCCTCTAGCTTAGGACATGTACACATTATTACACTGAGAATATTGGCAAACATTTGATGTGGAGCTTATGGAGTAATGTCGTCATTGTATGTAAATGTGTCTAAACTTCCATCCGCCCAGCCGATCGATCACCCAATTTTCATCCCCTCAATTTGACTCTCCCGTTACCAATGATTTTGTGAGAGGGTGCTTCTAAATCCAAGAGGCATGCTCCACAGCGTACACGTTAATCTTTGCCCGGAACCGACTGTAAACAGATACCTATTTTAAATTGGAAGGGCTCGGGCGAGGCGCAAGCTCATTGACTCAAGTGGGAAAAGGATAAATCTAATCAAGATGGGGGTGGTGTTAGAGCTACTCCTAATTAAGAAGATAATTGTTAAATAATAGTCTAAATAGAGACTCGTTAAGATTAATTGAGCTTGGAATATATTCAAAATTACCTTTGTAGGTAAAATTGTCATTTTTGCTGATGATAATAAATACTACATAAAGGGCAAGACTGGTATGATGATTTCAACACTGGAAAATGAATTTTGGAAGAACGCATTTTCTACCGTTCACATCATACGCAAGACATTTACAACCGGATTATTCAAATATTTTCTACAAAATGACAATGCAAATTTAAAAATCGACAGTAGTATTAGTATTATACGTTTATTTTCCCCCAAAACACAATGTGTTAATAAATACAAATGCTAAGTTCAGTACAATAATAAACGTAAAATAAAACATAATACCTGACTTTCACAAAATAATCGTAAGCTAACACGTTTTATAAGTCACAGAAAATTTTTAAATTGTCTTGTAAAGCCCATTGAAACCAAAATAGTTGGTTGTGCACGGGCAGATTTTTTTTTTGACATAACTTTGATAATAAATTTTGCTTAGAGCAGGATCTTATACAACAAGCACATTGTAAGTATGGAAGGTAAGGAGGTGTAGCACTTATATAATAAATTTTACTCCACTAACTACAGAAATATGGAGGGTGAGGAGGAGTAATACTAGCGTAGTACGATTTCTAGTAAATAATTACTACTAGATTTCGTGTCTCTTGTCTACCAATTACAAAAATATATTTTTTAAATAAAGATTTTATCAAAGACAGTGAGTTTATTTTATCAACATACATACGGTACATGTATGACAAACAATTATAAATTTTACATGATAGGTAGGCGCGGCATCGCAAGCTTACATTTCTTTGAAAAGTTTGTATTTTTAAGTTTCCATTTTCTTTATATCTAGTACTATAGGCATGGCTAGTTTTATTGAAGTTGTTTTTGTGTTTGTATATGAATTGAATTAATTCATGCAAAAACAGTTGCCTTAGGTCAAACACTCTAGTCTCTGAAAATAATTTATCAGAAGGATAAGTCATTTTTTTGCCAGATATTACTTTCAACATTCTTTTTTGCAGTATATCCAGAGGCTGCAAATGACAATATGTGGCACTTGCCCAACTCAAAATAGCGTATCGTAGATGTGATTCAACTAATGAATAATACAACATTTTCAGGTGCATGTAGTCTATGAGATACTTTAAGTATTTAAAGCGATATAAGAGTTGTCATAAGCTATTTGTAATGTTAGCTATATGAACATCCCATCTCAAGTGGCGATCAATGGTGACACCTAAGTAGTGATAGGTTTTCACAGATGTTAAAGATATGCTTTGATTTATTAAAAGTTGTTCATACTGAGGCAGATAACGTACTGTATTAGTAAAAGGCATAAAGAATGTTTTCTCATAGCTCACGTTTAAAAGTTTATAAGCAAAATAATCAAAAATAGTTCCTAGATCCCGCTCTGCTTTAATTTTTACATTTTCCTAAGTGTTATCATCATACAGGGCTGCCGTATCATCTGCAAAGCTAAACACTTGACCAACTGACGAAGAAGTTAGAATACTGTTTATGTAAATTGTAAGCAAGATTGTACCCAACACAGTACCCTGAGGTAAACTGTAATCAACTGTCTTTTCATTACTGAATGTGTCACTAATCTTCACTACTTGTTTTGGATTTGAGAGATAACTTGCAAACAACTGTAAAGGTCCGCCTTGTACTCCTGCATCCTCCAAGGTTTCGAACATCTGCTGGTGATTCACAGTGTCAAAGGCCTTGGCAAGATCCAAGAATATGCACAGTACCGGTGTACTCAATTCTAATATTTTTCTAATCTCATCTGTTAACTTAGCAATTGCATCTTTGGTTGATATTCCCTCTCGAAAACTGAATTGCTTATCTGAAAGATATTTGCATCTGTCCAAAAATTTAACTAGCCTGATTTTCAATGTTTTCTCAAACATATTAGCTATAATTATTATGACAGATATTGGTCTATAGTTATTTATACTTTTTACATCACCTTTTTTATGAACAGGTGTAACTAAAGCTACTTTGAACCCTTCCGGGACTTCATTAGAAATATAAATCCGGTTGATTAAGTGACATAGCGGCATTGAAATAATGTGAGCAGTATAGTTAAATATTTCGGACCTCAAGTTTAAATGTATTGATGATTGAGGTTACTTCAGTTTCATCTACCGCCTCTAGGAAAAATGTACTTTGGTGTGGACAATATCAGTTACTTAGGAATTTTTTTCAAACCCACATTTGGGGTGGGACATTCATGCAGCCTACATTTCGAATGAAATAAGATTCGTTACATACAAAATTAAATTTTGTTTTGCGTAGGTATGTTTAGAAAACTATGATCGGAAAACCAAAATTGTATTCAACCAATGACTTATATAGTGAAACAAAATTATTTGATATTAATCTGCTTTATTTCTTAGATACTATCAGCCATTATCAGTTGTCAGTGAGCGCGATAAAATGACACATTGTAATGATACTCGATATAAACTACATTCAAAAACGGTCCCTGAACCCCATAAGACCATAACCTTCTCTCTACTTGGCTCCAAAATTATATGAACACATACCCAAAGACTTAAAAGGATTTTGAAATACACAATTTAAAATGAGGAAGGACATATATTATTGAGCACCTATCAAATATTCATTAAGAGTTATCGTCTTATACATATGTACCTCTTCGATATAAATTTTTCTTTTTTTTTCTTTCAACTTTTTTGTTTTGTTTTTGAAATGTCACACGTTTCAACATACAACTCATCAATGTACAGACATTGTCCTCCTGTGAATTGAAACATATTTATTTACCCATTCTGTATTGTTATACTATGTAGTGAATAAATATCTACTGCTTTTTATTGCCACTATTGGTGGGGTATCTATAAGATATCGGCAGGGGTATCACGTAACTTTAAAAGTGACATTATACCGATTTTTTTTGACATTATGCTGTTTTTTTGACATTATGCAGGTTTTTCGCCAAGACGTTGACTTCGCACTAGCTGATTCACACTAGTCGTGAATTCGTTTGTAGTTGTACGTGTTGCCTAAACGTCATGAGGCTTGTTATCAACCTTTGGCTCTGTTGTGATGTAAAATCTGCTCGTGAGATGGCATTACTGGAGGTCTAAGCTGTAAGTTGTATGTGTTGATGATAATTACATTGGGTTCTTGTCTCAAATATACTTAATTGATATTCAAAGCTAGAAATAAGTTGCGCATCCATTTTTTCTTATCCATTCTGGAAATTACATATACAAATTTGTTGAATTTCAAAATTGAGGGAGATAAGAAATAATTATATTCACTGTACACTGTCGAATTACAAGCCATATATACGCTAACAGTAATTACACACAACGATTTTCTCACACAGCAAATATCACTGATTTTATACATATGCAGACCAATACACATAATCATCCAGATGCGATATTGCTATTCAACCAACTTTCTTCTCAGAGATAGAAACTACAGACAAGGACCATTTGGCCTCACAAAACATATGCAACCAGTAATGCGTGTAGTTTAGTTGAGTGATTCGTCCTTAGATGGAGGTTCGCAACGATCCTAGTGAGCAAACGTGGAATGACTCTTTGCGTCCTAAAAACTACCTAGTTTCCAAGATGACATCTTATAGGCTTTTTTGACGTTTTATAGGTTCTTTACATGATACCCATGCCGAACACCCCAAAAACCTGTCACATCACATTTTTCCGATAAAAGGTTCTCACAGGGATCAAAAAATGTAATTTATTTGTGACCTCTAATATAATCTAGATAATGATCTCTAAGGTCATTTGGCGGTCAACATCGAAAATTCAAATACCACCATTTCTGGCAGATTCCTAACCGGCCTGAAATTTTACTTACAGCCAATTTTTATGCATACTAGCTTGTCCCCAATAATATATCGTGCTGCCTCATACTACCTCCTATTACCTCTACTACCCCGCTCTATCCCATAATACCTCAAATTGCCTGATATTGTCTAATAATATCCCGTAATACTGTGTACTGCCTCAGAACTTGTAATATGTGGTTTGTACCTCCGAGAAACCACACGGCGTCTATTACTCATCAAGTGGTTATAGTTGTTGAATGTGAACACAAGTTTTGATCCGTGAATTGGATAGTATCATCATCGATACGCCACGAATCGATAGCAGTGAATTTACATACGCTCTATTAATAAATTTCCTAGCTCAGTGGATTCCGTATTTTGATTGGATCATTACAGGACCGGAGGTGCAATAGAGGCAGCTCGCGCCCCGGGCTCTTCAATCCTACCTTGTTTTAATATGCGCGGTGAGGGTGAACGAATTTGCATGGCACACTAGCTGAAAATATGTTTTTCGGAATAAGGTTAGTATTCACTATACAGTGTGTTCCAAAGGAAGGAATAAAGGTTCAACAGGAGAAGAGCAAACTAAATTTCCAAATATAACTAATTTTGGGTGAAACATACGGCTCAGGTATCTTATTGGATTCTACATCGGTCATTTCATCGGTTGAAGGATGTCACATTTTTTCAAAATGCTTTTTGCTTCCTACGCCATTGCGCAAGGACGTGTTGTGAATGTAATACGTTTTTTGTCTGTTCGCTAATCCTTGACGTGTAAATCGGTTCAGAGGTGGTAGAGAAAAATGCCATAAACGAAAAAAAATATATCGTTCAAACTTTGTTTTTTGATGTTTTAGAGCGAACTGGTCCTGTTCAGAAAAAAATTTGAAGGGGTTGAAATTTGGGGGCTGGGGGTCCTTTGTATATTTATACGCTTCCAACCCAGGGAATTCTATGCACTTATTAGCCATATCTCACCCATCACAGATTTACCCGTACATTTGCCTTTAAAACAGTATGATAGAGAAATGTTCTTGATCCTACCTATCTAAGCTCACCGCAGAGCGAGCCGATCCGGCTTATCGTCGGACATCCGACAATACTTGCTATCTGACATTTTTGCCCAATTTGAGGTATATGCACATTTTTCTCCGTTTGTGATAGAGTCCGCTAACTGCAAAAATGTAGTTTTTGAATTATTCAGCCAAAACAATACCTACCACTGGAAACACGTCTGTCAATGAGCGGCAATTCCAGCTATCTGACAATTACGCGTGCTTCTTCAAGGATTACTCTCGAACAGATGTGCAGCGATACTCAACAATTAGACCAGGCAGGGATAATGTAGTCACGGACATCAAAGTACTATGTTATAAACTTGAAGTGAAACTGGACTTCAGTGTAGAGCCTCGGGAGTTGCCTATGAGACCAAAACAGCTACCCGTCATTTCAGATTATAAATTTTATCTCTAAGGACTGTCACATGATTTACGACAATTTGCCATATGTCAAGGAAAGACGCTGAACGTTCATTTGAGATGTAACTGAGAATGCTATTATCTTTTTGATTTCCAAAAGCATTAAACTTTTAATTTGATATAATGAATAACAGTTTTTCTAACACGAATCTCACTAAATCCATCTATGCATCATAGTACAATATCTGCTAACTGCAAAGAAAGTTAGCAGAAATGTCAGCTATCTGCACTAATTTTGTCAATTAGAGCTTCATTTAGATAAATACGCTTTAAATATGTGTTAAACGTCATTTACTTTTTGTGACCAAAGTTGTAGAGTCTTAAGGCTGGTAGTATAATATACAGGGTGTTTTAGAACTAAGGGGTCAAACTTCAAGGGGTTATTCAGTGTAACAGTAGAAAACATTTGAGTATAGGGACCCATATCGGGAAAATTGTCACTACGGCACTACGCCCCAAGACGCGTTAAAATTTAGAAGACGATGAATTGCCTAAATAGGATTTAATGCATTTAATTTTTGCGTTTTGTACATGACATCATCACAACAATTGTTCAAGATGTCTTCCTCCAACCTGAATACACCGATTTAAATTAAATCTTGCTGGAGCTTCGTAAAGCAAAGACTTTACATGTCCCCACAGAAAAAAATCTGGCGACGTTAGATCGGGTGACTTAGGAGGCCAAGAAACTGCTCCACCTCTGGCAATCCGTCGGTGCAAAAAATCGCTGAGCCAAATACTCACGTACTTGTACAACAAAGTGAGTTGGCGCTCCATCATGCTGAAACCACATTTGCTGTCGAACGTTTAATGGAATATTTCCAAGAAGTTCTGGAAGAACTTCCTCCAAGAAACGTCGGTAAATAGATCCTGTTAACCGTTCCGGTAGAAGATATGGCCCAATTAAATAATCATCAACAATGTCTGCCCATACGTTGACAGACCAAAGTTGCTGATGTTTTCTAAGAAAAGATAACAATACATAAGCGCCGGATATGGGTCGCTATACTCAAATGTTTTCTACTGTTACACTGAATAACCCCTACAAGCTTGATCCCATAGTTCTGAAACACCCTGTACATATTTATCCATACTGGCAATCCACCTGGTCACAAGGGTAAGTAAATAATGGGAGAACTGGACACTTGGAAATATTGGAGGAACGTTGGATCAAGTGTGTGGGAATCGGAACGGAATTTGTAAAAAAATAAAATCAGGTATTAAGTAAAAATGGCGTTTCAGAGTCGGGCTGAGTACTTTTCAGTTTACCCCTGTATAAAAAAAATCACATTATTATGATGTAAATCGCGCCAAGGATGCTGACACAGTACCTTTACATATGAAAGGTACGAGATATATTATAAAGAGCCATGATCGATCAATGCTTTCACTATTCTGTAAGAATAAATCCCCCATCTATTTCAAGCAACCCCATTTTTTCATAACTCCTTGTCGCCACTGTGAGTGCCACTTCTAATAAATTGGGGAGATAGAAGTACATCTTCATGAGCACCCTCGGTTTAAACGCAAGAATAACACTCTTGGAGACTACAGCAAAAAGGGAGTAGGTGTGGTTGCTCCTGCAAGAAATTTTGTCAAACGGAAATGGGATTTCTTGATTTTATGTTGGTGCGGAAGGCCATCAAATTAAATTTCTTGACGGCGTTTTGTACTTGGTTCTAAAAACGTCTAAGGGTCATAATACATCACATGTTAGTCATCACACGTATACGAGTCTCTTGTGTCCAACGCAGAGTATGTGCGCAAGTTCTTATTATTATTTGTATCAAAAGGATATCAATGATATCAAATCGCAAACAGTAAAGGAGAATCAGTAGTTCATTATGTGATGGGTTTTAATATTCTGGCGTCTATGAAACATATGGCTTAAACTGTAAGGATCTTCTATTAGAAAATAAGTCAAATTATCGAAATTAATCATCAGCCAAGGATATTTGAGGATAAAAATGCTACAAGAACATTTGCTAATGATGTGCTTTTCACGATAACTATTAGTATCTTGTTCTTCAAACTTTACTGTCGGCAGTATTCCTTTCCAAATTCACTGTATTTGTTAAATTTTCGGAAATTGTTTTTGTGATACTAACTTCACAAAAAAGAACAAAATATAGTTAAAGGCAACGTACTCAAGAAGGTTACCGTTGTGACTACAGTAAGATAGATTTTTTCAGCACATTTGCATTGGCCAGAGGAATATAGGAATTTATCGACATGAAAGCCACAGGACAACATTTAGATGTTACAGTATATTCCGGATTAGAGAAGCCAAAATCACTGGTGTTAGAATCTCCATTCCGGAGCATGCCATAAATACCTACGTGTAATTTCCAAAGGATCGAGGACTTGTTCAGTAATTGCAGTATGTGATAGCGTGTTTTCTTTTGATGACCAAGCGGATGCACCAGAACTCCAGGGGTTGAATTGTTGTATATGGCGTTTAAAATAGAGAAGAAATCTATCTTTCGACTCGGTACCTACCATTCCAACGTATTATTTCATTTTGCGCTATGTATTTTATATGCAAAAATTATAATTCCAAAGCAGACAGTTCTGACATTAATTTTGATTGTATCAGTAAAATCTTGTCAAACGTCAGCGACTAGTTCAATAACTAATGTTTTGTGTGCGTTTCATGTGGTCCTTGTATGCACACTATTAGTTGAGTTAACAGATATATTGCCATGTAATTGGATTAGTTTGTTGAGAAATTATGTATAAATAAATGCTATCAGTCCTTAGGAGCTATCATTGCTGTTCATTTTCTGTTGCTATAAACATGAGAACAACCTTCTTGTATAATCCCATAAGTCGAACCACATTTTTACATTTTAATCTATTTCCGTTTCCACTCTTACATATTTGACTTCCACAATCGCAGAGATATTCTTCCGTGGCAATGTACAGAATTTGAAAAAGTCCCGTTATAAAGGGGGCTTTGAAGGCAGCTCGCTGTTAAGGAAATTGATTTTTCATTGTGAATTTCCTTCTCCTTGTACCTGCAAATCGCCAGGGACCTTTGGATGTGCCGGAGGTATACCGCTGAGTTGCAGACATTCGGCGAGGACGCCTGACACTGTCACAATTTTATTTTCCCAAGGCGAATTTGTTGTCTGAAAATATAGTCGGTAAATGTAAGTGTCGAGTAGAAGGAATAAAAATGCTGACCGAAATTCAAAGATGATGCTTACTATCATTTTTTGCTACTCCACTTCCTCTGGGTTTACAGTGCAGATTTGTGCATCAGCCTCTTGGCTCTTGCAACCCCAGGTCTCGTAGACCAGTTTGCGTACATAATAATAATAATGGCTTTTTAGGACTACCACTTCATAGTACATTGCGTTTAGCTATTTTTCAACTTAACCAAATCATGCTATCTATCGATATTAATGTTGCACGTTCCGAATACCGCGGAACAAAACAAAAACATGTTGGAACAGCGATATATGTAAAAATTGGCATCTCTAATAGCTGAAAAAATCTTAATATAGAGAACTGTTCATAGGAGATGCATTTTGAAGAGTCAGGTATTGTGATCAATGATGCTCAGGTCATAGTCGTCTATAGATCTCTTAACGGAAACTTCGACTTATTTTGTTCACAGTTATGCCAGAAGTTGGATGAAATTAATACACAGAAACACGAGGTGTTCTCGGGTGATTTCACTTTGGTACTAGTGACTACTATGCCCGAGTTGTCGAAGACATATTTCAATCATATGGCATTAGGCGTACAATTATTACTCGAACGCCAAAAAATTCGTGTATTGACAATGATTTTATCAACTTTGACACGGCTTTTTCATCTACAACTGCTGACTCGCCTATATCGGACCACAAAGCTCTGGCGTTTTTATGTAAATATGGTAACTCTGGATTGCCGCAAGGTGAGGTATCGCCCAATAACTGGTAGAGTTTCAATGATAATTTATATCGCTATAGAGCAGGGTTTCCTAACCACCTTTTTGTTGAGGCTCCCCGGACTATAAATTATATCTTCATGCCCCCTTTATTTTTTCAATAAATATAAAAAACGCACATTATATAGGTACAACGACTTCTATTTTAATTTTAATAAAGAAACTTTAAAAGTTTAAATTAACTAATAAATGTTTTTTATCGAAAAACTTGAATAAAATAAGAGTAGGTACTAATGAGACACTTGATATTGCAAGTCCTGTACCAGTTGGTTGATTCTAGGTTGTGTTTTTGCCAGAGCTATCATCAGGTCGCTATCGACATCAAGACGATTTACTGTTTAGTTTTAATTAAAATTGGAGCAGAAAAGCCTGTTTCACATAAGTAAGTTAAAGAAAATAGTACTAGTATTCGTAAAGCGAGAGAGGCAAGTGTCGAATTAACAGGCAATCTTTTGATCAAAAATTTTTCCAATGTTAAAAGATGGAAGTCATCTTTAATGGACGAATCAGCCGTCACTTCTAGAAATTCTTCCTGAATTTCTGGTAATTGTGACACATCGACAACAAATGGATTTCTTGTCATGTGCCATATTGATGTCTCGATAGTATCGGCGAAATTCGTCTTCCAACGTTTGCAAATGGGTTTTTGTGTCAGCTTGTAAATTTGCGTCCAGTATGTTATCTTTAGTTGTTTCGAACAGCAGAGAAAAAGATATAACATTTTCAGAAGACACTTTGTGACTCCAAAGTTGAAGCTTTGATATGAACCGCTGAATATATTCATAATTGCTTATTATAATGTTGTTTCTGCCCTGAAGTTTCAAGTTTAGCTCATTCAAGGAGTCAAATATGTCAGTTAAATAAGCCAACAAATGTGTCATCTTTGAACATTGTCAAGAAATCTCGTTTTTCTTTGACCTCAAGAAAAAGAATTACCACTTATTTGAATTCATAAAGGCGTTGCCTTTGAACAGCTAGCGTACCTACTTATGTATGGAACAGAAGAACTTTTTGATCAGAATCGAGATCATCGCAAAGTAAAGTAAATAATCGACTGTTCAAAGCGCTGATTTTGATGTAGTTCACAATCCTTATAGCCAAGTCCAAAGTCTGGCGTAATTTCTGTGGCAATGTTTTGGAAGCCAAAGCTTGCCGATGAATAACACAATGTGTACTGACCATTGAGGGTTTTTTTTCTTTGAGCTTTGTAGCTAAGCCCGATCCTACACCTATCAGTGCAGGTGCGCCATCTGTGCAAAGTCTAATCCAAATAATTTTTTTCAACAAAATTTGATATTGAATTAAATATATCTTAGATGTAGTACCTGCTGCAGATTGGGAGTACAAAATCTCTTCGCCGATGTAACGAACATAAACTATTAACAGTACACAATTAACGATGTCGGTGGATTCTTCGCAACTATTGGCAAAAATGGCGATAATTTTACTTTGTTAATTATTTTGTGACTTTATGTCTGCTGCAATGTCATCGATTCTACGTTTGACTGTGTCATTCGAAAGAGAAATAGACTTCATTTTTTGCTCTGCATCTCCACCGATAGTATGAGGTTTCTGTTGCTTTGCTATTATAAAAGCTATTTCAAATGAAGTTTTGAGGTGCTGCGATACACCTGTGTGATAACTTCCCGATTTATCCAGTCTCACCCGCCTGAGTGCTTCTGCGTTAGAAGAAAAAAACTCTTTAGTTTTCAACACCAGAGTAGGATGTTGTTGCTTCAAATGCCTTTCAAGGCGATTGGGCCTCATGCTGTAATTACTTAAAACTTTCATACATATAACACACTGAGGCAATTGTAACTTGTCTTTTTCTATGAAGGTAAATTCAAACTTAACGTAATCTTCGGAAAACTTTATTTTTTATCTGCTATTTTGAACCTATAACAATAAAACAAATAAGCAATGAATAAATAAGCAAAATACCTACATGTAATTACTAATTATATGCCCATTATTTCATATTAATAACGTAAGGTTGACGTTATAACAGTAATTTTAAATGCATTTGAAATCAATATTAGGTACTTAAAGTTCGTCGTTTCAAAATTATTTCGCCACGTTGGTTTGATTGCGATGTGATAAAAAAGTCCCAATGGTCGATCTATGAACGCGTCTCCACTCAATCAACAACTTAGTAGATTGAATAAAAATGCTAACTGAAGTTTGTATATACACAAACTAACCTTTTAACAGTAAGACACAATAATTTGACACACTCAAACAGATTTCTCAACAAAACATGTACACCGAAACGTCAAATTTTTCGCTAGTTTGGTTCACAACTGTTTTCTAAGTGATAAGCGGAGCGCGGCGGGGGTGTGCGCGGACTTCCTGTTGTAACTTGTCGAAACTTGTATAATCTGCGATTGACGACGCCGGGTTTTGAAACAGCGATTGACAGAATAAGTGAATATGATATTTAATTTCTAATTTCGTGCGTGTAAATTAAACATTACATTTTGACGAGACTGAATCAAATAAATCCCATTGTCTTCAGAAATTTAGATATGTCTATCGAGGTGTAATATACAAAGCTAAAAGGGATGCTAATGATTCACGCATAAATGGGTCTGGTAATTAACAAAAAGCTATTTGCGATGTTATTCAGACCAAAAATGTAATCTAATCACTACTCACAACACATATCAGTAAACAATTTCAACCCCCACTTCGTCGAAATAGCAAATACTACTTTATCTAGAATACCACCATCATATATGTCTAGGCAATATCAGTACTACAACTTAACTTTGACATTCAGGGAGACCACTATTATTGAATTAACCGTTTGACACAAAACTCATTATATCAGAAGTATAGTAGTTAGATAGTCCACCATTACCATATCAACCATAACTATCTGACAAAGCATAATATTTTAATTTTTTGGGTAGGATTTCATTGTCCACCACATCAAACGTCTCGACTGTAGCCCAAAATTACCAATAGGCTAATCAGTCTATCATCCGTGGATTTCACTATATCTCTAGATAGTCCCATAAGCGTTGTGGATGTGTTGTGAAGTTTTGAATCGGATTTCAAAGAAACAAAACAGGTACTCATACCATAATAACTAACTTGTCTAATTGATTTTAGCTTAACTTGTACACAGTCTGTTTGTAGGAACGTCGAGGTGGGAACTGTAAAATACACACACAGCACCGATGTTACAAAAGTGAGTCAGAAGTTACGCTTATGTTCTGTTCATTTTTAACACGCTTTCACAAGCTTGACCTGTATGTGTTTACGTATGTATGTATGCAAGGGAATCTTTGAGCATAATATTCACCAACTTCTAGAAGTTTGATTAATTTGAAACCTCGCACACGTATCAAGGACTGATGACAAAATGCAAGAATTTGATAACAATATCCCAATATCCTTATTAGGATTGATAAATTCTTTTACAGATCCTCTGTAGGGGAGTAAACGAGATAGAGCTAGCGCGCGATCTGCGCATGCGTGCAGTTTCGGAAATTACTCTTTGTTGGTTCGCGCACTCGGCGCAACACAACGGAGGCAGATACTCTTTCAATTCAATTCTCACCTTGTTCATTGCGAAGTTCGGACAGTCCGGACAGTCCCAAATTCCTTATCACTGTGTATAGCTACCTTAATCGCCCCACAATATGCTGAAAATGCTCTGCAGAGCTAAGGATAAAACCTCGTTTAGTACAAATCCCGCCTACCATTACAATTAAACGTTTAATAATTAAGCCTAAAAAAATACTTTCCATTATCTTGGAGTATTTTTATACATGTCCATCCCAGAGTCAACCCGGCTCTAAAAATACCCCGCATTTACCTCGTTTTGTCAACCCAGATCACTCGGTCCACCGCTGGGGAACCTAATTAATCTGACGATCTCAGTTAAGCAAGGACAAGCACGCGAATCTTTACGAGGGTTCGGAATTGGACAGGTCGCTGTAAAAATGGTGGCGAATAACGCGAGAAAATCGGAAGGATTGTTTGATAGCTCAAGTAAGCTAGTGAAAAGGGTTTCTCCCAAATAAAGGACTTGGCACTTTTTTCTTTCCATTCCGATTGGCAATGAAGTATTGTAGTTGCAGTAAATTTCAGCATTGAAGATTGCTCAGCTTTCGTTTGGTCCACCAAAGCCTACACCATGCTGAAGAGTTGCCAAATAGCACGAAGCAACTGTCCATGGTTGGGCGAACGAAAGCTATATTTTTAATCTGATGAGATTTTATGTTTTTGCATGTTACATACCATGTGTAAGAACCTCAATTCCAGGGACTTCTTTTAGTCATTCATTCAGCATCTAGAATATCTCTACACTATAGCGGGTAGTATGTACTATATTTTTGCTGATCAAAAATTCGTTGTATGAAGAGTTTTTGAGCTGCAGAGTAGTGAAAAACCTATATCACTTTGGAAACAGTTAGTCCTAACTACATGATAAACTGTATCGTAAAAAGTCACTCGTAAGACCGAGAACTACTAAGCTCTTAAACTAATCGAATCTAAAACTTCTGGACTAATTCTAATTTTTCAGGATAAAGTTAATCGTCTTATGAGGCTCCAAAATCAGACCGGTGTTAAAAAAGATGACGAATGTGTAGCTGAAAATTGTGCGGTATGTTTCGGTTCTTAAAAGCTCTATCTTGCTTTTACGCTGCGGTTTGGTTGTATTTCGCACGACACCAACGAAAGTCGATTTTGTGGTTTGTCCTGACCGAAATAATTTTATTAAGCGGGCTAAAATGACACCTAGAAAAACAAGATAAATTGTTTTGGATGGAAAACATTACACTTACACACTTATTTTGTAATAAGACAAATAAAAGAAAAGTCGCTGGAATACAACAAACCAGCATATATAGTATGTGCCTGATAGATTTGAAGAAAGCGGTTGATAATGTCAATTCGGGACGCGATACATTTATTATATGACAGGGGAATACCAATGGATTTAGTAAAAACTATTGAGAATATATATAAAGATAACATAGCTATGGTAAGACGTAAAGGAAAACTCTCGCAACCTATCAAGTATGAAACTGGCATTACACAAGCAGATTCGCTGAGCCCACTAATATTTCATCTGATTATGGATGAAATCATAAAGAAAGTTAAAAAAAGAAGAGGATATGGAATAGGAGAAAAGGAAATGCAGATAATATGCTACGCCGACGATGCCATAATAATAGTCGAAAATGAAGATAACCTACAAATATTAATTAAACAATTCGAAGATACAGAGAAAACTAAATCGATAGTGATATCAGCGGAAGCGAGACGATGTAAAATGGTCGTAAATAACAAAATAATAGAACAAGTAATGGAAGCGGAATACTTGGGAATCAAACTGTCGTGCTATTGAAAAGCGGAAGAAGAAGTACGAAAACAAGTGAACAGAGCAGCAGGATGTTTCAACACTACAATCTGGAGAAACAAATACCTCACAACGGAAACAAAAACTAGGATATATAAATGAACAACAAGACCGATAATGACGTACACAGCGGAAACAAGAGCAGATACGGCGAAGACACAAAGATTATTGGAAACAGCAGAAATGAAAGTCTTACAAAAAATATCAAACCAAACTCTAAGAGACAGAGTAAGAAGTGAGGAAATACGAGCGAGATGTGGTATAGAGAAAATTAACCTGTGGACTAAAAGAAGAAAAATAGAATGGAATCAACATACAGAAAGAATGACAGAAAAGCAAGAGACAAATCGCGAAATGGAAGAAGATCAATGGGACGACCGAAGAAAAGATGATCAGACAACATCAACTGAGGCTGGAAACCGAAGTAAACCAGGCATGAGCCTATTAATAAAGTGGCAAGAAGAAGAAGAAGACAAATCGCGTTGCAGACCTTTGTTGCGTGGATAAGTCACTGAACTTCACAGTCAAGCAAGCTTCACACCTCACACCCTTTGCTCGCACAGGGACAAAAATTGCATCGCGTAATTTGAGGTGATGTGAAAAAACATCATAGCAAAATCGATTTGTCAAGATTCTTTTTTGGGCATTAACATATGCATAGCAATTTCAACAATGTCTGGATGCCTCCGTTTCTAATTTCTTCTATTTGCTTTCGCGCTTCATTAACTTCTTTCTCTTTAAAAGTGGTCAATTCTGGCGAAAGATGGCGCTTTTCGCTACCTAATTCCGATAAACCTCCGTACCTCCGGGATGGAGGATAGTTACGAGGCTTCCGTTCGTTGTTCCACATTCGAGAGATCAAGCATAGACCATGCTGATGAGCAGTTAAGAAGTACAAAACAGCTGTCCATGGTTGGCTGCCTCTTGACTGGACGGACAAAAGCATCACGTTTAGTTCTTTCTCTTTACTCCTTTCTCGAATCTTGTCTAGTTACAGGACAACCAGGCCGACAGGTTAATTGGCTGACTTTGACATAAAGGATGACATCCCAAACACCGCATTATCACACCCAAATAAAAACTCAGATTTTCATGACGATTTTTATAGATATTTTTTCTCTAGATCTCGTAGTGAACGGAATGGGATCAAATGGAATTTCCCCTTCCTCTCGAAGTTTTTACAGCTTCAAGTTATACCGTGAGTGGTTAGATGGTGCATGTTGCGCAAAATGTTTGCTTTAAGCTTCTTGATAAACTTAGCTGTCTTCTTTGAATCTGAAATAAAAAGACCAATCGGTTTTTATGCAATGAAATCAACCATTTGATATGACAAGTGCGGTTCCTCTTCGATGACCTTCTCCGTCGTTATTTAAAATCAGGTGGACGTGTTCCTATATTCATAATTTAATGATTTAACTCAATTTTAGGCTTTGCGAAGACAAATTTTCAATCGAGATGTCTGTTTTCAAATGACATTGACATACGACATGTCACCCGCTAGTACCTCGTGATTTATTGACATTTGGAGGACGTCACATCCGTCTTCCCCTATTCCCATTCTTCGCAAAAATTTGAGTACTGGTTCCTGGTACTGCAATGTGCTACACCGTGGACTTCGAAAAAAATACTTTATAGTGCGCTTCCATCAATTCCGCATTGTCAGCAAACTACCTGTCAAATTGTGGGAGAATTTGACAATTTTTATTTCTTAATTATTTCTTAGTCGCTATGGGTCCGTCCGGCATGGGTATTATGTATCTTGAAAAGTGACATTATGTCAATTTTTTGACGTTATATCGTTTTTTTAACATAACGTAGGTTTTTCTACAAGGTGTTAACTTAGCACTAGCTGATGGACACTTGTTGTGGCTTTAGTTACCAATGTTTGGCTATGATGTGACGTAACATCTACTTCAGAGATGGCATTATATTGGAGGTCTAAGCTGTAAGTTGTATACTATAGACTATAGCTGGAAGGCAACGGCAGTGCATAGGTGCATAGTGAGGATGTATGTGCTAATAATCTGTGTTGATGATGATTCTATTGATTTCTTGTCTCAAATAGACTTACTTGAGATGAATTCAAAAACTGAAATTTGTTACACCTTTTCTTATGAAAACGGAAATTACATATGCAAATTTGCTGAATTTCAAAAATGAGAGAGATAAGAAAGTGAAAAGGTTATTACATTAATTTTTATTTCCAGTCACTTAAATTTTATAGAAATTTGTCTTGCGATGTCAATAGAAAATAAAAGTCAGCGCCTGGGTGTGAGGCACTGCAAAAATGGTTGAAGGGTGATGCGTCATTCATAATTTTTATGTGATGTGGCTCAATTGCGCACAATGCGGGCGCGGTGACCATTTCCCGTAATGCTCATCAAAGTTTTTGAAAACACAAAAAAACGAGAAAAATCGTAATTTATAACTTGGAACATAACCTGCCTTCATAAAGGACACCATATAAATAACCCGTCGGGCACAGCTAATAGATATACTCCATTGGCAGCATATTCAGTGAAAATTATCCCACATAGCAAATATCACTGATTCTATATGCATGCAGACCAACACACATAATCATCCGGATGTGATCTGGCTACACAATCAACTTTCTTTCTATCACATCTTCTCAGATGAAAACTACAGACTACTCGGCTTCACAAAAGATATGCAACCAACAATGCGTGTAGTTGAGTCATTCCTCCATAGATGGATGCACACAGCGATCATAGCGAGCAAACATGGAATGATCTATTTGCACCTTAAAAACCACCTAGTCTGCAAGATGAGATTTTATAGGCTTTTCTGGCGATTCATAGGTTGAGCATTATAATAGTTGAGCCGTCCTTGTGCGTGACATTTTTATAGCTCCAACATTACTGAGGCCGATTGTTTTGACCGGTAATCTCTCTACTGGAGTAAACCTAGTATGAACAATAATTGGCATTGGCATCGAAAATATGGAGCCTTTCCATAAAGAGCTCTCCTATTAAATTACAGGTGTAAGAGCAAACGAGAAACGATCTTTACGTATGCAGCGATGATGAATTATTTGATCAATTAAACTTCCTTTTGTAACTGTTTTCAATCAACAAGCGCTGTAACTTTAATGAACATGCTTTTGATCAAATCATCTCTGAGCTCGCTTTTGAGTGTTCTGATTTGTTCTATTTTCCTCTAAAAGCCTTCCAGCGACTTGAAGCCCCGCAGCAATTTTTCCCGATTGTTGAATTTTTCTATGTCGCCGTTTCTGAGCTACGCAAATATCCATAGAAGTTGAAATGCCAGCTTCTAAAGCACAATAGCACAGTAACATGCAGGCATTGCCACATTTACAGCAAGGCCCCACTTCACTCGTATAGAAACTGAGCCTTGACCATATTTCTTGGTCGATAGTAAAAGATAGGCTTACAAATGCTAAACTCAGTAACAAAGAAAGAAGCACACTTTGTGAACATGATTTGATTAGAATGAAATTTTATATGTAGTTTAACATAACAGGAAATCGTGAAGTTAAAACATTCCCGATACCATATATGTTCATCCATCGAGAAGACGATTAATTATTTTCTTGATGTATCTGATCAGAGACTAGCTGTACTTACCACTGAAGGGCTTTTAGCGTTTCTGAAGGATGCTTAAAGACGATTACCCTTTTTCTATCACATCCATCACATCTTCATTGAGCGAAATGGATCCAGATTTGACATAAGGATAGTGCTCTAGCAACATGGTAATGGACATCATCTTGTTGGAAACTAAGGTTCATGAGCGTGTGGAAAAATAGCAAAAGACGAAGTTCCAGTATTTGGATATACCATTGTGATTTCGTACGGGCTCTAATGGAAACTAGAGGTCACATAGGATCTAAACCATAACCCCTAAAGTATGGTGCAGCCGATGTTCAACTGAACACAGAACAGAGACCGAGGAAATTGGGATGATTTATAGTCTAATATTATTTTTTGTGGTTGGTATTGATTCTGGCATCCTCAGTCTCCTACCTCGGCCTGCAGATCTAAAACTTTTCGCCCAATGAATATGTGTGGGATATCATGGTGGAAGAGTGACCCCAGAGCGTCATTGTATGGCCGATTCAAACCACATGTACATTTAAATTTCTACCACCGCGGTAGCCTATTTTGAGTACAATAACAATGAATGACAGTATATTTTTCTCTACCTGTCTTCCAGGTGAAGGTTCATTTATTCTTTCCAGAAAATCTGAAGCATGAGCATGAGGTTATCTGTCGTATTTTAATGTACACGACACGTCACCGTCATCCATCGTCATGAAAATGCTGAAAACCCAGCCAGGGCTAGAGCGGTACCTTCCCCTCACCCACAAACGTCAGCAGTTCAAAGAACATCTAGCCTCGGAGATGATACCTCAATAAGACATAAAATACCTTTTCAGAACCATGCTCCAAAGACTGGATGAATTATCTCGATGGCCCAGCACATTATTACGGAAGTTCAGCGATACAGAGAGGGTTTTCGTTTTAAAATTCAAACACACCTTACCTTCTGTACGTAGAATTTCATTCAATTGAAATTATTTTTGGGTTTTTGTGACACTGAGTAGTGAGTATATCTATAATGTCAGCAACAGGGAGCCACCTCGCTCACGTAACATAATTGTGGAGTAAGCCTGTTCAGTCATTCTATGAGGCTCTCGTCACGTTTCTTGATATTATGAAGGCTTTTTTGGGATACATCAGTCAGGGAGTAGTTTTTGCAATCTAACCTCCTCACACTGCACTGGCGAGGCTCAGAGAAGGCATACTTTTGTTCACATTTTCTGGGTGCTGCTGCTCCGGTCGCATTGATGCTGCTTAGTGAGGGCTAACCAAGTAGTTGCTGGCACTTCAATTACAGATTAGCTGGCATTGACAAGTGGTTAGTAATGTAGCAGATATGGAATTGAGTCTATACCTTCACCACGACACGCCCACCTTGTGGAGCTGCCTGATGGATGGCCAGAAATCTATTCCTCTTACTTTATTACCTACTGACCTTTACTAGTTCAACATCCTTGCCAACAATTCCCTTTCATTTTGTCAGACCTAAACTAGGCATGTCCCCTATACGTACTTGTCAACAGAATATGTAATAGATTACAGAATCACAGAATCATCAGAACTAGGTATGTTCTGACTTAAGTTTGGTCGACGAAAAGGTGTATAGCACCATTATCTAACTTTGACCAACGTATGACTATGAGGATGATTACATCTGTTACCTGACGAATGTGGCTAATCGACATACCTGCCGTTATATAATAATAATTTATTTTTCTTCAGAGAAACCGAATTTGTACAGAAACCGTCAACAGAGCAGCTACATACAGAGACATAACAAAACATAAAGATAAATAAAACAAGATAGTAAACAACATTTACACACTGATAAACTCACAGACATAACACAAACATTTATGTATTAAAAAACTTTCCAAAAAATAGTTAGAGTTTGATATGCTATTCCTTGTACATTCTTTGGAAGGATGTTAAATATTTTGGGTCCAAGTATATTTGGCGATTCATTTAGAAAAGTTAGAGTGAATACATTACTACTCTGCCTTGTGGGAACTGTATGTCTTTTTTTAAAGTAAGTTTACAACTACTACATTTCTTTACATCCCTGCGCCATTGATCTAACAATTCTCTTTTAACAATAAAGTCATGTTGTGCCGCAGCAGGGCAGCCCCAAAAACAAATACCATATCTGAGTCTGGACTCCACAAGACCACAGTATATCCCGACCAGCTGACTTTCAGAAAGAAACAAACTGAAGATCTTAAACAAATAAGAGAGGGAGTCAAGTTGCGCAGCCAGGTAGTCGCACTCCGAGATTTAGCTTAAAGTCTAGAATTATTCACAAATACTTAACATCGGTTGAGAAGTCCAATGACGTATTCTTATGTTTAACTTCAATTATATTTATGTTATTTTGTAGGTTATGAAACCTAATTAAATTGATTTTTTCAGTGTCAAAGGCAGCTGATGCTTGGAAAAGCAATCACTGATCTTTGCAATTACTTCATCGCATCCATCATTTAAGGACTTTCCTATTTGCTCGAGACTGATATTGATACATTTTCTGCATAAAATGTGAATAGCGCATCCTCACTCGCTGACTCAACCTCATTGATATAAAGAATGAGAAGAATAGGCCCTTAAATGGAACCTTGGGGAACCCTGTTATCAAGTGTGACTTAACTGGATTCGGAGATATGAGTTGAGCCACCTGTAAGGAACACCGTTTACACCAGATGCAAAGAGATTTTGCAACAGAATGTTATGGTTGACACAATCAAAGACTTTACTCAAATCTCAAAATATCTCAACCGGACACTCCCCTGCCTCAATAAATTAAATCAATCGTTCATAGAACGAATCGATGGCTGTTGTTCCTGACTCTCCGTAGAGAAGCTATTTTTTTGGCCAGTTGCAACAAAGATAGCAGCTTCTGATATAACAGTCCTTTTCTTTGATGTCCCCTCCCCTTTTATTTTTTGAACGGATCAATTCAAAAAATTAAAGAGTAAAAATATGGTATCCACGCATCAATTTCATTACAAGTTTTAATTTTTTGAATTGATCCGTTCGAAAAATCAAAGGGAATGGGACATTAAAGAAAAGCACTCTATATTATATGTACGATGGCATATTACCTATCCAACTTTGCCGTTCTCTACTCTGGATGTCTCATTGGTCAATATGCATTATCACAGCCAGCTCGTAACTTTGTTAGAGAAAACTCTTTTCTGTACATCTGGCACCAGCGCAACTGGGTACAGATGCTGCTAGCGAGAAATCAGGCAGGTGGGGGATAAGCAGAATGGAGAAGGGAATAGGGGGCTGGCTACGTATGGAAATTCGCACCCCTCTAACCGGGTACATTATAAATGGAGAGCGGGCTTTTGTTCCCGTAATTATGTGGCAGGCCCCCTTTGTGTACAGTACGTATATGTGTGCCACTGCCTTCGCTACGCTATCCGGAAAAAACACAGGCGACGTCAGTGAAGGCGTTCTTTTTGTTTATATGCTCGATTAATTAAGCTACGGAAAGCTATGGAACTCATAGGAAATTCAAGTATCAGGATTCTGGACAGTGGTCAAAGAAGTGTTATTATGGACATAGAGGGTATGTCGCTGAACTTTGTTCTTTGTTCTCAATAAATTGTAGAACGCCTTTATGGCCTCCTTGATTTTATAAGTTTTCTCTCCGAAAAGAAAAGCTGGAGTATTTCTAGATTTCCAGTTCCGTATCAGCGTCTGGGCTCTCCTATTGTGAGGTTATGCTTTCTTTTTGAGTGCTGAGAAATTTTAGGCTGATAAGAGAGATGATAAAAATCAAGTTTTATCAGCCTGAAATTTCCTAGAATTTCAAAAGAACATGTAACCTCAAAATAGAGTGCTGACACGAAACAATGGAAATATCGCCGCCTTTCTGAAGGACAGGAAAAACTATGAAAATCAAGAAGGCTGTAAACGGGTCCTACAACCGTAGGAACGACTAACGATATGGCCATAGAGCTACCGATTCTTAATGATTATCGCTACTTGTGATGACGTTTGGTTGCTTTTATTACGTAAAGCATACAATGCATTCAAACTTCACGGTCAGCTTGCCCAGTTATACTGGTGAGATCTAGACTATGGCTCTCAGTAATTTGTAATGAAGTACTAGTCTTTTACCATTAAACACCTAGATGCGTTCGTAAGTATTGTTCAAATAGGCGCCATCTGTTGGGCGAGTCTCCTATACGCCAGATCTTAATGGCCGATCTCTGCTTTTACGCAAACCACGACTGCACAAGCCGCTTGGCGGCGTCTGTGAGGACTGTAACTGTACGCCTTCTAGATCGACGCGAAGTGACCTCCAATGTTCTAGATGTCGCTTTGTGGCTCACCCGGTCTTTCTCGAAGCAGCAATTGGGGCTATACAGGGTGACTTTGAAGTTGAGTCATTAGTTTTCAGATAATAATTGTAGAAGGAAGATAAACATAAATATGTTTGAACAGAGTAAAGCATTTATAGCTGCTTTTAGGAAAAAAGGCAGTAGTGTCCAGTTAATCTTTCCTGCCCGAAGTGTGGGATTTTGTAGAAACGCGGTACTGTAATCCCTGTAGCACTTCGAGATGAAAACAGTCTAATCATATTAGCAAATTTTTCCGAAATAATTGTAAAGTCGAGTTTTATTGATGCAAGTTTTTCAAGGGGGTATTTAAAGCACGGACGCATAAAATAGGTAGACCAATTTTTGTGGGAAAGCTTTTTATTCGACAACAGAGAATGAGAAAATGTGTTTTTGAGATTCAATTGAAAGTGTTGGTAGGAACGAAAAAACTCTTTCGGTAAGATTTTTAGGTATTTATGAGACCTAAAAAACTAATAGTAAAAAAGTTATGGCCGAAAACCGAGGTAAAATGCAGGTTCTGGCACTTGTTGCTATTGCGACGGTAATTTCACGCAGCTACTTGAAATTCTTCGAATCGGTAGGCTTCGTACTCCTAAATAATCACAACAAAATTGCAGTCGATTGGTCAATCAGTTTTGGAGATTTTCTAATTGCGTATCCCAAAACACCGGTCTTCCCGCCCTCACTACTAGTTTACTGAGCAATCTATAGGTTTCGCGCAAAGGGCATTTTATAGCAAAATACACGAATTTACTTTTCCGACGTGAATCACAAACCATTCCGAAACATAATTTTGTTATTTTTATGCGAAAAACAAAGGGTTACGGTTTTTTCTTCTAAACAAATACAGATACCTCGTATATGTGAGTAACTGAACAGATTCGCTGCGATATTTGAAAACATAGGGTATTATGCACATTTTAAAACAAAGCGGAAAAAACGGGTTTTCTCATTCTATGTTGTTGAATAAAAAGTTTTCCCACAAAAATTGGTGTACCCATTTTACGCGTTCATATTTCAAATACCCCCTTGAACAACTTGCAACAAAAAAACCAGACTTTACAATTATTTCGCAAATTAGGGGCATTTTCGTCTGATATGATTAGACTAAAAGTAGCGTTGCGCCAAGCATCTATAAGTAATGCTATTCTCATTGACGTACATACACATTTGTACTTGTGTGGATGTTACAGGATAGGAAACATACGGCTTCTTGGTCTATTTCTATCATCCCGTACCTTGCTCAGCATCCTCCGCCTTTTGGTTGAATCTCAACCCTTTAGCCTTTTGCTCAAAAAGATCTTAAATGAGCTTCTGGCTGAGTGTCAATTCCAGCTGTATCTGTTAGGCAACCCATCCCATATCCCAGTAGATGATTAGTAGTATCCTCATCGTTGCAATATACGCAGTTCGCCTACTACCTCTTGCGTAACCTCTTCAAATAGCTGTCAAAATAACTATGGCCTGTGAGACACTGAGTAGTATAGAAATCTATCTACACCCCTCCCTTGACATGCCAAGTTTCAATATCAGGATCAATCCTCTAGTCCATGTGTAATGACCAGAAGCTTCCCATCTTTCCGACCTTCTAACAAAAAGCGCCTCAGTTTCATTGCATCTAGCTTAGGCGCTTTTTAGACAGCGCAAACCTTTCGCTAGCTCCTGAGCATCAGCTTTCTGTATTTCTTTTACCACAAGGGGCTTCGTACAGCAAAATCTAGGTGTAGTTTGTAACCCTGGCCAAGTTTCTTGCTAATGAAATTGACCTCCTCGCTAACCACGATATCACATAAAGAGTTCGTCCTCATTGAAATGTGGTCATTCTACTACTAATCTTCAATGCTTATGAATGAATAGATTATTTGTTTTGATATGGCGTTTCGGATACAGTCATATGAAACAATATGTCCTTTTCGTCTTTCAGACTTTTCTAAATACATAGAATTTGTCTTCAGTTTGCACGAGGTTGTCATTTACATTGCAAGTTTCATAGTCATAGTTGTCATATAAAACAGATACTTTGGGGTGTGATATAATTTTTGATATAGTGATAATTAAGAATTCCTTGAAGAAGTATGTATGTGTACTAAGACTAAATCCAAAGAAACTGGTTCTCAAAGCTTCTTATGCAATTTCTGTGTAAAGGCTCGTCGCATTGGCGCTGATAGCAGCGGAATTCGCTTTGAAGCTGCAAAGCTCGCTGAACAAGAGCAAAATGTCGAACGGCCTCAGGTAGACGAATAACACAATTACTGTCCAGCTAGCGTTCGCTTGCTCGAATGTAGGAAAATTCATTCCCGTAAGCAATACAAGCGTAATCCACCTTTGAAGTTGGAATAAATAGAATGAGAGCTAGATAAGTCAAGGCTTTGAAGACCAGGTAACTTAGTTAATCTAACTGTAAGCCTTCAGTATAGAGAAAAACGTCATGTGTATGGTATTTTCAATCTGAATAGTCTTTGGCAGGTTAAGTCAATATTTTAGATACTTTGCAATCACGTCAACCCAAACAGCAATATTATGTACATATATATATATATATATACGTATATACTAAGTGACATATAAATCCGAACACCCAGTTTAAATGGTTTTATTTTAATAAAAGTTGGTGAATGTATTTATCTTACTGTAAATAACAAGTGAAAAAATTTTCAGCCTTATCAGTTGGACATTCCGGTTTTTATACTGCTTTCTTTTAATTCACTAACGCTCTAAAAATGAATATTTCAGCCGCAGTAAAGAATCAACGTTGGCGGATTTTGGTTCTTGACATCCTTTACGATCGGTTACGATGCCTAGAGTACGGAGATCTGAACGATTTCGTCAACTTAGTGAGTTTGATAGGGGCCGTATAGTGGGACTTTGGGAAGCTGGACTTTCTTTTCGGGCAATTGCAGTTAGAGTGCAAAGAAGTGTAGACACTGTGGTTAGGTGTTGTCAGGCATGGCTTCGAGAATGCCGTACGCAAAGAGCAAGGGGCACTGGACGCCGCCGTAGAACAACAGACCGTGAAGATCGCCACCTAAGATTATTGGCCTTAAGGGACCGTTTCTCCACTACCAGGTCCATTGCAAATGAATGGTTTGCAGAACACGGAAGACCTATTGGCATGCGAAGTGTTTACCGACGAATGAGAAGTTTTGGCTTGTTTTCATACCGGCCACACTGGGTCCTCCCTTTAACTTGAGAACACCGACGTAATCGCCTTGTGTGGTGCAGACAACGGTCACTCTGGCAGATACAACTTTCCAACAAGATAATGCCCGACCACATGTTGCAAGAGTCACAATAGACTTCTTTCAACATAATGATGTCACATTGTTACCATGGCCACCAAGATCTCCCGACTTATCCCCAATTGAGCACGTGTGGGATATGATGGGTAGGAGATTGCTCAATTTGCAACGTCCTCCTCAGACTCTAGAAGCACTTCCAGAGGAGTTGGTCGTTGCCTGGAATGAGATACCACAGGAGGACATTGACCACCTGATCAGAAGCATGCCTAGGCGCGTTGGAGAATGCGTAGCACATCAGGGTGCATCCACACATTATTAAAGGTCAAAGGGCTTTAAAGCAGTGCAATCATTTTGAATTTTTTATCATTTACTTATTATGCTTCACTAAGTACTTTTACAAAATTTTATTAAAATAAAACCATTTAAACTGCGTGTTCGGATTTATATGTCAATTAGTATAAATTGACATTTTCAGAGTTCCTTCAAGGGACTGAGACTACTGTAGAGTTCTGGTGAACATTTCGCTTGATTTAGGATCAACATGTACATTGTAGGAGGACCACTGGTAATTAATCCAAAATAAAGTATTTAACTCAACGATTGTACTTAACATACAGCCTATAGGTCGCGGTTTGGATATCACTATTGCAGCCGTGTTGACATATTTACCTAGAAAAGCGACAAAACGAATATTTTGTATGGGGTAGCATCTACACAATTCATAAATATATTTATCCTAGCAATATTCTTTAAAGGGAACTCACCTTGGTCGGCCTGGTCCTGCTGGTGTAGCCTGAACCTGAGGAACCGTCTCCACCTCCCTGTCCTCTCTGAAAAGAATACATTTTTCAATTTCCTTCAAAAATATTTTCAGAGGTGTATATAGCTGCAAGCCGTTGCTGTACTACTACACATTCGGTCTGCATGCTACAAACGTATACACATGCATATACAAATCAAGAATTAAATTTATCTACGGGCTATTGATGAAAGTAATAGAGATTAATTAAGAAGTTCAGAAGATTTTCTACTTCACATCGGAGTTTGTCTACTGGTAGGTTGTTCTCTTCCAAGGATGACCGGTTGAAAATTACGGGACCATATGAATATCCTTTTACAAATTGCAATATTGGAATCAAAAACTTGCATTAATGTAGTACGCATTCAATCATATCCTTGCCTGACCCAACAGAAATGCAAAGCAGTGAAGAGAAGATTTTTGTTAGCCATTAAGAGCAACGATAAGTGTCTGAACCATTTACAAAAAACCAGAAAGCGACAAAGTTTCTTTTTTCCTACGACGTAACACTCCGATCAAGCAAACAGTAGCATAATATTTAACTGCAAACGCGTAGCTATAAAAACACTTCACAGGCCGAATAAGGTCCGCTTTTTCCGTCTCTGTAACCATGACCAACCCTATACAACGTTGTTTCATGCTTTTAATCAATATGAATACTGCTAGTCTTTCAGGGAGACAAAGAAAGGTAAACATTATTACTTAAAAAAGTTGATCAGTATCACGTAGTCGCATGATGCAGTTTCTAATACCTGCAGAGTTATAGAAAAATAATATTAGATTTATGTCATTTTAATATAAAATAACATTTCAAGAGCTTAACTCAAGTTACGCCAATTTGTGAAGTTATAAAATTTACAGATCATTTTACAGCGCATGCCTTATCTAAGTAAGATAGCGAACACAGATCAAAAAACTACAAAAAAGAAAGGTCGCAAATATTACCCGCAAATATTACCTTACAATCTAAGGCAAGCAGTATCAAGTATGTAAAACTCTATTTTTGGAACTTCCATAGAAACATTAAATTCGAGTGGAGTCGTTCAAGGAGACGGAGTTGACAGAATCAGAATTGCTTATTGCGACAAGGCTTTTATATGCTTTAGCTAAAACTTCGAATATACAAGACATCTTATTACACTATTTTGAGTCATTTTATGGTCAAAATGAAGGAGATTCTGTCCACAGTCTGTCTACAGCATTGTCCAAATGAGATTTTAAAAAATGTCCCAAGAGTTAAAAACTTTGTCTATACGAACCTCAGATTCAGGGCAGCCTGATTTTATGGGAATAAAGGCTAAAAAACATGAGCTGCTAACAATATTTTACAAATCTAGTCACCTGCAACACGAATAGAGCTTTTTTACATTAAAAAGATAAATACTTAATTTAAAATATATTTGTCTCGAAGTTCTGAATGCAGAGCCAAGAAAAATTACTACGAAAAAATATATGGATTTGAAGTCGCTGTGTGAAGGAGGTATGTCGGTAGTTCGTTTACTAGAATACCAAAAATTCTATTTGGATCTTCCTCATGCGTATGAGATGAAATACTAATTATTATTGAGTGTGTGCATCTTTAACAGATATTATTATATCATTATTATTTGAGTGAATCTTTCGTTTGTGCTGCTATATTTTCTTTTATAGGGAGTTAAATAGCTTTAGATACTGCGGATACATATGTATTTTGCCATAATATTCAGTGTTCCCCTTTTTGTAACCATTTTGTCTTGTAATAAAATATTTCTTTCTTAAATTTCATGGGTTTTTATTTTTCATCAGTTTAATATAACACGGACGTAACTAAATCTTTATTCTATGAATTACGACTCTTCAAATTCACAAAATGACGTATCTACTTTTTTTGGAAATTTTGAACACAAAAAATTAAATATGGGTTAATCGTAGCTGATTTTTGAAAAGATTGTAAACATGAGCAAATATACCCACAAATTCAATTATGTAGCAAGAATACCATTTTGTTAGCAACAACTCAAATCTCGAGAAAATATTTAAATCGCGCTCCCTTAGAATTGGAAAAAATGAGATATGCCACTTCGTGTTATGGACGACCATAAATGTAGCGGTGTCACCTACTCGCTCACAGCAAAATCAACTTTTTCAGTAGGCAATATCCGTTTATTTTCATTGTCTGTCTTCAAGGACTATACGTATACCGTACTGATGATGGCTAGCAAGCATGTAACAACAATATACACAGTTGATCATGGTCACAGAAGCGGAAAGCGAGTAGATATTTTCCCACTAAAATCGCCAATGGAATGATGGGACATTAAAAAGCTTCAAGGCAAGAATAAAAACGCCATTTCTGGTTTTAGCTTGTCTTTGATGTTTGACGTAGTAGCTTGACTTATTTTTGGTTAACACAGGCTGAATTGGATTTGTTTGCTTTCCGTTTCTGTGGCTATAACCAACCATATACTTTGTTTTTTCAAGCTTGTTAGTAATCATTAGTACGGTATAAGCCTAATAAGCCTAGTCTTTTGAGACAGACAACGGAAAGCAAAGAAGCTCATATGAATTTATTCAGTATTTAGTGGGGGGGTAACCCGTAAAACCACAAATGTATTAATTACTTCTTACTGACGTTTCGGCCACCACGGCCTTTTTCAAGGAGCAGGTGACAATTACAATATATTTTATATTTATCTCGATTCGGTCATGGCCATTTGCTTAATTACCCCGTTTAAAAAATACTGTAGCTCTTCAAAAGGTAAGTCACGTTTTTTTGAGATCTGCCAATGTGTCGGGGCTGTACACAATAGTTGTATTTTGCCGCTCTACAATTTGAAAATAAAAAATATGTGTAATTTCCCTTAGACAAGTAAAAAAAAGCTTTTTAGCGTTCTTCAGGGCAGAGATTTGTTTCTAAGTTTACGGTACTTTTACATAACACAGCTGGTAGTATGGTTAAAGCTTAGTTTTATCCTGATTGAGGACTCACTTATGATGCTGGGAGACACTTTTTTGCTTAGAGATGCCAGGAAGCATGCGGGGTTGCTGCTTCATCGACGTTGGAGTTGGGGCACCGCTTTAACGAACTCATACGTGGCAATAGCAAAATACTCCACATTTAATATTTACTGTCATCGATATCGCTGATGTGTTAAAAGCACTAACGGATGGAAATTACGAGCTTAGACATAAAATATTGAAACCTGGAGCGAAAAGTTGACGACAAAGTGTTTACTTTCTGAATCCCACTAGTACGGTTGTACATTTAAAAATGAGATGTTTCCATCACGTTTGCAAGTAGATTGAACGTTTGATCAGAATCCGTAACTAGTTTGAATAGTAAAAACAAACATCGTGTGTAGCATAACGTTACACTTCACTAGATTCGAGTATGTTGCTTCTTCATGGACGCTCATGTCATTGTCCATTGTCTCAATAACACTGCCTAGCTTGGTTCGGAATTCACATCATTGCCCAGCCATGAATGACAATGCCCAGAATATCGTCTTTGTCCGTAACATATGCAGTGCTTTTCTAAATTGTCCCTTCCTTTACCAATCTTTTAACAGCTGCACTTAGCATGCTGGAATTTGGGGTAATGACAATGACGCATGAAAAACTTTTGTAACGGAATAGGGAATCAAGTAGGAGTAATTATATAACTTTTGAATAAAAAATAACCACCAATTAAAGCGGCCAACTGCCTGGCTGCCAAGCGTTTTTGTAGACTGAATCGCCTATAACAATTACATATCAAAGCGCTATAACATGCGATATCAATTTTCTTCTCTGGGAAAGATCAACCCAAATATAAAATAAAATATGGAACATTAAAAAAAATCCAGGTTTTAATAAATGTACAAAAACGGTCAACTTTAAAGATAAATATTTTTAAACGTCAGACTTACCATACACTTATAAGGAGTTTCAAAATAGGGTAACCTGCGGTCCCCAACTACGTTCAAAAAAAAAATACAAGATGTCTCAGAGTCATTATCTAGAAGCTTTCATATGTTACTTTCATGTCAAAAAAGAAAAAAGTATTTTCAAATTCCTACTCTAGCATCTCTGTCAGTCTGTCCAACCTTGAAAAAATTGCGAACGCGTTATTCATTGTCGCAAAGTTACAGAACACATAATGTCTGTAGGAATCTCTCAAGAACGTACATAGAGATTATAAAGGATGTCTTAACAAGCGCACCGGACTTAAATTTGAAACCATTTTTTATATGCAAATGATATGGTGTTTACTTGATGACAGCGACTAGACGACATGGAGCAGTATTCAAAACTCACTATAAAAATGGAGAAAATTACGCGGAAACATTTCGCAAATTACGTACAATTTTCGGACGCAATAATGCGTCCAATGAGTCGACAGTTGGCCGTTAAGATACAAAATTTAAGACAAAAGTCACGTTGCTCAATATGAAGATCACTGTTCGTCGCTTTCCTGGCCGGTCCCTCGCAAATATAGTCGCAGTGCGAGAAAATGTGGCCGAGAATCTAGGCACCGCCATTCGACATCGTGGTCAAGAATTGAACCTTACCAGACCCAACTAGCAAAGTAGTGCTATAGGCTTTTGGTAAAAGAACTGTTCAGTCGGAAAAGCTGTCTATTGTTGTTGCCTGAACACCAAAATGCTGGCTTAATGTTGTGTGGAATGCAAATGGAATGCAAATTTGCTTTCTGCAGCATATTTGCTCTAAAATGAGGTGTTTAAAGCATTCTTGTAGCATATTTATACAACACCTTGTAGGACAAAGTTTGAACGGTTTCATAAACGTTTATACAACTATCTTATACGGCATACTTGCGCGGTAGTCAAAATAGCTGTGTTGTGGCATCCATGGTAAATACAACAAACCCAAACCTTGTTGTTTTGGTGTGCAGATTTACTACTTTAGCCAACAAATTGCTTCCAACAATCTGCAACAATATTACAACTTTTATAGTACAACATTGCTGTGCTCGGCATACATTTGTTGCTAAATATGTTGGTATACAACTTCACCATAACCTAACTTTCTGCTATCATCTTTTTAGTTAAAATGCAATAACCAATATTTTAAGACATGCATATTGGTTTAAAAGATTTTATCAACTGTTCAAACAGGAGATATAGATTTGGTACAGATTCTGGGTAATTCTTTCGATTCTGTCCGTATTTCATTTCAGAGATTTGTCAAATTGTTGTATAACACTTGCAGACAACACCAAAGTATTCTAATAAACCAAAGGCAACATGGACGATGCCATGATTATACATAACCACCCGCCATATTGGGCAAAAATATATTCCTCTATTGAAAATTAATTAATTATGTTTTAGTTCGACATTACAGATATAAAGTGATAAACATTAGTGTAATTGTGTCTCAATATAGGATTTGTGGAAGATTTAACGCAGATAACTTCAGTCTTTCATCTCAAAAATCTAAACATATTTTTGATCATTATCAAATACGAAGCCCGTACAAATTGTGTAACTACTTTGCACGATAATCACAATAAAATTTGCTGCGCAAGTAATTGAATAGCCCTATATCACAGTGTAGAAGTTTATCATATACCTGTGTATGAAATTCACAATGGCCGGTATGTAAGTAAACAAGATACTGTAATGTGTTAGCTATATATTCTTCACTTCGCCTATACAACATATAAGAAATAGTTTGGTTGCAATAAAGTAGAATCATGTAACAGAATAGTTGTATAGTTGACAAAAGCTGAATCTTGCACTGACGCAAAAATGTTCTATAGCGGCTGCACGAGGTTTACACTTTTGTTGTATAACTGTTACATGCAGCCTTTATACATTAACTGGATGTACTATTTTCATGTTTAATCGCATCTATTCCCCTTCATGCTGAAAAATAAATACTCGCTTAGTTCGAAAAGAAATTGTGTTTTTCTTGAAAATCAAACCGCGCTCTTATTGACACCACCACTACATACTATCAATAGATGGCGCAACGTACATTAAATGCAATTTTAAGTTTTTTCATGATTGATGCTATATCCAACAGCTAGCAGTATCATTACAAACGACTCTGTGAGTGCATTTTCTTCCCAGTTACTCAGCAGAGCATTTTGATTAAGCTATCAGTGTCAGTGCAAGCCAGTCTGAAAGGCGTATTTCATCAGGAATGCCGGGAAACGGTTCCCGCACTCATAAAGGAGAATTCGTACGATATGTGCTACACGCGAGTTTGTTTATGCAGCGCATATTTGTAAAGCAAAGGAGGGCAACAATGGCTGTTGGCGATATTGCACTGCTGCAGTTTGGTGAGCTGCAACTGGCATGGCAAATGTGTACACTTCCAAATACCGGGAAATGGTCTGGCTCTGCTCGAGGATTGGCTTTTTACGTGAGGGATTTGAGAGGGCGAATATGTAGAGATCTCACGAATCCCAGAAGCTAGGATTTTAACATAGTCCAGGAAGTATCTTCGCATCTGGTAGCAAAAAGTTCCGATTTGGATTTTTTGCATGGGTATTCTTAACCAAAAAAGACCCCTTTTAACGAATCTGCATACTGTCCGGCCCAAAAACATTTTTAGGTCCTTCGGGAAAATGAAAATTTTCATGTTTTCCAAGTTTCTAAGCATTCTTTAGGTATGTATCAACATAATGCCTGAGCATTTTAGGAATTAGTATCATTGTAAGCCTTTGTTTTTTAATTGCTAGTCAATCTATATTCTGCAGCCGCAGCGATCCCTCTCACTCATAATAATAATAATAATGTTTATTGCCACAACATACAGGTAAATATTAAATATTGTGCACAATAAACATAAAGAACCAAAAAAAGTTTGCACTTGTGTTTGGGTTTGTTAAAAATAAAAACTAATAGTTCAGTCAATGTATGAAAAAATAACCGTTAATACTGTACAATTTTGCTGAATTGAATTATTATGGTGATGTCAGGAAAAATATCCAGACAATTATAACTCAAGTAAAAGTATCGATGTTAGTGTAAGTAAAAGATTATTGATTTTGATACAGATTTTTCATATCTACAATTTCGTGGATGGAGACCTTGGTTGTTGTAAAATCCTTTTTTTTAGTTCTTTCTTTAAATGATCTATTTGATTTAGTTACTTTTAATGACTCTGGTATGAAGCTATAAAATTTCGGTTCCAAGAAAAACAGATATCGTTGTGTAATGGTTTTTGATGTTTGTGGAATTGAATTGAATTTTGATTGAATCTTGTTCGGTAGTTATGAATGGTACGATACAAGTACATATTTCGAATATTTAATATAATGCATTAGACCACAATAAAAATAAACTTGTCTGCAATCAGAGCCTCCACATATAGAGAATCGCTGGAATAAGTAATCTCCCTATGGATGATCAATTGTAGAATTAAATTTTGGACCTTTTTCTAATTATTATTCGTAACTCCCCCCAAGCCAAAATTCCGTAAAGTAATAGAGGATAAACAAGAGCAAGATGAAGATTATATATATGCAGAATAAAGATTGAGCGTGCGGTTGATTAAGAATTGAAATTTCAATAACGATACGCTCTAAAATGCTTTGGGATTTCTTTAATGAATGTGATCCTTTTTGAAAGAATCCAAATAGGAATATCCTCCACGATGCGAAGGTACTATCTATACTAACATGCCTGTATAGAGAGGCTGGCAGATTCTATGCGAGGAACTATTATGTGCTCTTATATGCAATAAACACTGAATTAAGATAATTACAACTTATATCGTATGAATAGTTATGTACGAAAGTTAAAGCTGCATAAAATGTCAGCTAGAACCTGTTTCTGTCCGTCTAGTGGTATAGTTGAAGTCACCGTTCTTGACGATTACGTCGTCAACGCAATATGAAATAAGTAAACAGATCGAGTCTCTCATGGGCGCAAACTAACCTTCACCGCTGTTTTCATTGTCTTTCTGGAAATGCTCTAATAAATGTAGCACGAGCTGCCGCCCTTCTTCATTGATCGTATTTCTGGGCATTGTACAATTTTATATTGAATATTGAAACAGGACACCTAAAATTGCATGGATGTCAAGTAAGTTGTCACTCTGACAAATGTGACTGAAGGGCACTCATACGTAACGGCAAAGTTTTCGAGACGGTGAAATAGTAATAATAAACGTATGTCTTTGAGCTTACCGAACAAACGTTCACACACAGGGGTCGGTTGCATGTGTATGTATGAGGGAGATGGAGGTATATATATAGACTTCCGAAGTTGAGTCATTTATTTTAACAGTGAGTAGACCTGATCAAAAGAAATGTTTTTTTCCTTTAACATTTTTGTGGTAAAATTAAAGTATCAAAGTTATAGCCCTTTAGAAGTTTGAGTACCGCCCTGTCTCAATAATAATATTATGTGCTCGTGTTTGGCGACAACGGATATACTCCGCCTTATCGGTTCATCGCATCGGAAACAAAAAAGCGAAAGAATTTGAAACGATGTTTTTATTCAGTCTGTGTCAGTCGGTCACGCGTGAGTGAATAGTGTTTGCTGCGTGGCTCAAACGAAATAAAAAATGGCACATATTTATGCGGATCGGTTTCCCAATCGAGTGCAACCAACCTCTCGTGCCTTTGTTAATGTAGTACAACGGGTTCGTGAATCATTTGACTTAAGACCTCTCATATGGACGGCATGCCGGTGCTCCAAGACCTCACGATCAAATACAGGTCCGCACTGAAATACTTGTCGGGAGGATACTTTATAAAACAAGGTAAAAAAAAAATTTTAATTTTTTTTTATTTTTACACACATATTTTGGTTTATCTTCCTGCTACAATCATTATCTGAAAATTAATGACTCAACTTCAAAGTCACCCTATATAAAGAGACCGTGACCCGCCAGGAATGGACACTACAACAGTTACCTACTGAAAATGACTAATGCTTTGATGATTAGTAAATCAGCACATTTGAATCAAAGGACATCTGGGAACACCATCGAACCACAGTTCATATATAAACTAAAGAAATAATGAAATATTGAATCTTAGAGTAAAGTGTGACACTTATGGGAGTTCTCCTCCATACATGAGAAATAAACCCAACGGATTCGCCTAGATGAGAAGAAACCTGTAGGTCTAAAATTGCATAAATTTGTCGCCAAATGTGCGTAATTTGAGTGTATACTTTTGACGCATTTGTTTACCAATGCCTACCGAAGAGTCAGCGTTGAACAGTGAAATAATAATACTCACCGGTGGAAACATCTACCTTTATTATGCTTGTGCCGCTCTTTGCAAATTATGAAAGAAGTATCATGTCATGGAACCGTCTAACACCACGATTATCTGCAAACACTCGCACTTTTAAAAAATAACTAAATATGAGTGCACCTTGATCCTCACTACAGGCTATGAGAACTATAAGACAAACAAATAATCCTGGCTCCTTCCACCTAGTCTGAGTTCGTCAAAGAAACTAGAAAATATCAAAACCTCCAAAAACTACAGTTTTATATGCTTTCGAACCCCTGACGGTTTTTGGGTGGTGTAGATACTTATTTTTTGGAGCGAAGGCTTGTCAAGAATTTAACACCCTCTTTCTGGATGTATTTGGATTTTCAACGCTTTAGTGGCATCATCAGACGATGGTAGGTCGTTTGTGGTCGGGCAAATGAAATCTATACAGGGTGTTTCAGTTTATTGTTGCATAACTTTAAGATTCGATAGAACTTTTAAAATTAATGCATAAAGTCTATATAAACATAGGTCGAAAAATGCGTGGCTTCCGAAATACAGGGTGTTTAAATTTACTTTTTTTTTTAAATTTAGTTTTACTGTAGCCGCTAGAGGGCGCTCTCTACTGTACCTGTAGTGTATTAAAATGACCGAAAATTTTTTCTTAGTGCAATTTTTTGTTTTTGGAATAAAAAAACTGATTCTTCGCACTGTTCTGCATAAAAAAGCTCTCCTGTGAGTTTTCGCTATAGTTAGCCGTTTTAATTAAGTAATTAAGATGATCGTTTAGATTGTGTTTTTAAACACAGCAGTTCCTAACTCCAAATAAACACTAAAAACAGAATTTGTTTAATTTTCCAATATTATTTTTAACAAATTAAATTAATTAGTTACAACTAAAATGCTATTGGATAGTTAGGACAAACATACAAAATCTAAAGTAGTTGCTTGAAATGTAAGCCCAATTTCAGTACACAATTCACATCTACGAATGATCGAACGTGGTGTAGCATTATTCAAATAAGGCCTATTTCATCACATGCATTCCTGATTCTGTCTATTAGCATATCTCTTGTGGTTACGGGAGACTGGTACACTTTTTCTTTTAGAAATCCCCACACAAAGAAATCTAATGGATTTAGGTCAGCGGATCGTGGAGGCCAGGCGACTGGTCCTCCACGGCCGACCTATCTTTCTGGATAATTTTCGTCCAGCCAGTTTCTAACTATTCTCGAATAATGAGCTGGACAACCATCAAGCTGGAAACAGGCCAATCTTCTTAAATCTAACATAACATCATCCCTCATATTTGCATGTTCAGCCTTTAAAAAAGGTCGCAGCATTTAACCTTGCAGGCAAAAGGTAGGGTCCAAATAGTCGATTAGGGTAGATACCAATCCACATGTTCACACTAAATTCATGCTGAAAATTTCTTTCCCGAACTGCATGCGGATTTTCATGCGACCAAATATGTTGATTATGAAAATTTACCACTCCACGTCTAGTGAAGCATAACTCATCGGTCCATAAAACGTTACTTAAAAACTCCCTCTTATTATCAGTTCTATCAAGAATCCACTGACAAAATGTGATTCTTCGTTCTCCGTGCTTCTGCTGCGTTTCCATTTACAAAGTCATACACAAAATGAATATCCGCTAACTCTTGATTGGAGAATAAAAATGGCATTTTAATAAAACTTACAAAAAAAACAGGTAAAAGAAACTAAATTTCCTGCATTCACAATTGCAAAAAAACGTTTCAGGTTTCAACAGACAACAAAACTAACTGTCAACTAATTGACGTTTAACCTTATTCTGCTTTCAATTTCAAAAATATTTGCAGGCACAGCCATCTTCTAAAAATTATCGAGATACTGACTTTTTAACGTTATTTTATCATAAATAATTAAAAATGAATCGAACCTTAACAATCGAAATATCTCAAAAACGGCTAACTATAACGAAAATTCACAAGAGAGCTTTTTATGTTGAAAAGTGCGAAGAATCAGTTTCTTTATTAAAAAAGCAAAAAATTGCACTAAGAAAAAATGTTTGGTCATTTTAATACACTGCAGGTACAGTAGAGAGCGCCCTCTAGCGGCTACAGTAAAACTATGCCCCTGGTTCGTTTTGTCGTACCAAAAAACCCGTGTACACCAATTTTCACTGTTATACATCAAATATTGTTCGAAATATTTAAAAAAAACTATTTTAGAAAGTAAATTTAAACACCCTGTATTTCGGAAGCCACGCATTTTTCGACCCATGTTTATATAGACTTTATGCATTAATTTTTAAAGTTCTATCGAATCTTAAAGTTATGCAGCAATAAACTGAATCACCCTGTATAACAAGTTTGTTCAAAGTAGAGTAGACAGTACCTATTCTATCACTAGAATCGGTGGTATCTAACATCAAAGGTGTCCCGGCTGTCAAATGCGAACTGGAATACAGTTCTAAAAAATAGCTTGTGTTTATGCCCTCCTAGTGGTCGATTCTGGTAATAGATGGCAATTTGAGCTGTACAACATTAATTTTTGTTACCTAATTCAATCACCAACACCTAACAAAAAATTGTGTCACCGTTAGATGGCATTAGTAGAAGTATTGAAAAACTGCTGTTCTCCATGTTTTTGACTTGACTGAAATTCGGAAATTTTCGATGAAATTCCACGTACAGGCTTGAATGGTGATTTAAATGTTCATATTGGATTCGCGCTCCTTTAAACCAAACCGCTGCAAATAACTCGTCAAATCCGATTTCAGGCCAGATTGATTGAACGGTAATTAATTTTTGGTAAAAATATATTGAATAACCCGATTAAGCATTTGTCGCGTTTGTGAGCAGATTTGTGGATATTCCAGGATAAAAGGACCTGCCAAAGTCATAATCACTTCTAATGGGAGATTTTTTTGCTAGTATCTTTTTGGCAACACTGTTTTTGACAGATGACGCGTGAATCGTGACTTGTGTCATTGTCAAACTTGTTCAGTTTGGTCTATAATTTAACCATGAATCGAATTACGAACGAACAACGCTTGCAAATTATTGAATTTTACTATAAAAATTAATGCTCGGTTAAGAGAGTGCATCGAGCACTGCTTCCAGTTTATGGGCTATTTGTTCGGCCTACTGAGGGAGCTATTGTTGTACATTAAACCACCAACACGCAGACGTAGAGTGAGGACTGAAGGAAATATTGCGGCTGTATTCGCCAGTGTTAGTGTTGACCGTGAAATGTCGAATCGCCGCCGTTCGCAGCAATTGGGCGTCTGTTACTCCACTACGTGGAAAATTTTGCGACAGGATTTGGGTGTAAAACCTTATAAGATACAGCTGGTGCAAGAATTGAAGCCACACGACCTCCCACAATGTTTCCCATTTGGTGAATGGGCGCTGGCAAAGTTGGAGGAAGATCCACATTTTTATCGAAAAATTGTGTTCAGTGACGAATCTCATTTCTGGTTGAATGGGTACGCTAAACAAGCAAAATTGCCGCATCTGGAGTGAAGACCAGCCAGAAGCATTGCAAGAGCTACCAATGCATCCCGAAAAAATCACTGTTTGGTGTGGATTATGGGCCGGTGGCATCATCGGGCCGTACTTCTTCAAAGCGCTACCGTGCGATAATAACAAACTTTTTTTGCCCAAAATGGAAGAGCTGGACTTGGCTGACATGTGGTTTCAACAAGACGGTGCCACATGCCACACCGCACACGAAACAATGGCCCTATTGAGAGGCGAGTTCGGTGAACAGTTTATCTCACGTTTGGGGCCCATCAATTGGCCGCCCAGATTGTGTGATTTAACGCCGTTGGACTATTTCTTGTGGGGCCGTGTTAAGGCTAATGTCTACAGGGATAAACCACCAACGATTGACGCACTGGAAGCCAATATTGAAGCATTTAATCGTGAGATACCGGCCGATATGTTGGAGAGAGTGTGCCAAAATTGGACCTTGCGCATGGGCCATCTAAAGCGGAGCCGTGGCCAACATTTACATGAAATAATCTTTAAACATTAAATTATATCAACCATTCTATCGACTCAAATAAAGAGTTAGACGTTTTTTTCAAATTTTTTGTGTTTTTTTTAACATCAAATCCTATACCTCTTAAAAAATCCTAAAAATCACCCGTATTCGTGATATCAGGATTTGGATGAATGATGGAGAAAGTCGAGGTACGTGCATATTCATTATTAAAACAAATATTGAACAGGCGACGTTTAGCTTCATTTACCTAAGAAGGCCATATGAGCTTAGGTTTGAAAAAAGCATTTTACACTGCTTCTTCTTAACTAAGCTATTTTTTTAATAATTTCCATCCAATTCTGAGCAAATTATTACGTGAAAATCTAAGTAGTAAGGTGCAAAAAATCATTGTAATAAAGACTAGAAGTGTACCTTAACCTTTAGACGCGCTTTCATAACAAAGCCGATATTGTAAAGTTGAAATAAACTGTTCCATCACAATAAGTTAATAATATACTTGACAGATTTAGACATAACCGAACAAATAAATCAAAGATTGGTGAAGGCAGTGCTCACAGTACATTCCTTCTACAGCAGTATTAGTATTGATATTTATGCTTATCTCCAACATGGAGCGTCGAATTGTCAGAGACTGTCACATAAAAGCATCCAAAAAAGTAATGACTGCCTATAGTCAACGCCAAACAAAGTGGCGTGCACGTCATCAAGGTGGGTGTGTTGAAAAATTTACATTGTTGCCAAACTTTTTGTAAAATAATAAAATTTATTATTTACATATCTAGGTTTATAAGCAATATTAACCTCAAATGAGAACAAAAATAATAGTATAATAAAATTATAGATCTGTACTTGCATAATCATTAAGTATGACAATTATTGATCAGATGACACTATGAAACTACCATATTTAATTGATAGCTTAAAGGTACTGAATAAAAATCCAAATGGGGTCCTCCAAATTTTATGCATGGTATTTATTTTACAGAATTCATACAGAAAAATGCATTCTAAAATTAGGTAAGCTACTGGTGTAAGCTTTTTCTGTACAATAAAGTTAGTCGGAGTTTCTTTCTTCAGCGCTGTCTGAATCTGAATCTTCATCACTCTCAAAGTTGATTATTAAAGGTTCGATGTCTGGTCGATCAAAAATTCGTTCTCTTTCATACCATTTAAAAATTTCTTGCTCAGTATGTCGAACACTATTTTTCCACATGTCTGGGGTAACCGTTTGTAGAGCCTCGTTCCACATATCCAAACAGTCTTTTTCACTGTTACCATCTCTACCAATATGTCTGTTATAGTAACCTTTTGCTATGCCCCAAATTAACTCAATAGGGTTAAATATACAATGGTAAGGAGGCAGACGAAGAACTTTGTGCCCATGTTGTTCCGCCAATTCATCAATCACGTATATTTTAGGTGGTTTGTTTCTAAAAAAGCAGTTATTTTAAGAATAGGAATAAACAAAAGAAATATAAACTGTCGACCAAAATATATATAATTAAGAAGCATTATGTACCGAGCAACAATACTCAATAGCTCTGTTTTAAACATTGTGTTTAAAAATGGTATGTTTTGATTTGTCAACCAGTCTTGGATATTTTTTTTTGTCCATGCATTGTTGGGCACTTTGTTCAATATCATGCTGTGATAAGGGGCGTTATCCAGTATAATCATAGATGGACTCTCCAATTTTTCTAATAACTGATGTTGAAACCATTTCAAAAAATTGTCCTGGTTCATCTCTCCATGGTAATCGCTCAATTTTGTTTTCGACGAAAATATCGCTTCACTACCCTCAATAAACCCATTTTCATTTCCAGCATGTAATATAATGTATCTAAAATATATTAGTTTTAAATTTTACAGTGCAAATTGTGTAAAAGTACATACCTTTTACCATCTGTTTTAATAGCTTTCACGCTGTTTTGGTTTCCATTTTGCCAAGAGCGACCTATGGTCCCATTTTGAAATATCCAAGTTTCATCGAGGAAGACAAACTGGTATAAGGCCTCAACCTTGGCTTGATTGTATTGCCTTAGAAATTCCACCCTTTTCAAAGCTATACTTGGTAGTTCCATGAGCCCTCGTCGCGGATTGTCCTTAAGCCACTTAAATCCAAGATCTCAAAGCAACCGCCTTAAAGACGTGGCACTACCATCAAATAATGCCCTATCTCTTAATCGAAACCATAAAGTTTGTATCGTAACTTGTTCTTCTGAAACCATGTGTAATATGACATAATTTAGTTAACAAATTAATGCAAATTTCTGATAAGTTATTATAATAAGATCTTACTTTTGTGATACATATTATAGATCACTTCTCGAATGGCACTTGTATCCAATGTCGCTGTGTTGGTTACACGTTTAATATAACTCCGCTTTTTCTTGGGCGATTCTAAATTTGCATCACTTTTCACACCCTCGGAAATACGACTAACTGTCCTTAAACTAATTTTTAAAGCAGCATCACGCTACAAAAAATGAAATAAAATTTCACTATTATTAATATACATTACATATAATTATTAGTAACCTACCTCTTGAACAGCATTTAAAGGCAACAAAGGCCCGTTGTTGTCCCTTTCTTGCTCAAAGTAGTGCATTAACGAGGCCACGAGTTCCTTACACCGACTATTTAACTGTTTGGGCATCTTTATATACCAAAATTGCCTTTATCTACTCGTAAAATGAATAATTTTGTTTTGAAACAAACAGTTGTTGATTTACAGTATGCGGGGCCAAAGGATTTATAAAGATTTGAAATGCCACAAATTGATTCAGTGTCAAAATTAATACAAATGTCAGTTCCCAGTTTAAATAAGTTTCAAGGTGGCAATGTGTCAACGCTGCGAAATCGGTTTAGTGCGGTTACATGTCGATAAGTGATTGGAGCGTTTGCAAAATATTTTATTTCGCATAATGCGTCTAAATTTATCAGAAAGCAACTTATGTGATATTTTAATAACAATGTTTATATGACTATTAACCATAATAAGAGAGTAATGACCATATTACAATTTATATATCACATTAATATGAAACTGCAATAGAGCAATTGTTTGTGATAGAAACCTAGGCATTAGGTCGGGGAATTTTTATCGTGATGACGTGCACGCCACTTTGTTTGGCGTTGACTATATAGTTGTAGTCAACGTACTTGGCGGTTACGTCATCATCGCGATATGAAATAACTAAACAGATCGAGTCTCAGTACCATGGGCGGATCTTAATTTTCCTAACTGAGGGAAACTGATTCAAAATTATTTACTAATCGTAATTCTCAAAGATCTTTCAGTCTAGTACATAAACATGGGTAGAGTATGACACGCCATTTGATGTTTTTTAAAGTTGAAATAAAAAATAGATACGGAATTTACAATATAATACAAAATAACACATTCATTTGCTAACTTGATGGAACATTTCACATTAGATGTGGATATGTGACAAGCTTGTGAGAGCTTTAGAAGAACCATGTTCAATAATAAATAAAGATGCTCAATTCTTCCTGAAGTAAAACGCGACTCAATAAACTACTGCTGGACAAAAAATACAAGCTCTTATCTCGAGCTTTGAAATCTATGTCGCCTTTAAACATCAAGCTTGTATTTTCCAAATCTATCAAAATGTTTAACAATTTACATTAAGGTGCACACATAGAAAATTAAGATTTGCATGTATTCAAAATTGTTTCAATAATAGTATGAATTATTGGATTTCTTCATCAGCGTCATCTGGACCTTCTCTCAAGTGAATGACTATACTAGTCTCCGCCCTATTAAACTCTTGGTGCTTGTCCTAGTCGTTTTTAATAAGTTCTCGGTATGTTTTACACACTTGGCCCAAAATGTAGGAGTCACCTTCGCTAGAGCATCGTCCCAAACTTTCAAAACTTCTGTGTCACCATAGACAATTTTTCAAATATGACGATCATAGTACTGTTTGGCTATACCCCAGACTAACTCATAAGTGTTGTATTAACAATGGCAAGGGGGGAGCCGCAAAACTTGATGTCCATGTTTATGTAATATTTCGTCTATGATATATCTCGGAGCCGATGGTTAATTGAGACGACATAGATTTAAAGACTCGAGTTCAAAAGCATCATCATCAAAATGTACGTTCTTGTCTTGCAGCTATTGCTTGAATTGCATTTTACTCCAACTGGAATTGGGAATTTTTTCTGTTAAGGCACTACGATAAGAGGCATTATCCATGATTACTAAAGACGGCTCTTGTAACGATGGTATCAGCTTATCACATACCCACTTTTTGAAAGAATCCTTGTCCATGGTAGTCAACAATTTTTGATTTTGTAGCCAGTAACAATGCAGTATCTCCCAAAGAACAGTTTTTGGTTCCAGCATTTCAAAATCTTTAAGTTTTTATCTTGCCAAACTCGTTTAAGTGACCCTTTGGCAAATATCCACGTTTTATCTAAGAAAGCGCATTGTAGAGGGCTTGTACTACTCAGGTTATTTATATAATGTCTTATAAAATAGATACGTCTGGAAATAATGTGTTTGTTATACAAGAGTTGGCGGTTATGTTCTGTCTTGTAGGAAAAACCGCAAGCTTTCATTAGACGCCTTAAGCTTGAATCGGAGGCGTTGGTTATGTACCTTCTTTTAAGCTCCTGATTGAACGCAGAGGTCGTGATATGTTGTCCTTTACTTCTCATACTCCTGGTAGTTTCTGTTTTGACGGGATCACTTACTTCATAGGTCATGCACTTTTTGATTTTGTGGGTTTCCTCAGGTGTGCAATCCTTTCTTATTTTCTGATTTTATTCGCTGAACACTGTGCAGACTAATCTTCAGCGCATTTGCCACTCTATCCAGTACGCATGATAGGACAGGAGACCGCTGTTTTCATTATCTTCCTGGAAATACTAATATACAGGGTTTGTCCGGAAAGTAATAGGACTGAGTCGATTTAAAAAAATTTATTGAGCCAATCGTTACAATACTTTAAAAACTTTCAAAATAGGCTCCTTTTGCGTCGATGTAGCGCTGCCAGCGCGATTTCCAAGCATTGAAGGCGTCACGGAAGGCATTCTCCGGAATAGCCTTGACAGCCGCGGTGCATGCTGCTTGGATCCCCTCTGTCGTCTCAAAATGCTTGCCTTTCATCGGCCTTTTCAGGCGAGGAACCAAAAAAAAGTCCGGGGGCCACATCTGGGATGTAGGGCGGCAGGTAGCTGTTCACAAGAAAGGCGGTGTGAGCCGGGGCGTTGACGGACCCGACTGACCCTTCGTTCCTCTCCTGAGCACTTCCACGTAAAACTTGGCGTTGTAGTTTGTCCAGGAGGAACAAATTCATGGTGGACGATGGCTTTGATGTCAAAAAAGACAATGAGCATCGTTTTCACTTTGGATTTGCTCATTCTTCCCTTTTTTGGGCGAGGAGACGCCGTCGTGTGCTACTCGGAAGATTGCCTTTTTGTCTCGGGATCATACTCAAAGATCCACGACTCGTCACCTGTGATTACGTTATCCAAAAATTGGGGGTCACTTTCAAACATGTTAGAATTTTCTTGGCACACTTCCACTCGCCGCAATTTCTGGTCGTCAGTGAGCACTTTTGGGATCATCTAAGGCGTTCGATAAAATAGATCATGAACTTTTATGTGCTAAATTGAAGTTTTTTGGTTTTTCAGACATACCTCTAATGTTTTTTATAACATATCTTTCAAATCGTAAACAAGTAGTAGAGATAGACAACACTATATCTAGTCCGATTGATATAACATCAGGTGTCCCTCAGGGTTCAGTTTTACGGCCCTTGTTGTACTTAATTTATACTATAGACTTGGGTAGCTCTGTGAAAAACTCTTTTGTGATGTGCTATGCCGATGATACACAGATATATAAGAGCTTTAATAGTAACACTTTGCATACTTCAATCAATGAGCTTAATGATGATTTGGAGGCAATAGTAGGATACTCAAATAGTAACAATCTTAAGCTCAATAAGGATAAGTGCTCAGTGATGCTTTTTTGTCCTGCTGTCAAACGTAACACTATATTGTATTCTCTTGATGTAAAAATTGACAAGGAGCGTCTAGCTGTCGTAAATACTACAAAAAATTTAGGGTTGATTATTGATTATACTTTACGGTTTAAGGAGCATGTTTCGTCTATCTTAAAAAAATGTTATGCAACGTTGAAGTGTTTTTATGTCAATCGCTCTATTTTGAATTTTAAAGTTAGAAAAAAGTTATGTGAGGCTATTATATTTCCAAGCTTATTTTACTGTAGCACTGTTCTATCATTGTCTTGATTCTATCACAAAAGCAAGACTCCAAAAACTCCAAAATACTTGTTGTCGATTTGTATTTAATCTCAAGAAGTATGATCATGTTTCCTTAAAGAGATTTCAGCTTGGTTGGATGTGTATAGAAAATGCTTGCAAGTACCATATAGCAGTGTTTACACATAAGATCATATCTTCTAGATCCCCCTTGTATCTTTATGAGAAATTTGTTTTCAGACGAAATAATTCAGACATTGATTTCAGACACAAAAAAAGACTAGAGATCCCTATGTATAAAACAACTTTATTTCGTAGTTCATACACTTACAATGCTATCCTGATTTATAACGAATTAGATGACAATATAAAGGATTGGCCAGTAAACAGATTTCGTAAGCATGTGAAACAGATTTATTTGTCATTGTAGTAATTGCGGAAAAGTTAGTTTTTAATTCTTACATTTTATTTTATTTTACGTAATATATGTGTGTATATAAAGGGTGTCCCAAAATTAACGCAAGATTTGAATTAAACAGAAAATGCCATTTTTAGTCTTTTAATAGTTATATTTTTATTGACTCATAAAGTACATAGGATAGGGTTATGTATGGAATAACACATCGGACAAATGGCCTCCACGGCTTTGCATGCACATGCGCACTCTTTTGTCGAAATTTTCCATGACCCTTCTGCATAAATGTGGCTGAATTTCGTTGATGCAGCGTTGAATCTCCTCCTTTAATGCACGGGTGGTTGTGGGCTTGTTGACATAGACTTGTGATTTCAAATAACCCCATAAAAAGAAGTCTAATGGTGTTAAATCACACGATCTAGGAGGCCAATTTTGATCACCGAAACGAGAGAGTAAACGACCGGGAAATGTCTCATGCAGTAATTGAATTGTTTCACGGGCTGCATGACATGTGGCACCGTCTTGTTGAAACCACATATTGGGTACATCAATATCATTCAATTTTGGCAGAAAGAACTGTGTAATCATGTCGCGATATCGAGCACCAGTAACAGTCACTGCTTGACCAGCATCATTTTCAAAAAAATATGGCCCAATTATGCCTCCAGCCCAAAATCCACACCAGACAGTCACGCGTTGTGGGTGCATTTCTTTTTCGACAATCACACGTGGGTTCTCCGAACCCCAAATGCGGCAATTTTGGCGATTGACAAAGCCATCAAGATGAAAATGTGCTTCATCGCTTAGGATGATTTTGCTTGAAAAATCAGGGTCCATTTGTTGATGTTCAATAATCCATTCAACAAACTCTCTTCTCTCTGCATGGTCATTAAGCTTCAATTGTTGTGTTAATTGAAGTTTGTAAGCATGAAGACACAGATCTTTGGTGAGTATACGCTGTAGAGAGGTTCTTGACATTTGCAATTCTTGTCCACGACGTCGAATTGAGGTTCCTGGATTGTCCGCAACACTCTCACGCACTGCTTCGATATTCACATTTGAACGGCTTGTTTTTGGACGACCAGTGTGTTTGGCGTCTCCAACGGATCCAGTCTCCATGAATTTTTCAATTAATCTCTTCACAGTTGACGAAGTTAAAACACTATTCCGGCCATATTTTGTATGAAATTTTCGAACTGCAGCCGCCAAGCTTTCACTATTTTTGAAATATTCTTTAATAATGAAGACACGTTGTTCTATCGTGTAACGCTCCATTTTTCATAACCCTATACTGTTAGCTGTCAAATTGCTTTTTTTCAGGGTTGCCAACACTTCACTGCACAAATGGCGGCAAATTCAAATCTTGCGTTAATTTTGGGACACCCTTTATGTATGCTAGGAAGCTATCAAGCTCGTTGTTTTGAAGCGTCTTTTGCTTGTCAAAGTTTCCTTTGATTGAGTGTTTCAATTTAGTATTTGGGTAGGTTAAGTAGAGTAGCCAAGAGCTAGACTTCGCCTACGTAGAGGTCACATTATGTTGTAGTGTATATAATGTGCCTAATAAAGACATTTTATTATTATTATTATTATCTTCGCGCACACCTTGCGCATGTTCAAATGCTGTTTCACAATGTCACGAACCACAGATTTTGGTAAATTTAACATCTGGGCAATTAAAAGAATAGTTAGTGGACGGTCTGAGTTCAAAACTTTGCGCAGACGAGTCACATTATCGGTGTTTGTCGAAGTCGAAGCTCTTCCAGCACGGTCTTAATCAGCAACCTCTTCCCGGCCCTCCAAAAAGGCCTGCTGCCACCGAAGCACACCACTTCTTGCTAAAGCAACACCTGGGTAAGCCTGCTTGATCATATCAAACATCTCTGTCGCAGATTTACTGAGTATCACACAGAATTTAATCGCGTACCTCTGCTCTAACGAACGCTGCATTTTCGGCTTGCACCACTCACAGAAACACGTCGCGCAAAAATGCCTGTCCTGACTCTCCAAGTGCTCGGAGACAACTGAACAGCCGCTCATTTGTTAGCTAGGAACGCCCTCTACCGAATCCAGTCGTTGCGCGCACGCTCCGAAGTACAGTCATGGCGGAAGAAAATGAGTCCTATTACTTTCCGGACAAACCCTGTATTTAGCACGAGGTTTCGGCCTTGTCCATTGATCGTATTTCCGGGCATTATACAATGTTATATTGAAGTTTGATAACAGGACAACCCAAATTGCACCCTGATGTCAAGTAAGTTGTCACTCTGACAAATATGACTGGAAGGCACATAATATACGTTACGACAAAGTTTATGAGACAGAGACACCCAACTAGAAAATGGATGTCTCTGAGCTTACCGAACAAACATTCATACCCAGGGGTAGGTTACATGTGTATATATGAGGGAGACGGAGATGATATAAGTGGATACTTGTAGTCTTACTTTGTCCAAGAAGGACTTCAACTATAGTTACGAACTAAATTGATCTGATCTACTGGGAATGACCGTTCGTGATTATCAGAAGATCATTGTTTGGAAATACCTATGAGCAGTCATAGATGCTCAGTATTTTTAATTCATCTGCAAACACATTCCCCTTGAATATGGGAATTAAACGTAGGAAGAAATCAATGGGGCAAATAAACTGAAGGAGCTATGGTATCTAAGTTTCCAGAGGAGTGTCTTATTTCAGTACTACCCCAGATTGCTCAAAACCGCGCGATTATAAGAAGGTTTCACGATAAACGGCGAAAAACGGCTATGGGTTATAAAAATCTTAGTAAAAAAGATGACATACGAAATTATCAAGAATTTAGCTTTGCTCAATAAAAATATTCACGAACCACCACTGTAATATACAGACAATAGAACAATACGGGTAGCAGCAAGAAAAACACGCAAACGCTAAGTAGATAGTCTTGACGTTGACAAAAGGGCGCAGCGCCTCTCAGCCATTGTTTCTAGCCGCTTTGCACTTGTTTTCTGTTACCGCGTCCGCGGTGGCGTCATATTGAAGGGCTCACTCAACAAAGGGGAGTAAAATCACACAGATCGTAAAAGGCTGCTTTTTATGTGAAGCAAGAGTAAACCACACCCCCACATCAGGAGTGTTGTGGAGTCGCTAGACCTTTGATGGGAGAAATAAGTGAGGTTAGGTTCCAGTATTCCTCCTCTGATGATATGCAACGCATATACAGGATGTTCACAAGACACTGACCAAAAGATCAAGGAGCGACGTTTTCTGACTATCTGAATGTTCAATAAAATATGGGACAATCAAATCAAAAAAAGTGTTACACATTCGGATAGATCTTTCCGAGATGATCATCCTTAACTGCTTGCGACTCCGGCAGCTTAGATGGTAGTGATTTAATATTATATGACTATACAATACTTGTAACGATATTCACTGTAAAGTATCATGAACATGACCCTCTCTCCACAAATACGTGATGGGGCACTTTCCTCATTTTAAAATTATGACGTACCACCTATGTGTTAAAATACAGTATCAATGTATCAATTTCGTTGCTCCAACTTAAAATTGCTAGGCTGCCCGTCCAAAGAATAAGTAGGGGGAGATAACTTATCAAAAAGGATCTGAGACAATAACAAGGATCCCACCAAATAGGATATATTCAACCATTGCAACTTATTATTAAAGTTTGTTTAAAATCCGTATATTAATGTTGACTCAGTGAGAGACTGTGTATACTACGTTTTGTAATGAGATAGGCCAATATTGATTGGGCACTAGCGAGTTTCAAGTTCGCAAACTTTGTTTACCCCTTAATTAAATAAACCTTTTAGCCGTATTTGCACACTCTAGTTATATGCCGAGTGAACTGAGCAAACTCCTAAGCTGTCTCGCTTTATCGGGGAATTCGCCTATTTTCTATAATTATGCGCAGGAGCCAAAAAGCAGATGAAGTAAGTCGACTCAGTGGGTGCCACGCCCTGATATAAAACGAATCAACATCCCAGCTTCACAAACAGTCTGAGCGTTATCAGTGATAACATTTTTTAGACTATGACTAAAAATGGTACGAAGTTGAAAATAATCGAAAAATGTTCTGGAATTTGTTGTTTGTCGTTTATAACTCCACCGCCGCTGGGCCTATATTCAAAACTTAAATCTCCTTGGTATGGTAGTAATGTTGTTTCAAAATCGTAAGGAGAAGCCAGCCTGGCAAAACTAAATAAAAGTATAGTCTATGACGAAATCAACTTAGCGAAGAATATAGTCTGGCTTTAGTCGAGTATTCAATCTAGTGAAAATAACTTCGTAAAATTATGTGGCAGATACTAGTATATATTAATATAGTAAATATCGTAGGACGATTTAAGGAATATAGCCTGGTGAAATTAATCCTTAGAATAGGCAGCCTATTGGTCACAACTGCTAATAAACCTTTATAGTTGATTATGGTCACAGAGATAGAAAGCAAGCATAACCTATCCTCACTGAAACATTTTTCAAAACAGTGTGTAACATGCAGGCAAAGTTTATCCCTCCAGAAGATATACTCGACTATCAAACACAATAGTCTTATTTCTCGTAATCTGAGATATAATGCACTATGCTGGGTATAGGGTACAGGACTACCCTGATTGACCGATGCGGCGCGCCAGTTCAAGTGGCTCCTAGCTGGTAATACTTTCAACACCTCAAGATAGTCAGAATATCGGTAATCATGCTAATAATCGAAAAAATGTTCTGAAATTTGTTGTTTCTCGGTTATAACTCCACCATTACTGCATCAATATTCAAAACTTACAAAGCTCTCTCGTCTTCAATATGGTAGTAATCTTGTGTTCATCGAAATAAGTTCAATACTTTTCGACGTAAGGAGAGCCAAGAATTTCAGGATAGACACACTGACGCAGATAAATTGAGTATTTCTGATGATGAATTTCGTAAGCTTATTTGACGAGCACGTCGAACGCGAGTAGTTAACTGTTGAGCGGATCAAAGAACGCAGTCATAGTGAAGTTAACTTAGCAAAGAATATAGGCTGGTGGAATGAACTACGTGAAGGGTACAGTCTGGTAGAATTAAATTCGAAAAGGATAGGGTCTGATGAAATTAACTTAGCAAAGAATATAGTCCGGCCTTAGTGGGAGATTTAATATGGTGAAACTAACTTTGTAAAAGTATTTGGCAAACACAAATGGATATAGTAAATGTCGGACGACTCAAAGAATGTAGCCTGATGGAATTAATCCTCAGAACAGGCAGCCTATAACTTTTTTTCGCAGACATAGTTTCCATAGTTGTATAAAGTTTAGCTGTTCGATCAAAATAAGTTTTGTTTACAGAAAAAAAACAAAAGGAATGCTGCTTTGCATGCAATCAGAGAATGAGAAACGAGAGACTAAACACTAATAGATGGGATGCCTCATGAATTTGACGAAAAAAAAAACAATACTTAAAATACATGAAGTGTGTATAAGTGTGTTCTTTTATTATAGCTGAAAATGGAACTCCCGCTTATGTATATACAAAATACTGCATATACACAGAACTACCCTCGGTAAGAGGTAGAAGGTATGTATGTGAAAAATACGTTTTGACGTGTCTCAAAGAGTCTTATTTAAAAATGTCTCTCTGGGGTCGAACGAAGCTCAGAGAAAACTATTGTTTATGATTGCAAGAAGTCAACATTGGAAAAGTGCAAGGAACCTTAGTGCGCTTCTCAAAAATTATGTCCATCACTCCCATTGAATAATAATTCTGATAATTCAAGATAAGTGAGAAATAATTCTATGATTAATACTTACTGAAGTATATCGGGTATATACACAACTACCCCAAATAGAGGGCAAAAAATATAATACATGTCTAAACTTCTAAGGGCTGAGAGGGTCATAAAAAGATATTATACCACTTCTAAACTACGGAAAATCACAAAAAATCATCCATTGAGAACGTTTTCTTTTTAAACATGAGGAAAATGCTGTCAGTTCGAAATGGACACTATCGATTTTTGGCTCCTCTCGTAACCTTTTCTCGCTATTGAGAACAACTCCATTAGTGTACGGCCAGACTGAATTGCGGGCGGGCGTGAAGCGGGCGATAAGCGAGCGAGCGATTTTTTGCAAGGCGATTTTTTGGCCATACTAAAAATAGAAAATCGCAGATTAGTTGTGTTCTGTCGCCAGTAAACATGGCGCCCTTATCAAAACTAAAAAGAAATATTTTAATAGACAGTAACCCCTATATGAAGTGGAAATTATTTTTGGAGAAGTCTCGTAGATATGGAATACATCCTATTAATAAAAGGAGAAAAAAATTTGGAGAATTTCACCACCTATACGTCGAATTAAGAGAATACCCGGAAAAATTCTTTGAATACTTAAGAATGTCCATAAGCACATATGATTTTTTATTAAGTAAGGTTAATAGGAGGCTTACGAAAATTACGACAAATTATCGTTCTCCTATATCAGCAGAAGAAAGACTGGTAGTAACATTAAGGTAAGAATATATTCTTTTATACAGGGTGTTTCAGTTTATTGTTGCATAACTTTAAGATTCGACATAACTTTTAAAATTAATGCATAAAGTCTATATAAACATGGGTCGAAAAATGCGTGGCTTCCGAAATACAGGGTGTTTAAATTTACTTTCTAAAATAGTTTTTTTTAAATATTTCGAACAATATTTGATGTATAACAGTGAAAATTGGTATACAAGGGTTTTTTGGTACGACAAAACGAACCATGGGCATTGTTTTACTGTAGCCGCTAGAGGGCGCTCTCTACTGTACCTGTAGTGTATTAAAATGACCGAAAAATTTTTCTTAGTGCAATATTTTGCTTTTTCAATTAAATAACTGATTCTTCGCACTTTTCAACATAAAAAAGCTCTCCCGTGAATTTTCGTTATAGTTAGCCGTTTTTGAGATATTTTGATTTTTAAGGTTCGATGCATTTTTAATTATTTATGGGAAAATAATATTTTTTTTTACATTTTCGATTTGGGCATCACAAGTAATTAAGATGATCGTTTAGATTGTGTTTTTAAATACAGCAATAATTCCTAACTCAAAATAACGACTCTCAATTGTTTTTTTTTATTTCTCATTTTTACCAGCGTTAAAAATGCTACTAGTTTGCTAATTCAAACGACTTTGTATTTTCACTAATAACAAAGTTACTAATGGTGGACACTTAATTTGGATAACCCTGTATAATAATGAAATGCTAGTTACAGAAATAAAAGTTTTTATTTAATTTTATTATAACAGGCTAATTAACCAAATTTTCTAACAAAAACTACATTATATAATATTATACGTTAAATATGAACCTGGGTCGTTACTGCAGCCTGCTTGGTTTTCCAAGTTACCAGTTTCCAAAAGCGGAAGTTGTAAAATCTGCTGCTGCTGCTATGGCAGTTTTTTTTCTTTTTCTTCAAAATTAATGACATGATATCCGACTTAATTTCTAGTTTTTCAAATTCTGTGAAATCAGCCATATGGGGCAATAGACTTTTAAAGAACAGTAAATCATTGTCTTTCGCTTCGTTTTGCCACATTTCAATTTTTTTAGTTTATAAACTTAAAAATTCTTCTTGTCTTTTTTGGTCCTTTTACGTACTTGAGAAATTGAGCTGCTTCTAGATGGTGTTCGTAGCGGCATTGATCAGGGTGAAGAAGGTTGTGAATGTAGATCGCTGGCTTCATTGTTTTCATTATTTTCAACGGAATGAAGTTCTTCGATTTCATTTGAATCTTCATTGCAAGAAATCAAATTCCCCCGTGTAGGGGAAGGAGCAACAAAATCTTTTAAAAAATACATTTGTTCAAAATACTGCCACTTTGGTCTTACACTGGCTCCCGATCTGGGAATGGGTATTTTTTTCACCTCCTTTCTGAAGTGATCTTTTAAATTTTTCCACCTGTTTTTGGCATCCGTAACTAAAAAGAAAATATAATTTAATACACTATTATCGCTAATTTATGATTTTTATATTTACAAAACTTTTGGTGATATTTATACTTATTTATAGATTTTTTTAGGTATTTGGCAACTGGTTTATCGTTCAGATCGTTAGCATTTGCTTTTCGAATGCGAAAATCTACAGTAAGCAACATAGTTTTCGAAACCTGCCAAATTATTTGGGAAGAACTAGTGGAAGAATTTATGCTTATACCAAATGAGAACTGTTTAAAGAAAGTTATAGCTGACTACTTTAATCGATGGAAATTTCCAAATTGTTTCGGTTCGATAGATGGAAAACACTGTCAAATAAGATGCCCACCAAATTCTGGATCTCATTATTTTAATTATCTACACTATTTCTCTGTCGTGCTACAAGCTGTAGCAGATGCGGACAAAAAATGTTTAACCATTGAAGTTGGAGGCCGTGGTAAACAAAGTGACGGTGGAACATTTGCAGGATCAACGATATTCAATTTGTTAGAAAGTAATTTGTTTAATGTCCCTCGTCCTACTAATTTACCGAACACAAATATAGAATTGCCACATTTTTTAATAGGTGACGAAGCGTACCCTCTAAAATCATATTTAATGAGGCCTTATCCGAGACGCGGACTTAATCCCAAAAAAGAATACTTTAACAAATGCCTCTCCACTGCTAGAAAATGTATCGAGTGTGCTTTTGGAATACTGTGTGCTAAATGGCGTTTTTTAAATAAAGACACTGCCTGACAAAGCTTGCATACTTATTAAGTGTGCTTGCATCCTGCATAATTTAGTAAGAGACAAAGATGGCGACAGTGATCTCCACTATCGTCACATATCGGAGCAATATCAGGAAAATAATCAACCTGCCTTTAATGGAAGAAGGAATAATCGACGGAGTTCAAGAGCAATTGAAATTCGAGAACAACTTGCTGACTACTTATTCCACTTGCCAACTTAATTACACATCTACTATGTATTAAATAATTATGTGATTGTGTTTGTAATTAAATAATTATATACGTTCATATTGATAAGTATAATATAGACCTGTGTTCAAAAAAAGTGTTTCCTTTACCATTACAATTACATGCTTTGGCCACTTCTTGCCATAATTTATCAACAGCATTTTTATTCTTATATAAAGGGTGACTATCTTGCCACAAAGGTCTTCTGGTATGAACTTCAGATATCAGGAGCTCCTTCTGTTCATGTTTATTACTGCTACACATTTTATTTCTTTTTATTTACATCTGTTTTACGAGAAACACAGCAGCAAACTATCCAAAAATCCAAACACGCTCGCTAGAATTTCAAACAAGTTTAATTACTCTTTTATCGCACGCTGCACGCTTAATTTTTGCCCGCCCGCTAAGCGTCGGTGTGGCATCTGTGCATTAGCTTTTGAAAAAATCGCTCGCTCGCTTATCGCCCGCTTCACGCCCGCCCGCAATTCAGTCTGGCCGTACACTTAGACTTGTATTTGTAAGTTAGCAATCTGAAATTCGAGATGTTAAAATTGTTTCATGAATACTAGTATTATGTTTTAGCGTAAAAGTGACAGTTGAAAATACCAAGACGGCGACAGTGTGTCATTTTGGATCATTCTTCCAAATGGAATGGGTGCTCTGTGACATTGTGTTTTGAAGATCCATGAAAGTACTTCATAATCTTAGTATGCATTAACTATAGCTTTACAGGTGGATCGTAACATAAAACAGATTGGAAGGGGTATTGGCAGGTATATTGCGTGACAAAACCTGCGTATGCTTATCCGATAATAATAATTTTTGGCATATATGTTCAGTGTCCCTTACTAGTAAAATGATTACATTTTCAGCTTGATTCGTCAACTGACTGTAGAAGCCGGTTCAATAATGTGTTGAGGATTCACGAATCTTTATACACTCATTGACACACCTGGGCACCGCTGATAACGTGGATTGGGGTATCTCGTTCCAGGCTACTGCAACTTCGTGAGTAAGAGCTGCTAAAGTATGTGGAGGGAGTTGCAAATTCAAGAGCCTGCCACCTATCATGCCATAGATAAGCTCAATTGGAGATAGGTCAGGCGATCGTGGAGGCCAAGGTAAACGGTTGATGCGATGTTGATCCATGAAGGCTAACGATGTTCTGGCAACCCGCGGTCTGGCATTGCCTTGCTGAAACGTCGGGTTTTGGATGGTATTTAGTTATGGAATAAGATGAGGCTCCACTGCTTCCTGAATATAGCGTCGGGCTGTCATGTTGCTTCTGATGAAAATTAGTGGTGTTTACCTTTCTTTGTCACTCAGTATATTAACTGATACCTCTCAACAAGTGTGATGTTGATTGGGGGCTTTTGACACTTTTGTAGAATTTATGACACCGTATTGGAAATTTGTATCAGTTGGACTTTTTGTAGCAACCAGTGGGTTCAGACTAGAACTAGAAGCACCAAGTGATCTGTTCTTAGGTTTTGGGGGCAATTGAGGAGGAGTAACCTTTTGCTTCACGGTTTGCTTTCTTCTATATTACTGAGTCTTTTTTCATGTTTTCTTTCATCTTGTTTGATATTGTTCTTACTCTCGCAGTTTCATCTTCTGCAATCACTTTAATAGTAAAATGACAACTTAACATGAATAAAAAAACCGGCTTACTTCAAGCTCCACACCACAATCATTAAAAGCGTTATTGCGTAGATCCGTTTTGCACTTTCCGCGATATTGGAATTCGGGCAGTTATCGTTTCTTCGAAACAGTTCGCTCGTTTGAAAACCAGTTTTAAACGCTGTTAGCATAGCAAATGAAATCAAAATCATCGGAATAGTATTCTAAACCCGCTGAATGAGAATGGAAATAATCGGAATCATCGGAATCGACTCCTTCTAGACGATCGGAGTTGACCCTCCCAGATACACTAGTGCTTTGAGCCGTAATTTTCCTTTAATTGATACTGTTTGCATCAAATTAATCATTAATCACGAGCATTTTAATATTTATTCTATTTTTACCCCTCCTTCAATTCTTTTTGACATGTTTGGTCAGTACCTTGAAGCCCTTGAAGTATTCGGTTACTGGAAATTGATTATCTCTGGCGACTTCAATGTCGCGTCGTTCAGTAGTGATATCAATGATCAGAAGTCACAATTGATAAGAAGCTTCATCTCGCTTCATGACTTAATTAACTTCAATAATGTTTTTAACGTAAACGGTCGAATATTGGATCTGATTTTAGGAAATCTTGACATAGAAGTTATCAGGGATAGTTCACCGTAGTTAAAGAGAATGTCCATCATCCTGCGCTGATCTTTGAGTTCAATACATCCGGGTTTCAAAGAAAATTCCCATTTGCAAATTCTACAAGGTACAATTTTCGTAGAGCTAGATATAACTTATCTTCAACAACTAAATCCAATAGTACAATTTATGTCTTCTCTCAATCATATAAGTGAGGATGATGTTATCATGGTTTCGAAAAGATTAAAGAATAAAAAGACATCTGGATGTGATGGTATCCCAAGTTTTGTTGTCAGAGATTGTATACACATACTGGCTAAATCGTTGGCGTCAGTATTTAATCTTATTCTTAAACTAGGGACATACCCAGATATCTGGAAGACCACTAAAATATGTCCCATTCATAAGAGTGGTGATATCGCAGATGTTTCCAACTACCGACAAACAGGAATTCTATGCAACTTCGGTAAGTTTGAGATCATAGTTTATAATATGGTTTACTGGTCGGTCAAGGGTGCAATCTCTATCAATCAGCATGGATTCATGAGCGACAGATCTAGGGTTACTAAATTGACCCTGATTACTCAGTATGTCTCCCAAGTATTAGACACTCGGGGGCAAGTTGATTTGATCTATATAGATATTCAGAAGGCATTTGATCAAATTGATCATTATGTACTTCTGGATAAGCTTAGGACCCCAGGTCTATCTGAGGGACTGTTGTCGCTCCTGAGTTCATACTTGGACAGAAGGTTGTTTGTTGAATATGGTGGTTATAGTTCGAGTTATTATCAGGCCACATCTGGGGTGCCTCAAGGATCGAATCTAGGCCCCTTATTGTTCCTGATCCTTACTAACGATTTGTCTATTGAGCTCAAGCGTTTGTTTTTTGCTGAGGACGTTAAGATTTACGCATCGGTCGAGTCAATTGATGATTGTCTCATGCTGCAGGATAATTTAGACTTAATTTCTTCATGGTGCTCTCAAAACTGTCTTAGTTTAAATATTTCTGAATGTAAAGTTTTGTTTTATACAAGAAAGACTAATTGTTTAATATATGATGATTATAACGTCAACGGTCAGGTTCTAGACCTTGGAGTAACCTTTGTTATATCTTGATATCTCATCGGCTGCCACCACACTACTTGGCTTCTGTATCAGAAATTGGAAGGGGTTCTAAAATGTCAGTACTTTAATTACTTTGCTCGTTACTTTTGTCAGAATCAAGCTGGAATATGCAACCCTGATCTGGTCTCCAATATATACTAAGTGACATATAAATCCGAACACCCAGTTTAAATGGTTTTATTTTAATAAAAGTTGGTGAATGTATTTATCTTACTGTAAATAACAAGTGAACAAATTTTCAGCCTTATCAGTTGGACATTCCGGTTTTTATGTTGCTTTTTTTTTAATTCACTAACGCTCTAAAAATGAATATTCCAGCCGCAGTAAAGAATCAACGTTGGCGGATTTTGGTTCTTGACATCCCTTACGATCGGTTACGATGCCTAGAGTACGGAGACCTGTACGATTTCGTCAACTTAGTGAGTTTGATAGGGACCGTATAGTGGGACTTCGGGAAGCTGGACTTTCTTTTCGGGCAATTGCAGTTAGAGTGCAAAGAAGTGTAGACACTGTGGTTAGGTGTTTTCAGGCATGGCTTCGAGAAGGCCGTACGCAAAGAGCAAGTGGCACTGGACGCCGCCGTAGAACAACAGACCGTGAAGATCGCCGCCTAAGATTATTGGCCTTAAGGGACCGTTTCTCCACTACCAGATCCATTGCAAATGAATGGTTTGCAGAACACGGAAGACCTATTGACATGCGAAGTGTTTACCGACGAATGAGAAGTTTTGGCTTGTTTTCATATCGGCCACACTGGGTCCTCCCTTTAACTCGAGAACACCGACGTAATCGCTTTGAGTGGTGCAGACAACGGTCACTCTGGGATCAGGAATGGAACAGTATTGTCTTTAGTGACGAGTCTCGATTTTGTTTAAGCATGCACGATGGTCATGCCAGGGTTAGAAGGCGACGTGGTGAAAGGAGGAATCCACAGTTTTTTGTTGAAAGACATGTTCATCACACTGTTGGAGTTATGGTTTGGGGTGCTATAGCTTATGGTTCCAGGTCACCTTTAATCTTCATCAGAGGTAACATGAACGCGCAGCGTTATATCCACGAAATTCTAGAACCCCATCTTTTACCCTATCTTGACACCCTGGCAGATCCAACTGTCCAACAAGATAATGCCCGACCGCATGTTGCAAGAGTCACAATAGACTTCTTTCGACATAATGATGTCACATTGTTACCATGGCCACCAAGAGACCAAGAGACTTATCCCCAATTGAGCACGTGTGGGATATGATGGGTAGGAGATTGCTCAATTTGCAACGTCCTCCTCAGACTCTAGAAGCACTTCGAGAGGAGTTGGTGGTTGTCTGGAATAAGATACCACAGGACGACATTGACCACCTGATCAGAAGCATGCCTAGGCGCGTTGGAGAATGCGTAGCACATCAGGGTGCATCCACACATTATTAAAGGTCAAAGGGCTTTAAAGCAGTGCAATCATTTTGAAATTTTTATTATTTACTTATTATGCTTCATTAAGTACTTATACAAAATTTTATTCAAATAAAGCCATTTAAACTGGGTGTTCGGATTTATATGTCACTTAGTATACCTAAATTCAGTTTCAATGATTGGAGGCATTCAACGTAAGGCTATTAAGTATTTTTACCTGAAATGTACTGGTTCTTATCCAGAAAGAGTTTTTTGTCATCATACCCTTTTGAATTTTTTCGATTTAGATTCACTATCGATTAGACGTAATATGTTTGCCTTATCGTTTTCATATGGCCTTAAGCACAATCAAATTGACTGTCCGGATTTACTTGAAAAAATATATTTCCGCATTCCAAGACTTGAAGGTCGTCAACAATCAGCCTTTTATTGTCAAGCAGGCCAGATGAACGTAATGTTGAAATCTCCAATTTATGTAATGTGCAGTATGATAAACCCTATTTGTGATCTGTGTGATATTTATAATGACAACTGTAAATCAATCATAAATTGCTAAAGTCATCGATTGTTCTCTGTGGTTATTTAAGCTAACTGAATTAAGTTCAACTTTTCAGTGTGTCTCTTTATTTTCTTTTTGTTAATGTATTTGAGATTTTCCTGTAATTGGGTTTTACTTGTAGGAAATATGAAATATAAATAAATAAAGATAGTCAGGATGTTGGTAGTTAAAGAATTTTAACTAACTTGAGTGGGATTAATGGGGAGTAAACCTACGCCGCTACCATATATGTATCTTTTCAAACCTAAAGCATATCACTGAGCAGATATCGACTAATTACCAACGAAGGAATCAAATCGTTATCAAAAATCCTTTAACAGGTATTTCTCGGAGATTATGTCCCAAGTGACACGTGTAATATCTACCACACTGATCCCCATTTCGGATTTTGTCATACTGCTCCCTAACGACAATTAGTGAACTGATCTCATATAATATGATAAAGTGTACCCCAGCCGTGTGCGTCGTAGAGACCGTTAACTCGTAATACTTGACGACTTAAATTAGACATAGATGATACTACCAAGGAACGTCTTCGAATTATGTTTCCTGTCGATTAAGAGATCAGTGGTGTACTACAGGATCCTGGATGACAACGAAAATCCTACACACCTACATAGGTGATTCAGCTGACTGAATCTCTTGGGAGCACCATGGAACAACTCACTTGATTAACGACGATCCCTTCGTCGTTGCTGTTAATAGTTCGGGCGTTTTCCACCCCTCTGCGGTACCGGGTACTACAACCCCCGTCAACCAGTTCCGCGTTGATCCCGCTGGCGTCACATCGCGCTAACAAATATCGTTGCCAAATTTGTATCTATTTATTGTATTGTATATATCTGATGAGCAACTACCGTCTTCCGAAATCACACTAAACTGAAATTTCTTCATTCTCAGGAATATCCACCCAAAACAATATTAACTATAACTAATCAAATTTAACTATCTAAACGCGTTTTCAAATTATTTCCATATGATCCTGATAGTGCGTGGAACCACAGATGAAACACTTCTTCACTTGATGTTGGAGATGACATATACTCTGGTACTAGAGTTCAATTGTTTATGCCGCATTTATAGTGTTTTGTGTAATTTGAGAGCGATGTCCTTGAACTGAACTGCAAGAAATTGTGATTCGATTCACCAAAGTCACAATGTTTTTGTCTCGTGAGGCAATAGAACAGGACCCAATAGTGCAGCTCCAAGGTTTCTCAGTAAAATACCGTTATATTTGGGACCTGGTAAGGAGCTTATAGATAAAGTCGCTATAATATCAGCATCATCTATTTTCCGCTGATGGTATTGACTTGTATGCGCCAGTGTGATGCATAAGTTCAGGTTTCGGCTACAGTTTCGAAAGGTTATTCAACCAAACAGGCTCTGGTCTGTTAAGAAGGTGGAAATGTAATTGCTATCGAGTGCAGTTTTCCCTGATTTCACTTTTCACTATATTAAAAAGATGTTTAACCAATAGTAACATTTATAAAAATAGAAAGTCACCAGGAGAAGATCAAATAGCATATACATATGTGCCTGAAAGATTTGAAGAAAATGTTTGATAGCGTGAGAATTCGATGAACATGGTGATTTCAACAGAGAAAACTAAATCAATAGTGATATCAGCGGAACCGAGACGATGTGATCTGGTCGTAAATAACAAAATAATAGAATAAGTGAGGGAAACGGAATACTTGGGAATCAAACTGTCAAGCTATTTAAAAGTGGAAGAAGAAGTACAAAAACAAGTGAACATGGCGAACAGAGCAGCAGGATGTCTCAACAATACAATCCAGAAAAACAAATACCTCACAACGGAAACCGAAAACTAGGATATATAAATCAACAATAAGACCGATAATGACGTACACAGCGAAAACAAGAGCAGATACGGTGAAACACAAAGATTATTGGAAACAGCAGAGATGAAAGTCTTACGAAAAATAACAAACCAAACTCTAAGAGACAGAGAAAGAAGTGAGGAAATACGAGCGAGATGTGGTATAGAGGAAATAAACATGTGGACCAAAAGAAGAAAAATACAATGGAATCAACACATCGAAAGAATGACAGAAAAGAGAACACTACGAATACCAAAAAGCAAATCGCCAAATGGAAGAAGATCAATAGGACGACCGAGGAAAAGATGGTCAGAAAATATCAATTGAGGCTAAAAACCGAAGTAAAACAAGCATGAGCCTATTAATAAGGTAGGAAGAAGGACGAAGAAGAACATTTATTAGGATCAATAAATATTTGTCATTCGTCCAGTCTTCGTTTTTTGATGTAATTTTTGTGTATAGCCTGTTATCGACACCTGCGCCTGTGATGAGGGAATAACGATAATATTCAGTTAATTTGGATGCTTCGAAGAAACTCCATTGAATATGTCAAGTGTCTAGAGAGATGGAAGGATGAGAGGCCAGGTGGAAAGCCATTCGGTATGGCCCAAAAGCTGAATACATGTCTGCGCCTATTTATTATTGATATCTCTCTAGTAACTTGAATTATCCGCTTATTTATCCGTCTGTAACAAGTCGAATGTAACATTGAGGTGGTTCAATCTTTTCGACCTTCGCGACCATTTTAGGACATAAGCAGAAAATGTAGGGGATAAACAATTTCGTTACTAGGCGATACTATTGCTATTTAAAATCATAAAATACACGGGAAGTATTAAGTGAATCTACCTAACTCCATTTTTTAATGTTTGTGTATTGATTAACAGTATTTGTACTAATATTATTTCTCTTCTTAATATTATGCTTTTACGTATACCTAATAATAAAGGCTTATTGTTTCGAAATGGAGCTTCACTTAGGGCCGATTTCACCAAAATTAATATTATGGACCAATGGGAAAATACCTTATCGAAATGCAATTTGACAGAAGCTGTCAAAGGCCTCTGAATATTAGTGATTTCTATTGAAATATTGGATAAAATCGTGAAAATTCGACTGTATTATAAACAAGACCACTTTTTGATTCCAACATGATGCTTTTGTACAGAAAAAACAGGACAACGTTCATGTATTTCGATATATGTTATAGGTTACATTTAACAATCCGTTATCCCCTTCAGCGAATGGGAATGCTGCAAATAATAGGTCGATTTTCTAGCTGTTAAATTTGGCAGTAGATCTGGACGTTTGTTAATGCATGGCACTCTCGAATTTACAAACTTCAATATACTGAAAGTTATCATTGCATACCTGTTGAATAGTGCGGATTTGTCTGTATTTTGCAAGAAAATAGAATATAAAATACATTCCATCCAATTCCTCATCTTCCTTTACGTCATAATAGTAATCATTTACTAATTCATGGGTTAATGAATTTCTTCAAAGCAATAAAAACATTGTCCTCTCCATCCTAAAATACAGATAATATGTGTAAGACGTGTCAATCCCTACATCTCCCTGATGCATAATGCAATTACTATGGACATAGACAAAAAATTATGAAAAATGTTTCAAAAATAATGTCTCTTAAGTCCAAAAAACCCAAAACACTAGTAATGTTTTTCTTTTTGACTGGCGGGGATATCTATCTGTCACTCGCAGGGTTGCCAAGTCTAACGACGATCACGTCCCGTGGTGGAGGGTGCGAAATGAATCTTTTACATTTGCTGGTTTTGAATTTTTTTCGTGGAAATTTACTAGGTATCATGATTATAAGCATCTTTGGTAGATCGTTCGATCCGGAATGGGAAAGATCTCCTATTTATGAAAGAATTTTTGGTATCACCTAACCGTTGCAATCAGTGAAAAAGACTTTGACATATGATTTATAGCATAACCCGCTGCCCTATCAATACAAATTTAACATACCGGTCGCCTAGCCGTGGGGATGCAGTGGTCGGGATGAATATCACGGCAGCAATTGATGATTTGGGCATGTCTGGTAACAACGTATGAAGTGAAACTCGCTAACTTCACAAATTTGAAGATTTTGTACAATTTCTTTAAAAATGATGAAAGATATGTCTGATTTGGCAGGGTTATGTCGCAGCCAAATGGCAGTCACTCTTTCTGATACAGTCCGGATCGAAAGATGACGATACTCGTGAAATGTATTGATACTTCTAAATATAGGATCGTATCGAACATCCCTACTGACAAGATGTATAACCCAAGGTACCGACTGAGCTATTTTGCGGCGTCATGGAAATAATTTTAAATTTTCATTTGCATTTTTTCAAGTGTTGTGCAATGATTTTGGGTAAAATGTCACGAATAGTCTTATAAAGCATAGTAGAGTATATTTCAACAAGTCACCGTGTTGTCATTGAATAGCATGGAATTAAACCTTCAGAGTATATGTTTTGTGACTGGTACCAAGAGTTGACAGATCCCACACATGTGTCACTCCTTGAAATGCAATAATCAGCTGTATTCGAATAACGTCTAATAACCTAGAATGAGTACTTGTGAAAAAAGAAAAATATGGCAAATTTGTAGTTTTTTTACAGGTATTAGGTTTGCTAAAAATATCACTTTTCAAAATAACGCCTTTCCTGTCAAAATGTTGCTATGTTCCGTCTATGAAAGAAACTGCACCGTCTCATCCGCTGAGGAACAATAAACCGTTTTGATTGCTGTGGTTTCTTATGTAAGACATACGCGACTGGGGTGCTATATTCGTATCTTACGATTATCTCCCGGATTGTTCTCGATTGAGAGGAAATTCGATCTTGGAGATTAGATATATATCAGGAGCACGATCGGATGAGCTTGTTAAATTTGATACTAATCATGAGCAGCGATAATTATACGTAATCAAGCGGTTAAAATCTTGATGTCGTTTTGATCTGAAAGCTAATTTGTTTATCAGGTCTTACTAGAATCTGTGTTGATAATAAATTGGAATAGATGGCTGTGAATGGCATTATCAAAGTACCTTTAAATAGAACATGAATACTTAAACACTGTGTCTGATCATCTGTCTTTCAAACTTCTCATCACATCACATAATCACTTTTTGCTTCGTTGTAGATAGAGTAGTTCATTTAAAAAAAATGTCATTTTATGCTAACAGCTTACATTTTCTCGTGGAAACGAGTTTGGGGTTAATGAGTTTGATAGACACAAATCACCAATATTCGTGATGTTATGAGCGTAAATGATACTCTGGGCTCCTTCACAACATAAGCCATCTGTCCTTTGTGTCGGTGTCAAACATCCAAATAGTATCTCGGGAGGCGCTATTAGAATATCTCTTTTGGTATACAAAATGGAAACAGAGGAGGAGCCTTGGATGACATGTGTATCATATTAACAGAGGTTTGGCTTAAGATTCAGACTCTGCATACAATCAAAGGTACAGAGGTGACAGCGTGTCAAAAAAGAGTTTCCGTCAACGTCAACTTCAATCCTATGCGTTTGGTAGGATTTGCCGGTGCTGTGACTGTGACATTCAGCGATATTCAATTTACCTACTTCTTTTGTTCTGGTGGTTATATTGAACATAAAAAGCTCTCTAAAAATTATCTTGCCTTAATCCATGTGGGCAAATGATGCATTACTTGATTCTGGTGCTTGACATATGACATTCCTGATACCAGACAAATGAAGCATAACTGCCTATAGAAAAATTTCCTCTGGACACCCATGGCATCAGGTAGGGAACGCGCCAAACCGTTGGGGATTCGAATATCAAAGGGACCGACAGCAGCTGTCGCATCTGTAGAGTCTGTGTGTTTGGCGCATTGCAAATTAAGAAAACATTGGGTCGGTCATGTATCGTAACTATACTATATACTGACCTGTGAAACGTTATGCCCGATGATTCCTTGGTATCCACTTTAGTCTCCTAAACCGCAACATCGGGGTACAATACCATGTTTATTTGCAATAACATATAAAAAAAGTCGTTAAGTAGGTTGACTCTGCACTTTCCATGAGACTCTGATATCATTTTGTAATGTATTATGTTTGACAAATATTAGTTCCTCTCAGAAAGAAGCGCAGTACGAACATATATAACAAAGTAATTACTTAGATCAAGATACTCAAATAGGTCTATACAATTAATCTCCAGCCCGAGGCGATGACTCTCCTAAAATTTGCCTATTTAGCAGAGTTTTGTCTACCATATTTAAGATCTATTAGGTTAGGCTACGCCTGCTACCCACCGCTCATTAAACTTTTTTGGAAATGGCACACAACCACAACTGGTTATCCCTGCGGTCGACGGGATAGACCCAGCCTTACTCGCGACAAGATATTCTTTTGTTCGTGTGTTACAAGTCCCTAAAGGGCATAGATATTGGGAAATGGATGCGTGACATAATATTACATAATAATAAATCGTCTTTATTTAGCGGGCGAAGGTTAGCATAATGCTACTCTGCCACTTACCCCTTCCAAAAAAAAAGAAAAATTGAAAACGATACAAGAGGATTAAAACATTTGATAGGTTAGAAGTTAAAGATGTAGGTGTATAAAATAATGATGATTATAAGATATAAATGTTGGATATTCAATAATTCAGGCGTTAAAAGTATAAACTGTATCAGTTATACAAACAAAAGAAAGTTATATTGCTATGTTTGTGTGAGGTGACAGATAAAGTTTAGCAACAGATTTATATATTTCTATTCAAAATAAATTGTTTCATGTGTCTTTTAAATTCGTCATCTGATAGTAATTTATAGGTATAGCATTGTAAAAAATAATTGCGTTGTAGGTGAAGCATTTACGAAAGGTTGTCCTGTGAAGGGGTATTGTCAGAGTTTCAGTGAATTGAATGTCCCTAGAATGTAGTAGTACAATATCTAGTCACACTACAAACTAAAGTTCACATGGCATGTCAAAAGAAAAGTAGTATGATAAAAATAACATAATAAATGTGAATATAATACAAAGTTAGTTAACAGAGTTTGTTACACCACACTATAAATAAAACAAGATAAAGCCAAAAATAGGTACTTGCTAAAATACTATATAAAAAATATAGAATAAAAACATAATGCTTACTGATTTTGAAGATTTAAAAATTCATTTATGGCGTAAAAACATTTCTACTGAAAAATCTTAAAACCTTATTTTCAAAAACCATATTCATTCAGCTCCAATTTGTTCAATTAGTTGACTGCATTTACGATCGGTTATGAGCGAAATGAAAAAAATGTTGTTATAAATACTGTACCGTTCCAAAATGTACGAGCACAACAATTACAACCCCTAATAAACATGTTTTCCACGTACCTTCACATGAAAATATAAGGAGGAAATGGTGCAAACTTATGAAGCGTGATTTGATTGGACCAAAAAGAAGAACATATGTCTGTGAGGACCACTTTGATGCGAGTATATCACTTTACTATTTATTCATGTTTACTAGTTATTATATGATTTCCAAGCTCATTTCACTGTACACGCGGCATTTGCAGGGGAAATATTTATCTACTAATATTACAGGTCACTTATTACAACTCAGCGAGAATAGCTGTGAGCTACTATAGTGACACTTAACCCTCTAAAAAGGCGTCAAGTAGCTTGGCTCCTTACAGTGTGCATGTGCAATGTTATAATATACTTTAATGAGATTTTAGAAAAGTATCGTGTCATATTCGCAAATCTGTACTTATATTAAGCATCAAGACTAATTTGTTTAAAACCTCAGTAGGGTATCGCACTTTTTGCCGCTAGTTGTGATAGTGTAGCAGTAGACATAAATACTTACGTCCAAGGTTTCACACCTTTTATTTCCGCGCTTGTATATGATGGATTTGAAGAAATAGATTCCATCACGGCATAAATGTCAATGTTGGGCAAATTGTCATTTAACCCTTTTACAAATCCGGTTTCCATAATAGTATGAACTTACGCAGTACTCAATAGTTATCAACTGGAAACCTCGTGTCCCAGTGCACAGGTGTGTCTTACTAATTGTCATACACTAATGACTAAACGCACAGACGCTGTCGAACACCTACGTGACGAGACGCTAGGCACTAGAGAAGTGTGACGTCAGACGCGAATGAACGGCAGCAATAATTTCGCGCTATAATGCGCCAAATTTAAGTATGAGTTTCTCTGACATTTATTGGCCGATATCAATAATTTTTTCACTGGCTGATTATATTTAGTCTATATTTTGCTGGTCTGTCATTACTTATGAGATTCTCAATATCACGAAACTTTTCCATTGCAAGTGTATACGTTTTGATATTCTTGTAGACGTAGACAATTTAAACAATGTATGCAACAGATTAACAAATATTACTTCAACTAGGTCGTTTGCATATATAGATTTTGTCTGACGGCTTCAGTTCAATGGGTATGAGAGAGACCCAGAAGGTCGTGAAATCCGCCGCATTGACAACATGTTACACCAGAAAAGGTTCGCACATGCTGCTACAATAGGTTGGGTTACTGTCAAACCCAATAAGGAGGTGTGTTCGAACATTTAATTTAATATTTTGTTTTCACTTTTATTAGAATTATATGTTTTAATTTATTTTAGAATTATCTTTGATTTCCATCGATGATGATAAAATCATTGAGTTATTGTTGCATTTTGCGCTGGAGTTGGAAAATAAATTATCACTGCCTGCGTGTCGCAGGTGAAAGCCATATATATATATATATATATATATATATATAAATACATGGTCAAGAGCTTATTTTGAATAAATGTGTTCTTGCAACTTTTGCCAAAACTAAGGTTGAACAACAATCTAATTATTCGTTTTTGTGATATAAAGACAAGACAGAAGTACAGACCTTTTAGAGACTCCGGAGGAAATAAGTCACTTTGAGAGGTAGAAGGAGATAGAACTATGTCAATGAGTACATTTTTGAGGAAGAATCAGAAAAACCAAAATATTTGCACTTGACTTCTAGAAGACGATGATTTATGGTAGAGAAGTCAAGAAGAAGATGTGATCATCTGTGGATCCCAGGCTCTAACAATGTTATCGGTTAAATCTAATATAATATGTATTGTAGGTACGTAGAATTACTGAGGTTAGAAGCGTACAAATATACCTCCAACAGATTAAGATACAACCACCTCCACCACCCCCACCCCAGAATTTAATACTGTTCACAAATTTTCCGAAAATAACCAGGAACCTCTGGAACACCAGAAAGCGAAGATTTTTCGAGCTCTTCGTAGTAGTAACTTTGTGCCGGAATTTCATCACAATCCGAGCGATACCCTCCAAATTATAGAGAGGTCAGGTAGCGGACGTACAGACCGACAGAGAGGTATAACGATGGAAATGAGCGACACGGTTTTTGGTAATGCATATGTCATGTAACAACCAAAAAACGTAACACAATTTTTATATTATTCGCAATTACAGTGCTTCCTCCCTATTGGAGTGAGAAATGAAACCTTGTTGTTTGAAATGTGGAAACAATGTGGACGGTTGAAGGCTTTTTTGATTCACTACATTTTGATTGATACTTCAAACGTTATCGGGTGATTTCGAGGACATTCTTCTTCCTTGCCTGTTTTTTACTGTTTGAGTATTCATACTGTTTGATAACGTAACCAAATGTATACCGGGTGTTCGTTAATGATATGCGAATATTTAAGGCTGTGAATCTACATGAAAAATTAATGTTAGTTTGTTTTATAGACTATGATCCAACAATGTTTCCTTACAAAAACTCGGGGTGTTGAAGTCTTAGGAAAAAAATGGAATTTTATTAATATATTCAGAGCCGCTTCAGATAGTTCACTGATATTTAGTACGTAGTGAAAGTTAATACAGTTGCATATTTTTCAATGCAAAAACAATTTTTAGCTTTAACCGTGGCGTGCGTATTGACTTCGATATTTATTAAGAAAAAAATGGTACGTCAACAAGTTTTTGTCAAATAAAAATTATTTTGAAATTCCGTTCAATTTAAAACAAATGATCTCTCGTCAATTGTTTTCTTTCGATGCGCCATTTTTGAGTAAAAAAATGAAAACCGTTCTATTGTCTAACTTGCAAAATTATTATTAATTTAATTAGAAAAATTAAACACAACAACTGACAACATAAACATAACATTAAAACCAACGAAATGATTACAAAAATTGTTGAAAATGAACCCCTTCACTTAGTATGCATGCTTCCGCCCTCCTTCTCCTGGAATTGCGCACTCGTTGAAATATCCCTGGAGTATTTTTTATTCTATCACAAGCTGCAACTATTCTTTCTCTTAATTCCTCTACAGTGATAATTGGACTTACGTACACTAGTGTCCTAAGATAGCCTCACAAAAAGAAATCTAAGCTATTGAGGTCTGGGGACCTTGGTCGCCATTCTTGGGGCCCACCGCGGCCAATCCAACGATTTGAATAAGCAGTTTGTAAGTAATTACGAACCGCAACACTGAAAAGCGATGGTGCACCATTATGCCTGTACCACATATTGTTTCTTATTACTAACGGTACATCATTAAGCAGCAAAGGCAACTGTTGTTGAAGAAAATTGAGGTAAGTCTGTCCGTCAAGTCGTCCCGGCAAGAAGAATGCGCCAATAAAGTGGTTGTCAATAATGCGTGCACATACGTTAACCGAAAATTGGTGTTGGAAATGGGTTTCGGTTACGGCATAAGGATTTTCTTCTACCCACAAATGATTATTGTGGAAATTCTGAACGGCATTTCGAGAAAAATTAGCTTCGTCCGTGAACAGAATCGTTTATTCAAATTGCGGATTGAGTGTAATGTTTTGAAGATACCATTGACAAAAGGTCACACGCCTTGGAAAATCAAAGGGTAAGTTATGCCTATGCTCTCAAAATATGGTGCACCACTGTTTCCTCAATTTCAGGTGTTCTCACACTTATAGGTCTACCTTCAGATATTCCTTTTCGGACAGTATCAGTTTCAACAAGACGACGATGAATATTAGAAAAGGTGCGACTATCTGGCAAAGCACTATCGGAATATCTCTGGTGATAAATCCGTCTGGCTTGCTCATCATTACCGTTGGCAAGGTCATACACGTAATGCATTTCCGCCATTTCCGCGTTTGAATAATTCACCATTATTAACAAAATTGTAAAAACTAAATAATGAAAAAGATGCCACAGCGAACAAATTTGTATAACAGAGACTTGTCAAATGTCAAAAGCCAGTGACATATTCCAGAGCAACTAGATATTTATTGCTAAATTGCATTCTTCAATTGTTACATTAATTTTCTCGGACAATAGAACGGTTTTTATTTTTGACTCAAAAATGGCACATCGAAGGAAAACAATTTAGGAGAGATTATTTGTTTTAAATTGAACAGGGAATTCAAAAATAAATTTTATTTGACAAAAAACCATTGCTCTACCATTTTTTTCTTAAAAAACATCAAAGTCAATACCCGTACGCACGCCACTCTGAAAGCTAAACATTATTTTTGCATTGAAAAATATGCAGCTTAATTAACTTCCGCTACGTACTAAATATCAGTGAAATATCTGAAGGCGTTCTGAAAATATTAATTAAACTCCATGTTTTTCCAAAAACTTCAACACCCCGAGTTTTTGTAAGGAAACATTTCTGGACCATAGCTAATAAAGCAAACTAACATTAATTTTTCATGTAGATTCACACTCTCAATAATCGCATATCATTAAGAAACACCCTGTATAAGGATAGAGACATGTTCGCCAGTTCACGTGATGACGATTAAAGATTGCTTATCAATCGGATGGACTGGAATCAAAAATATCTTATAGACAATGGAAGTCCGGAGAATAACTTTTCAGTGAAATTTTGGCCTGCCCCGTGATCAAAAATGCCATGTGATACCTTCTGGAGATTCTATATGAATTGTGTCGCCAATTTAAAATTCTATCACAACTTCCAAAATAGCACGAGCGACGCCGTCACTGATATTCATTCGTGTTTTAAAGTATGTTCTGATCAGGGTAACCACACTTCTTTACAGTTTAAAATCATTGGTTCATGAAACTTTGCAGCGACCATTGTCTTATAATTTTTTTTGTCGTTTACACATTTTCTATACGCGATAGTTTTGCATCATCTTTACCCGGTAGATACTTGGAAATTCACACAGTTTAGTCGATCTTGTCGATAAAACAGCATATTCCAAAAGGTCACGTCCAATAAAGGTCTTATTCTATTCCTGTATATATCACTCAAATTTCCATTTCCCTTCAGCGTACGGCAGCCTTGCGGTCCTTAGATTCGGGTCAAATTAAAAGGGAGGAAGACATCCTCTTTACCGACAAAAATAATTGGTGCGACCTCTCCTGTTCTAGAAATATGACCGACCGGGGCCGCCGGAGCTGTGGCTGAAGAGTGCTCTCGTTTGCATTATAATCGTCCTGATAGTAGTAGCCTCGTTTAACTGGGTACTTGACTATAAAGTATGAAAAGACTATTAGCGAAGTTAGGAAGTTGTTAGCGCTCACGTCGGATCTAAGCTCTACGGGGCGATGCAAATGACTCCATTGGTGTACGTAGTGCCTCACTAAAGTCAAAATATGGCTTTAAATTGGTTGTCCCCACGATTCCCACGCAACGCTGACATCAGTTCATGAAAGATTGGGTTCGGTACAAGCTACTACTTTTAGGAAAAAGTTAACTACGAAAATTTATAACAATGGAATTGGATAGACCAACCGCTGGGTGCCATCTTGAAAAAAAATATGAAAACGGGGGTCTTGTGCCACAACATTTTGAAGCTTCTGACGAGTACTTTATAACCCCAAAATATAAAGTCAATAGCTTTACCTACTACAAAATGGTGGTACATTTAAAAATTACTTGAGCACCAACCCACTAACATGCATATCTCTACAAACAATTGTAATTCCCTGTCATATCCACAGCAACAGCGATAGAAACTTGTTTTGTTATTTTTTGTTGACAGTGACAAGAATATCAGTACGAAAACAAACATCATTGTACGGCTAAAATATTCTTATTTAGGTTTCGGTTTTAGTGCTAGATACTGTTTGAACTATTTTTAAAATCGAAGTGATTTTTATTTATGGTGCGACGCGTAACTTTCACGAGACCGAAAGGACTTTTAATGATCGTTTCCCGAATCGTCCTATCTGTAGAAAATATTTAAGGGAACTTGTATATAAATCTACAGCTACTGGTAGTGTCAACAACAAAAAGCCCCCAGATCATCCGACCATCTCGGAAGAAAAGCAAGTTCAAATAGTTGGTGAGATCATAGTAAATCCCCGACTGTCTACTTCCTCTATCGCAAATGTATGTGAGGTTTGTCCTTCTACTGTATGGAGACTTTTGAGAAAGAATAAGTATCACCCGTACAAAATTCAAATGGTACATCAGCTAACTGAAGATGACCCTGATCGAAGAATAGAATTCTGAGAGACTATGACGGAAACCATTACACGGCATCCTACCCGTATCCAAAATATTTGTTTTAGTGATGAATGTACATTTTTCCTCAACGGTAATGTGCATAGACAGAATTGTCGTTATAGGAGTGACACTAATCCTCAGGTCTTTCGGGAGACACATACTCAATATTCACAAAAAATTAACGTTTGGGCTGCGATATTGGTAAATCATATTGTGGCGCCTCTATTCATCGAAAAACTTTAACCGGGAAACTAATCACCGAAATCGTCGAAGCGAATCCTATTGAATTCGATACTGATACTGTATTCCAGCAAGATGGTGCTCCACCACACTACTACAGACAAGTTAGGAATTATTTAGATAATAATTTCCCCGGTCCACAGTGGGGCAGAATCCCAAAAAGCTGGCCAAAATTCAGAAATTGTCGTAAATGATCTCGAATTCTCTTCTCGGGGGTTCTTGGGGTCGCTGAATATGAATCTGTTATCAGAATTACGATTTTCAAAATAGCGGACACAAAATGGCGAACATAATTTAACCAATTAGTCAAATAATCCAGTTAACATACCCAATTGTATTTGTTTACGATTTTTGGAATCGCTGATTACGAATTGGTTATCAAAATGTTAATTTTCAAAATAGCAGACGCGATATATGGAGGATTCCGCAAACATTTTTAATTTTTTAATATTTTTAAATAGAAAATGTTTTATAATATTTTTAGGTTTCAATGAGTAAAAATATTTCGACCAATGTTTTTTATTCATCAAAAAATGCCTTTATAAAAAAATTGCAACAAAATGAATATCTGTTATTTACTTCTATATTACGCGTTTCGTAACGAAAATTAATTTCGTGCAGGGATTTCCTCATTACCTCGACGCTCATTTGGGGTATAATTTCATTTTCCTTGATCGCTGCATGTACAGCCTTGAGGGTTGGTATCTCATTCCTAAAGAAGAATGAATGTACGGTTCGCCTTAACGCCATTTTGCTATCGTCATCCAATTTAACGGCCTTTCGTCCCTTCAAATTAAACTTTGGATCAGTAGTAGCTCCAGTTTTCTTCTTTTCATGCACCATCCTGCGAATGGTCCACTCTGGAACGCCTGTCATACTTTCACAACGCGCGAGTGCATCTCTCTGCGACATAGTTCTGTTCAGATAATTGAACACGTTGAGCACGATTTCTTTCGCGTCCCTCTTCAGTGCTTTACGAAGCCATCTACTTGTTCCCTGGCTTTCAGTACTTCCACTCGTGCCATTTGTACTCTCCATGGTTAAGTATAACCAAAACAGTAACCACAGAAACCACAACAATAACAATCACACAACAATTCTTATAAAAACACACAATATGCGATCGCTCAACGAAACACGTTCCAATGCGTTGCCGATGCCTATGAGTCTGCCGGTCGAGGCGCGTCTTTGATTTCATTGGTTCTACCGGCGGAGAACAATCAGCCATTATTACCATCTCTGTCTGTGCTGCTGACCACCGCAAAGCCACAGAAACGACATATGTCGTACGCTATACGGCTGTACTGGAAGGAAGCCGGGATCGAGCTCTGATCACGTGTTGATCACGCGTATGAGTCATTACAGTTTTAAATAGTTGTAGTATAGTACAAAAATCTTGTATGTCATTTTTAATGTTAGAATCATCCGATTTAGAGTCTGATGTTGACCCACTTGTATCTAAATCGGAATCGTTCATTATCTCTTGTCTGGTGACTTCAGGTTGTTTTAACAGTTGTAGAGCTTCTTTATGTAAAGATTTCGCCGGCCTCTGGAGCAATTTCCTGATGCTTGAGGGAAATGGATCTGATGTTACTAAGATCTTATTGAAGATAAAATAATACGTGAAGTTACTTGTAAACCGTACATTTAGAATAACATTATTCAATGTTTAATGTCACGCCACGTATTTCTCCCTAAAAATTAGTCTAACTATTCGTTGAGCACTCCTGAGCAGCCAGATTTGTACTATATTATATTTCATACTATCACTTCCTCGTCTAAAGAAGACCGAGACTCGCGAAAACATTTTTAAAACTACTTTAGAAAATCGATTTTAGAAAAAAATGTACAATTGTTTATTTTTACTTGTTATAAAATTTAAATATTTCAAACATTATATAAGCAACTACTGTGCATAACTATATATTTTGCATACCTTCAGAAAGTGATTCCATTTTGCGCAATTCAAATTGAGATAGTTTCGTCTGTTTTACAGCACTTCGAAGCAGGCCAGCATTTTTCGACGTGTACACTTGCTTAGTGCGAACCTAACGACGGCTGAATGTCGACTGATGTCAAGGCGAACCTAGAGCAAGTATATACTGTTGGACCAGCGAAAGATTGCAAGCCGAAAGAATGCGGACAAAAAATTGCGAAGTTGTCAGATGTTCTACATAAAATGCGGTCCATACATATTAACATATTTAAGATATAGAATTGTTCCGCTGAATTTGGCAATGTAGCTGGAAAACCCAGGCCGCAGGTAAACATCCGGTCGCTGATTGGTCCAAAACTCTTATCTTATCTGAAACTAGAATAACGTGCCGATGGCACGGTCATTTATAAACCTACTCCCATAGGCGTAGGCAGTTGGCAAATACTTTGAAAATATAATTTACTGTTTAGTGGTGATAATGGAATTCAAGCATGGGAAAGTTATTCACAGCCAGGCAAGGGAAATAATAGCAAACGTGATACGTGCTTGCGATGCAGAAGCGGCTAACAATACTTTCGTTTATCCACTGGTAGCTAGAAATGCAAGGGCGGCATATTATACGGGTGTTAGTGAACGAACTATAAGTAAAATTAGAAAAGAAGATAAAGACAGGCAAAATGCAACCTCCACACAGCCTTTAGCTTCTCCCGGAAAAAAGAGATCACGCCCTTCTGTGATCCAAAAAATTGATGGAGTCGATTTTTCCATTATTCGGAGAATGATAGAAAAATTTTACTGTGATTTTAAAGTGGTACCTACTTGTAGTAAACTTCTAATCAAACTGAAGGAAGAAATGGAATTTCCATTTGGTAAAGAATCGTTGAGGCTGCTTTTAAAAGCAAAAGGATTTTACTGGCGTAAATGCCACAACAAAAGGAAATTACTAATGGAAAGACCCAGTATTTTACATTGGCGATACAAGTATCTTAGGTCTATTAAAAAGTTCCGGGAAGAAGGAAGGCATATTATTTATTTGGACGAAACTTGGGTTGATAATGACCTCACTTTCAAGAAATGCTGGCAAAGCGAAGAAATTATGGGTGTCCTGAGCAATATAAGTTCTACAGGTAATAAAGTTTCTTTCACCTCGATTTTGCTTATTATACATTTTTCTCAATTTTGGAATATTCTTAATAAGTGCTCATTTAATTTGTCTAATTGAATACATAATCCCTTGCAAGTATTTTTTTCTCAAAAATATGTTTTTTATACATAGTGATTCAAAAAGGTGTTGGCAAACTTAAAATAACACTAAAATGAGGCTATTTATTCATTTCCAGGACGACTTATAATTGTTCATGCGGGTTCGCAAGATGGTTTTGTTCCTGGAGCCTGTCTCATTTTCAAGGCTGGCTGTGCCACTGGTGATTATCACGGTCAAATGAACCAAGAAAATTTCACGAAGTGGCTTACTGAAAAACTATTTCCTAACATTCCTCCTAATAGTATTATAATAATGGATAATGCACCTTACCATTCAGCTTTGGAAGACAAGCCTCCAACTAGATCTTCTCTAAAAAGAGACATCATCACGTGGTTGAGCAAAAAAGGTATAGAGCATGATCCTAATGCTAAAAAAATGGAGCTTTATGAAATAGCTTGTCTACATAGGCCACCATCTGATGAGAAAAATTATAAGATAGATAATTTAATAAGAAGTTTCGGACACACCCCACTTCGAACGCCACCCTATATGTGTCAGTTTAATCCCATAGAGATGATTTGGGCACAAGTAAAATTTTTCATTAGAAGCCATAATACAAGCGGCGAATTTACTATAAAAAAACTAGATGAAATTTCTAATAAGGCCATCGCTTCAGTAAGTGCCAGTGACTGGCAAAAGGTTATTGGACATGTTATAAAAATTGAAGATGAATATTGGGAAAAAGACAGTCTCATTCAAGAAATACAGGAAGAAATAATAATCAACATAGGAGGTGAAAGTGATAGCAATGACAGTTCCTCAGACAGTGATCATGACTCTAATCAGGATTGAAACTATACTAGATTGGCTACCTTTTAGAATTTTTAGATATTCATTTATTATACTATTGGTTTGTGGCTTTTAGTATCTCAGTAGAAAGTCTAATTCTATGTGTTGTTTATGGGTTATTTCATCAAGAAATTACTTTTTGTTTTCCTATATTTTTCTATTCAGTCAGATATTTTTGACTTGTTGTATTCTATTTTAGAAGAATGCATAATTTGTTTTGCTGTTCAATCATAATGCGTACATAGGAATATTACTTGTTGCCTAAAAAATATATTTATTTTGTTCTCAATATTCAGTGTTTGTGTATATTTATTTCTTATAATGTATGTTTGGTATCACGTCATTATGAATCGCAAAAAAATATTAATACTACCAGTTGTAATAAAATATAAATTCAATTAATAATTCAAGTCTCTCCGATCTCCGCCTATGACTCCATATAAAATCGTCTAATGGTAAGGTTTTTTCATCGCATTTCCCCCTTTCGTCCCTAGCAATCTTTGGCTGGTCGATCTATACCTGCCCTGTCCGGAATTTCATTCTAGGACTATTCGTAAACAAGATCCAAATGTATATAGATGAATATATACAACTCAAAAATTTGATTTTTGCCAGCTTTTTAGGATTCTGTCCCACTGTGCGGTCGTTGGATTGGCCGTTGAGGACCTGTGGAATGGCCAGCTCGCCCGCCAGATTTGACACCTTTAGAGTTTTTTTATGGGGCTATTTGAAGCAAAAGGTGTACGAAACTGAACCTGCTTCAATATTGGATATACGGCTGAGAATAACAAATATTTGTAGAAATATCGATGTTACTGTGTTTGAAAATGTTCGACGCAAAATAACGAACCGGCTGTTATTGTGTCAAGGCAACCATTTCCAGCATCTCCTAAACTGAACTCAACGTATTTATTCGAATTATCAAGTTAAATGTCAATGTATTCAGGTAAGTATTAGATGTACCACCATTTTGTAGTAGGTAGAGGTATTGACTTTATATCCTAGGGTTATAAAGTACTCTCCAGGAGCTTCAAAATGATGTGCCACAAGACCCCTGTTTTCATATAATTGTTTTTTCTAAGAAGGCGCCCAGCGGCCATCATGACATTTTCATCTGTCAATTTTACTCTAAAATATGGTATCCACGTATCAATTTTATTACCTTAAGTTTCAATTTTTTGAACTGATTTGTTCAAAAAGTCAAAGGGGAGGGGGACATTAAAGAAAAGCACTGTATAATATCGGATATAGTTGGATCTGCACCAGGTTTCAGTTCCGGTCTCGGAACCCATTATTAATAAGGTTGATTCCTATTCCTATTGACCTTGCGATAATTATGCTTGTTTTTCAAACACCACTTTCACTTTCAAACTACACTAGGGCTGGGCCAAAACGTTACTGTTGATGGTTCGATTCCATGGTTTCGATCCGGGTTTTGGAACCCAAACCTTTAATTCATCCCTGTTCCTATTTTCGTTTGCGCTCGATATTCTTGGATCACCTTGGAAATCTGTAGATATTCTCAGACTTCACTGGCATTTTGTTGCATCAGCTTGTATCTGCACTAGGGCGTGGCCTAAACGTTCCTTTATATGATTTGATTTTAAGGCTTTAATTCCGATCTCGGGAACCATTCTTTTGATTCATTCATATTCATATTTTCGTTGTGCTTGATATTATTGGATTTCCTTGTAAATCCGCATCAGCATCCGCTCTTCCAGTTAACCCCTGGTTTTAGGTTTACATTGTTATGAGCATACAGATAAATTAAAGTATGAGCAATATCAAAGGATGGACACTAATAACTAATTTGAGAAATGATACTATAGAAATATATAATGACCCTAAAATCATACTATGCAATTACCTGCAATATAATAGCGGTACGTTTTTTAAACAAATCAATAGGAAGATGTTGTACGAAAAAGACCTTTCAAATATGGTGGTAGAATGAAAAGGCGGTGTCAGTTTCGTTTTGTTACGGGTAGTAAGGTTGCGAGCTAGGTAACGTAAATGTATCTTTTCGTGTAATAAGGATGGAAGCGTATGTATAATAACTTTATGATACTGTACGGGACTATGCAGCAGCCTGCGTTGCTTCATGTTCAGTCCGCCAACATCAGTAAGCTTTGATGACATTGAATCATATTTTGTTAACCAAAAAATCTGAGACAATAATTTTGTACATGTTGTATTTTATCTGAGGTAAATTTAGTTAAACATTTGTCATAGACGACATCACAGAAGTTAAAATGCGACAGACCAAAATAAGTGCATAGTATGGTTTTAGCGTTTTCGTTCATATAAGACGTTTGACCATAGATCATATTTAAATTGCAGTAAACTTTTCTAGAGCACTTGTTAACATGCTCCTCAAAACTTAAGTTTTTATCAAGGTATAAGCCCAAATTACCCGCTATCGAGGTTATTTCTAAGGTATTCTGACCGAGATTTTTTTCACCAGCGGTTCACAATGTTCTCTCCGATTCTTCGGCCCAAATAACATGACTGTACTTTTTGTTGGATTCAAGTCCAGACATATGTTACGAGGAGCTTTAGTGAGACGGTCATCTTTATTTATCTGCTCAACCGCAGGAAAAGTTTGAGCTGGAGGAAATGATAAGTATACTTGTGTATCATCTGGATAAAAATCAGCTTTGCAGAACTGAAGACTGAAGTATAGATTAGGGGTGTAAATAATGAACATTAACTGACCCAAAATGGTGCACTGGGGAACACCTACTGTTGACGGTCGCTGAAGTAGCTGCGCATTAGAGGCTCTTCAGCGGCCGAAAATCCGTAAGAGTGGAGCATGGCTAGCAGTAGGTCATAATCGTATAATCTAAATAATGATTCGATTCCATGGTTTTGATTCTGATCTTGGAACCCGTTCGTTTGATTCATTTCCATCCTATTGCTGCGCTCAATACTTCTGTGTTTTCTCATAAATCCTTGAATTTGATCAGGTATTATTGGATTTATTTAGATCTGAGTGACAAAAAAAAGGTAAACACGTACGTATGTTTATTAGAATTCAAGAATTTTTGACATATCGATTCGTACGGTATATCGCCGAATACGACAGTTTGGCCTTTTTTCTTATCGCCCACATTGGGTGCTACCTCTGACAGCTGAGCATCGTCGTAACCGTTTGCTCTGGTGTAGAAAAAAAATTCTATGGCACCTGGAATGGAATCAGGTGGTCTTTAGTGACAAATCCCGCTTCTGTTTGGGGATGCACAATGGTCGCTCAAGAGTGGGAAGGCGACGTGGTGAAAGACGTGACCCACAATTTGACAGAGAGCGTCACGTTCACCACACCGTGGGAGTTATGGTATGAGGTGCTATTGCTTATGGTAGCAGATCACAACTTATTTTATATGACAGCCCGACGCTATATTCAGGAAGTAGTTGAGCCTCATCTTATTCCATACGTAAGCATCATCTAAAACCCGATTTTTCAGCAGGGCAATGCCAGACCGCATGTTGTCAGAGCATCGTTAGCCTTCATGGATCAACATCTCATCCACCATTTACCTTGGTCACCACGATCGCCTGACCTATCTCCAATTGAACATCTCTGGGACATGATGGGTCGCAGGCTCTTGACTTTGCAACACCCTCCACAGACCTTAGCACCTCTTCCGCACGAAGTTGCAGTAGCCTGGAATGAGATACCCCAACAGGATATCGCCCACCTTATCAGCACGATGCCCAGTCGTGTCAATGAGTGTATAAAAAAATATGGATCCTCAACACATTATTGATTTATTTATTTATTTATTTATTTATTTATTTATTTATTTATTTATTTATCTATTTATTTATTTCCAACAGATGAAACCCAATTACAGGAAACGCTGAAAAAAATAACAATTAAAGAGACATGCTTTTTGGACTTAAATCTATAGTATCACACATTCTAAATAAGATTGGATGATCTATAGCAGTTAATAATCGATGCACAACTGTCACTGTAAATATGACACGATTCAGTAACACTGTTCATGACGCAGCACATGAGATTAATTGGCGATTTTGTCACAACATTTGTACGGCCAGCTTGACAATAGAATGCCCTTTGTTGTCGACTCCCTAGCCTTGGAACGCGGAAACATATTTTTTCAAGTAAATTTTGACAGTCAATTTTATTGTGAACGAGGCCATACAAAAACGACAAAGCAAATATGTTTCGTTTTGTTGACAGTGAATACAAATTGAAAAACTCCAATAGGGCACTATGGTCACAACCTCTTACTGGATAAGAACCTGTGCATTTAAGTTGAAAATACTTTAAAGCTTTACGTTGAATGGCCTCAAGGATCACGACAGAACTTTGGTACATAGGAGACCAGATCAGAGTCGCATACTCCAACTTGCTCCTGACAAAAATAAAAAATAAAGTCATAAATGTATCAACACTGGAGAAACCCGTCCAGTTTCTGATACAGAAACCAAGTAGTCGAGTGGCAGCCGAGATATTGAGTATATGCTCAGTAAACGTTAGCTTGGTATTAAATATGACTCCAAGGTCTCTATAAGAGGTGCATCTGTCTATAACCTGACTATTGATGCTATAATTATCATAAATTAAATAGTTAACTTTTCTTGTATAAGTCATAACTTTACATATCGAAACATTCAGACTGAGACAGCTTCGTGAACACCATGAAAAAATTAGAGCTAAGTCATCTTGCTACATGACGCAATCCTCGACTGTTTTGACTGACGTACAGATTTTAAGGTTTTCAGCGAAAAACAAATGGAAACACTTCAGTTCAAAAGACCAGTCATTAGTAAATATTAAAAACAATAATGGACCTAGATTTGAGCCTTGAGGTACCCCAGACGTGGCCCGATAGTAACTCGACCTATGACCACCATATTCGACAAATAACCTTCTATCCCTCAAATATGAATTCATGAGCGACAGCATTGCATCAGACATACCCACTGTTTTAAGCTTATCCAGAAGTGCATAATGATCAACTTGATCAAACGCCTTCTGAATATCTGTGTAGATGACATCAACTTGTCTCTGACCGTCCAGTACTTCAGAAATGTACTGAGTAATTAGAGCCAAGTTGGTGACCGTAGATCTGCCTTTCATAAACCCATGCTCATTAATATAGACTGCACCCCTGACCGAGCAGTAAACCGTTTCATAAGCGATGATCTCAAACAACTTGCTGAAATTGCACAGGATTACTATTTGGCGATAGTTGGAAATATCAGAGATATCTCCACTTTTGTGAATAGGACATATTTTAGAGGTCTTCCAGATATTTGGATATGTCTCTGATTTTAGAATTAGGTTGAATATGGAAGCCAGCGGTTTCGCTAGTATATGAATGCAATCTTTAACGAAAAAACTTGGAATACCATCACATCCAGACGTCATTTTGTCCTTTAATCTTTTCGAAGACCTAATTACATTTTCTTCACTTATATTTTTTAAAGAAATGATATCGGTAGAATTATTTGTTGGAGGAGATGACCCTAGTAGACCAGACGGGATAAAAACTGTTGAAAAGAAGGTAGCAAAACTGTCCACTATATCCTGAGGCGTATGGCAGACATTGCCGTTAAGCGTCATCCTTGGGGGGATTCTAGATTGCTGTTTTTTGATCTGGGCAAATGACCAGAATTTGCTAGGATCATTGACAATGGCATCCTCAACCGATTGGACGTAAGCGGAGTAGGCAACACTGATCTGGTTCTTAATGAGCTTCCTAAAATTACTGAACTGATCATAAGAAAACTTAGTACCGTCACGTTTCCAGTTCCTTCTTGCTATGTCCTTCTTCTTGATATTAAGTATAATTTCACGTGTGAACCATGGAGGATACGAAAACATTTTATTTTTACATTTAGGGACATGGACCTCAAATATGTTATTGATAACTAAATACAAGGCGGTACAAGCGACATCAACATTAACTGCACTGATCACCTCCGTCCAATTAACATCTTGCAAGGCTGTGTACATTTCAGGAAAGTTAGCTTTGCGAAAGTTAAGCCGTGGAGAATTAGCAAATGGGAATTTCGTTGGAGATCCGGATGTTATGAATTCCATGATCAGTGCAGGATGATGAACGTCCTCTTTAACAGAAGGTGTATTATCTCTGAGGACTTCTATTTCGATATTTCCTAAAATTAAATCCAGTATTCGACCATTTATATTTGGAATATTATTAAAATTAGTTAAATCTAAAAACGAAATAAAGTTGCTCATTAATTGAGACTTCTGATCATTAACGTCACTGTTGAATTATGCGTCATTAAACTCACCAGCAACAATTACTTTACAATTACTGAATGTATTGTTAAATACTTGAACCAGCTTCTGAAGTCAGTTGACGAATCAAGCTGAAAACTTAATCGTTTTACTAGTAAAGAGCACTGAACATACGAGTATATGCCAAAAATTATTAAAATCGAATAAACATACGCAGCTGTTTACCTTTTTCTGCCACTCAGTATATTATACTTCCAGTAACAGCATGCCTTCCTCCGATCAATCTTGCTAGTACTCACCCCACGTGTTCAATAACTAACGCTGGCGGAATGTTAATCCACGGTAAGGTGCTCCATAAGGAAGTCATGTTGCTCACACAGTAGCTAGCTTCTGAACTGCAAAGTATTCGAGATTCTCCTTCTGTCACTTATTGCTCCAAATAACTCTATAACTCTGTAGAGTGATAATATACAGTATATTATATATACTGTATATGAGCGTGGAGCAAATAAAGACGGACATAAATACCAAACAGGAAATAATCATTCGGGCGCGAATAGAGAACGCGGTAATGGCCGCGTCCAAAATTGATGCGCTGACGTCATCGACGGAAAATAATATCGTTTGCACGGCCGGAAAAGCTCGGTTATTTAGGGGAAATCGGCCGACTATTGTTTGCTTTGTGAGCGTTTTTGATTTAGGGCGGAACGAAATATCGATGAACGCACTAGTAATATTTTATATAACATATAAAGCACGTCTGTGATAAAGCGACTTTTTTGTTCTAGTTGGACGCAAAAACTGGAAAAATATCCGGTAGTTTTTCCATGTCAGCATTATACCGGGTGTTTCAAATTCGACCTTTGCCAATGGCCCCTCAAAAACGGTGGGGGATACAAAGTTTGTTAATTGGAGGCAAAGTTGCGCATTTAGATATCTGAGATGATGGCACTTAAGTTTGTTGGCTCAGAGTATTTACAGCGATATATATATGCATATTTTAGGTGGAACTTCAAATAAATCGCACATTAACATTGGAACTTTTTATCATCTATAAAGTGAGATAATTAGAATTTCAATATGACTCTGGGTCTCCTAAGTGTAAAACACGAAGCTTGAGCAAGCATTATTTTTTCGTTTTTTACCTCTAGCTCCGCAGCTTCTGAATAGATTTTCAATGCTATAAGGTTTTTTAGTTCTTGACATAGCAGTAACTTCAATTATCAAACTTCAAACGGTAGTTTCCAACCATTGGCGAACATACCGACAGACAGATAGACCGACTGCCCGACCTAAATGAGTGACATGGTGTTTGGTGACGTCCTTGTCATATAACATCAAAAAAACATATGATTTTCATAATCTTTTGCAATAACAATACTTATTCGACAGTGGCGTAGAAGATAAAAAATATTAGAGGAAGAGACGTAGGTATAAATAAACTGACGTTTAATGTTTGAAATTGCTAAAGCTTAATGAGCACCCAGAAAAATACCAATTCCACCTGTACTCGCAGATATTTCATATTTCAGTGTGCTTTGTAGAGATTTCGTAGAACTATTGTGCGATAAAGTATGAAATATAGATGGTAACGTACGTATTCCCAAATAAAAGAAACAGATGCATCGGAGTTTCACAAAGCGAACATAGAACGAATTTTCAATGGGTTCTTGAGCACAGGGTATTAAATTGTGACAACCGCTTTTGCAGTAAAACGTTTTGTGAAAAAACAGTGCGCAATACGAGGATAAAAATTGAAATGAATTGTTCATTCAGTTCGATGTTAAATTGTATACGATATCTCTCTAAACGTAAATGGCCTCTATACACTATTCAGTAACTCGCTTAATAGTATACAAGCTGTAACAAAATGGGAAACTCTTGAGGTTACAGCCGTAACGCAGTCGTATAACAGAAGGCCATGAGTAAAGTTTGTTCTTTGTTCACTTTAACCTTTTTTTATAGTGAAGCAGCCGCGTAGGCGGAAGCCTAAATACCGTCGCACCGCGATTACTATAAGAAGGTTAGAGACATCTTGTAAATTCGATTTTTGAACTGCGTAAGCTTTCGACAATGTTTAATTTATTTCTTAGGAAATGATTCAATAATATTACATGGACTACAAAATGCGTTACAATATCAATAAAAATCTATTTACAACGCTGAAATCCTGTTTCAGGTAAAGAGATCGCATGAGAGGAGAAACGTCAGGAAATTCACTACCCCATGGCCTGACTGGTGATCCTTCGCCATTCATTGCTCTTCTTTCTCAGTCATTCATATCTAATTTCTTTAAGTTCCTTTTCACCTCCGTTTTCCACCTCGTTTTGGGTCTGCCTCTCCATTTATTTCCTCCTATTAAATGGGTAAGCAGTGCCCTTGGTACTATATTATGTTCTGTCAATCTGCACGTGTCCCACCCATTTCAACTTCTGAGCTTTTATGACTGTCGTTATGTTGGGCTCTTTAAACAGTTCGTTTAACTCGTCATTTGCTCTTCGTGATGACCTACCATCATCTAACATCTTGCCTTCAAAGATCTGCCATAACACCGCCCGTCGCCATATCTCCAACTTTGCTCGCGTTGCTTTTGCTATCGTCTATGTTTTACATGCATACTTATTATAGTTTGGTGAGTCCTGATTTTAGCTCCTCTGGATACAATATGGCATAATACTTTTTTGTATTTCTCTTTGTTGTCCGGCTTTGATGTTGATATTGTACCCAAGAAGCCTAACGTACCTTTTCTGAATGATAGATTTCCCCTTGTGTTGTGGTCATTATTAAGTGCTGTCCTTTATTAAGTTCATTATCTGTCCATTCCATGTATTTTGTCTTTTATACATTATTGTACAGTCCTCTGCTTCGTGCTTTTTCTTCTAGTCTCTTTACGGTCTCTATAAGGTCCACTTTACTTCTGGTCAGGATAACTAGGTCGTCAGCAAATGCTAGACATTGATGCTTTTTGTAATATACCAAACCAGTCCTGTTTATATTTGCTTCTTGCTACTGTACGAAAGACTAATTTCATTAATGAGGATTTATACTTATTCACGTTAATTCCATACCAATGGCTTTAATGAATATTGAAAATCGAACGTGGTAGCTGATCGTATACATTTTTGATTTTAGGAAGGGATGAAAAGAGAAGAGAGCGCAAAATCCATTTACAATATATGGTATCGCGTATTGTTTGTTTGCTGGTCTGCTACCTCCCTACTTCCGAATGTATGCATCAAGGCACTTGCTGTTCCATATTTGTCTTTGGCAACATTATAAATGGGCCGTTCAGGCTCGTTTCTTTTCATCCCTTCCTAAAATCAAAAAGTAACGAAGCTGTATAACATTTCTGTCGGCTTGATCAATCGCCATGTTCGATTTAAAAATATTTATTCCATACATTAGTATTGAATCAACATGAATAAGTTTAAATCTTGTGATAGAGACCTGTGAATTTGTTGTTTTTATAATTATGTTACTGATATTTCTCCATTTTTGAGATCGTTTATCCTGAAACAGGGTCTCAACGTTGTACCTAGTTTTTATTTATTCTTATAAGTATAACTTCGGTCTTAATGTTATGTTATATTGAAAGTAGTCAAAATTGGATGAAACGCATACATAACTTTAAGAGCATATAAATTTAAATTCAGATTGAAATAATGTAAATATCTTAGTAATTATCACACATTCGGCTCTCCAGATTTTAGAATTTGCATTATTTCCGCAAATAAATTAATACACGTATAACTCTGGTATCAGAATTGGTACTATCTTCAATAGCTTTCAAATTTAATTGAAATAGGAATTGAAAATCAGCTGCATGTTTACAGATACATTGGTAGCACCTTTGCTGGTATACTTTTGCTACATTTAGCATATAAAATACAGATAAGTCAAACGTTTTCAAAATCGTTAGTGGTTCAAGTAACCATGTGCATCATTGTATTTTTTGACAACGCATTATGTAAGCCGACGCATAATTATGAAATAAATTTTTGGCGAAACAAAAAGCAGTAGTGAAAGTGATATGAAACGGATGTCAATCATTCAAGTTCTGGGACAAAAATAGAAAGATATTAACACTAAATAGCAAGCTGGCTTTCCTGTTATCATAGGTTTATCCTACAGTACAGCAGATCAGGCACATTCTAGTTAGTTTATCCAAATTCTGGATAGTACGTTAATACTAGTAGTACAAATACTAGAGGTCTACGCAGTTTCGGTAGTACCGCGATTGTCGAACTAATCATAGGTGGTATAGTCATATTTTTTCAACATGCTTTTATTAGCTTGGCCTATACGTATTTATGCGCATGTATGTATGTATGTAATGGAATCTTTGAACATAATTTTCAACAATTTCCAGAAGTTTGATTAATCAGAAACCTCGCACACGTAGCAAGAACCGCTGCCAATACAATAATTTGATAATGGTTTTCCATTATCCATATTAGGACCGCAAGGATTGATAAATTCTTTTATAGATCCTCTGTAAGGGAGTAAGAGATATAGAGCTAGCGCAATATCTGCGCATGCGTGCAGTTTCGGTCTCTTCTTTGGGTCGGGCGCACGGCACAGCAGAACGGAGGCAGATACTTTTTCAAACTCGGCAATGCTGAGTAGTGATGAGTGCTTTCGCGTATACTTTGATTAACTACGTTTCTTTGCAGGCAATGCGAAGACAATGTATACAATGATGAAGACAATGCATAGAGTAGCATAAGTGAGGTTAGGCTTTCTCGCAAACGTCAACACGTTAGTGAACCGGCAATTATAAAGACAATATGGTTTGGCGTGCTAAAAATAAGAAGGAAATTGAACACGGGCTCATTTTTTTCAAAGATGGAACAAAATATTCCGTCGAGTTCGTTGAATGTAGAATAACTGAATCACTGTCGCTTTAAATCGCATAGGTAATTTAGCATTTGTCGTATCGTAATATGCGACTATCGACGCTCTATTTTACCATTTTAGAACGTAATAAAGTTTTTTGTATTTTGGACTGCAGTGGAAATAGGTCAACCTAAATTATCCATACTTGTCCTGAAGCTAATTCCGGCTTCATCAACACAGAAAGTGTTTTCAAGTTGATCATTAACTCATACGCCAATACGTAACCGATTAACATTTGATAGGAATCAATGTGTGAAAGTTAATAATTCCATCAGCGACTTGCATCATGTAACATACGGTATCCCACAAGTTACAGTCTTAGGACCTATCCTGTTCAACCTATACGTAAATGATCTTTTTAACCTACACACACACGGTAAAATTATCGGGTTCGCAGATGATACGGCTGTTTTTTATAGCGAAAAATCTTGGGATATCTTAAAGGCTCTTATTGAAGAGGATTTCAGAGTCATTATAAGCTTCTTCAATAATAAAATATTAACAGTCAATTATGAAAAAACTTTATATCTGACTTTTTCATGCGATGATAGGAACAGTCCCACATTCACTAACATACACATCAAATTACCACCCATAGATGAAGTAGTGATCCTAAAGCCAGCAAATCATATAAAATACCTAGGAATCATAATAGACAGCCACCTAAAATGGGACAAACAAATATAAAGCTTAACGAAGAGATTAAGATGTCTTATACCAAAATTTAAATTTTTTAGGGAAATTCTTTCTGATAAAGACTTATGCACCATATACAAAACGTTCGTACAACCGTTGTTAACTTATGGAATTTTGGCATGGGGACCGGTGTTGAATAAATACTACAGGAAACTAGAAATAACTCAGAAATGGATTCTTAAAATCATGTTCCGCAAAACTAACACCTATCCAACCGATATGATATATAAGGTATCCAAGATATGTGATTGTAGGCAACTCTATTTTGAGAGTGTGTTCACATATATTACAAAACATAAGCTTTTGTTAAATTTCCTCCCACATGACCATCACACCAGATCCAAAGATCATTCAGTACGCATACCAAAGCCTAAAAAGACCATAGGTCAGAGGAGCTTCACTTTCCTAGGACCAAAAATATATAACTTAATCCCCCCTCAGATAAAAGTTATTAAAAATATAAAGGTTATGAAAAAGCATCTAAGACTGTGGATTTTGGACCAGCATAGGCTCAAGATTCATCAAGCGATTGATATCAAAAATATCTACTACTACTGAAAGCGGAAATCTCTCTCAAGATTATTGAAATTTCAAAATGAAAAAAAAATGTATAAATCAAACTGACTTGAATTCTTACCTCCTGAATTATTGAATTTTAAGACTTATTTTTACCAATTTTTGTTCTTGTCTATTCACCTAATATTGTCTTTTGTTTCAATATTGTCTCTATCCCGATTGCGTCTACGTCACGATTTTGCGTCTCCGCCCCGATTGTATCTTTTTAAAAATTTTACCAGGACTTGTCTAATAAATTTTATATACATATATTTTTTTTGTTTTGTTTTTTTTTAGTCTTAAGTTATTGATACATGAGCTCATGCCCAAGCACAAGTTTCTGCGAAACTTTTTGCGTCCATTCGTTTATTGTATAATATTGTCTTTCATCTACTACTGCTATACTTTTTCTTTTGCAATAAACTTTTTTTGCAATAAACTTATCTAAAGAGCTGATGCATGTATAGTATATTACTTATTATGATTGACCAATAACAGCCTTGCCAATTTAAATACTGACGATGTTGAGTGAAATTAGTTGATTTTCGTTTTCAGAGTGTGTTTTCTTTTAGAATTATTCTAAATTATTTCAAACTATGAACCATAATTAGTTTTACTGGCGTTGCATATTTGCGAGAGACATAAACTTTATTTGCTATTATATCGTCTATTGTTTGCATTGACCTCATGAATATTGAGACGCATACAATTACAATTGCATACCTGTTTACAATAGTGTATTTTACATGATGTATAACAATGCGCCTATATCTGATACTGACTCTTTCATTAGATCCATATTTACTTGTTTGCTTTCTGTCCGCATCGTACCATACTGATGATTGCTAAAGAGCATGAAACGCTGCTGTATATGGTCGGTTACGGTCGCAGAGACGGAAACCAAATACGAGGCTTGTTCAATAAGTACCCGTGTTTGACGACAAAGAGCGTTCCTTGATATTATCATCTATCAAACGACGGCCTAAAAAATTTTAGACTGATTGATAGGTAAGTTTGGATTTGGCAGCCATTCCAGTAACATGTGTTTCGTGATTTTCGCTAAAATGGGAAAATAGCAGCACTAATTCGCTTTTTGTTTTTGGAAGGGAAAAATGGGAGGAGATGAAAGCAAAGTTGGAAGCTGTTTATGGGGACACAAAAAATTGTCGGCTCGATGGGTGTCGCGATTGCTGAAATTGGACAACAATCGGATGCGGCTGTTATCTTCGAAGCAATCTTTGCGTCGAGTTGCTACCGTTGATGAAACGTGGCTTCATCATTTTACACCAGAAAGTAAGCAACAATCAAAACAATGGATTTCTCTCGGTGGATCTGCTTCAGAGAAAGCGTAGACGATCCCATCGGCTGGAAAGGTCATGGCGACGATTCTTTGAGATGTGAACGGCGTCATCATGGTTTTTTCCAGAAAAAGGAAGAATGATAACTGAACAATACTACAGTGAGTAATTGGACCGCTTCGACAAAAAATTGAAAGGGACACGGCCACATGTGGCGACCAAGAAGGTGCTCTTCCACCACGATAATGCACCAGCACATTCATCCGGAGTTGTCGCCGCTAAACTGCATGAATTGCGTTATGAAGTGCTGCCATGTTTACCCGATCTGTCCCCCTGCGGCTTTTTTTTGTTCCCTAACATGAAGAAATGGCTCGCGGGAAAAAAATTAGCTCAAACTAGGAAGTCGTCACCGAGACAGAGGCGTATTTTGGAGAGTTCAGCAAATCCTTTGTTTTGGAGGGTTTAAAAAATGGCAAGGACGTTGGGAAAAGTGAAAAGTGTATCTTTCTAAACGGGGACTATGTTGACAAATAAAATTTTTGGTTTGGAATAATGATGTCATCATTTCTAACAGGGGTACTTATTGAACCACCCTCGTATATCCTATTTACCGTGCATGTTTATCTCGTCAGGGAGATACAGACTCTTTCTATGCAGTTCAAGGGGACATACAGCTGAGAACACTTCAAATTAAGAAAAATGCGCTTACTTTTCTATTATCAGCATCGAATTACAGAGTAGACAATACAAAGTTGTAAATAGGCCAGTAAGGTAATTATTAACTTAAAATCAAAATCGGGCTAGTTGTACACTGAAAAATGAGTATTAAAAGTGCGCAGACACTTTACGTTCGTTCATTGCCAGATTTTTTAATTAAGTGTTGTTTTTTCTGGGAAACTAATGCATCAAATTTCAAAAAGTGAGAAGCATTGAAAAGAGAAATCGACTACCTTTCAAATGAGGTATCGCTTGACGCCTGATCCCGTTTATGTTTCGAAGATGGAATTTTACCCCGCCAAGGAAGTGAAAGTGACCAGATTAAAGATTTTCCAATCGAAATAAAAAACGATTAGTCCGAGCGAATTTTTTCCCCAAATGCGACTCATGTGAAATTGTCATTGCTTCATTTCCACTGGCCCACCCTGTATGTTGCGGATGCTCATACCATTCAAAATCTCCAAGCGCAAGCTCTGCAACTCGTTTTTCCTGAAGCTGCTCTATTCACTCAAATATCCTTGCATCAACTCCGTACATCGCACAGGTTTATCTGGTCTAAGTGCTTACGACCCGACATGGCCCATCTTACGTTTTATGAACGTTCACGAAGATATATAAGTATAAATCGCTGGTAATCCCAGTCCGAATTTTCGCGTGCCGACATAGAAATTCACCGAGATGCTTTCATGTTTCGCGAATGAGCCGTGCACCAGAGAATTTTCGTTTTAGAAAAGCTTATACTATATATTGCGCAGCACATGGAACGTACTTAATATTAGCTGTAGTTGTCATTTTGCAGTACATCCATGATTCATATGACCAGAGAAAACTTATTATACACAAGCACTACGTCTTGCAGAGTAGTTTCCAGAGGCCCAGCTGAGTTACACGTAATATCAGCAGTATTTGGGAACTAGTAGTACGATCTTACTTCGCCTGGATGTCATGCATTAGCATTGAAACAAAAAAGAAATTATAGCCAACAATGTACTTCTAAAGAGGTGAAATATACTCAAACATACATTTTTTTAAATAGCAAACCCTAGCTAGATACTATGACAAACTTAGATAGGCTCCTCCAAAAAAAGCTATTTGAAATAACATATTATAGGGTTTTATTTTCCAATTGTTGAGATATTAGACAATCTAACGAAAAAAAAAACACTCAACTCTGACAACGCGCAATTTCCCGAATGTTACAGCTAGAGAACTTTTTATGAACCCATGTTTTTTCCTTATGAAATTTAATTCTCAAAGTCAACACCATGAATAATTTCACACTCGTTGCTTCCCTTTATAAACACGTTTTTTTTTTCTGATATAAGACCTATGGGGGTTTGGCTGATAACTTACTAAAAGCCCATGGACATCTACTTGCCTTTTTTCACTATATTTTATGTAGATTTAATTCATAATCAAAATACACAGATTCTGACAATCTGCCGTGACCCAATTAAAAAGTATTTTTTATTTTTTAACATATTGTAGTACCTTGATTGACAAAAAGTGAGAAACCAGTTGTACAACACTCCATAAGCCTTACATCAAAAAAAGAACTTATAAAAAGAGGAATCAAATAATGCGAAAGATTTGAGTAAGTCCTTAATTTTATTTACCTAACCACCCTACCCCCAGTATAAGCGGAAGATGAAAACAGATAGGAATGTGATATCATAAAATTTTCTGAGGAAAAATTCAATGTTCTCGCTGTCTTTTCATGAAATGTTGCCCAGTATCTACTAATTTAAAAATAAAACCCTTCAGCATGTTATATAAAATTTCTTCGTTCAAAAAGACCTATCCAGTTTTGTAATAAAATGGAGATCTTTCCGTTTAAAAAATTTTTGTACCTTATGCTTTTGGCATAATTGAGACAACAATATTTTCCAAATAAGGAGCATACCCTACAATTTTTGTAATCATCTTTTTTATATATCATGCGTAACAACTGAGTTACCGACCGATCCCGCTATACAAGAACAGCGAGAGAAGTCTACTGATTTTTGTAGTTGATACGATCAAAAAAAGGGGCGAAAATACTACACACAATAAGATAACAGGCTATTAAAAAAACAAATAACAAAAGCAAATTAGCTATTGTTTTTATTCTCCTTAGTACAAAATTGTGTTTTGCTAGTGCATTGAGAATACAAATTGCTAACAGAACTCGTCTAATCAGCTTTCCAAAAAAGACAAAAAAGTCAGTATGGAAACGTTTAGTTCTTAAATAGAAAATCTGACCGATTTAGATGAAATTATGATGGCTAGGCTAATTCGCTGAAGGGGGTGAAAACGGAGATAGGTCATAATTTTGGTAAAAAAAAAGTTATATACCGAACGTATGGACGTCCATCTGTAAAGCGGGATAAGTCATTTTAGTTTCAGGTGCAAAGACATAGCTCATGCACTAAAGAGTTATGTCGTTAAAATTGTAAAATTATCCAGTGTTAAGGAAGTCAAGTCATATTATCGCCTTCCTCACAGAATTATAATAGTTACGTGGCGTGTTCTAAGGAGATAAGTTGACTCCTTTTCACCGACAATACATCTGACTTAACCCCATGAAAGTTACTAGAATTCGTAAGACAGGAAGCAATAAAAGACGTATTGATACTGCAGTGTACCACCTTATAATAAAGAATAACTTACAAGGTACATGCAAAGGGTGTTTCAGGGCATTTGACATTAGTCAGTGAATCCAGAAAAAGAGAGATAATATTTCGGGAATTATGCCACTGGATAGTAGAGGGTCTCACGCTAACAGAAACAAGATATCTGACGAACATGAGCGTGTGAGAGTCATTTCACTCGAAGGCAAACGTCAAAGAAATATTTACCACAGCACTACACGTTAGCGTCGTTGTACCAGGCCTATAAAATGAAGCATCCTACAAACTTTATAAATCGGAGAGCCTACGAAAAAATCTTCCACGCTTTAAATATAAAAATAAGGCAACCAAAAAAAATTCTTGATTCACTTGCGACAAACTCCAAATTCAATTGGAAATGGCCAAGTCAGGAGAAGAGAATGCCAAAATGGAACAATATTTGACTAAGCATAACCGACGAGCTGATGAAGGATACGATCCTAAGCGAGATCATAAACGCTCCTCTAAGTCAGACTCTGACAATGAAAACTATCTGTGTCGATTTACAGCAGTGTCTACCAGCACCAGACATACAAAGTGGAGAAGTATTTTATAAGCGTGAACTGTGGACTTACAATCTCCCAGTTCATGACTGATGATTCTCAAGCGTTTTGTTACCTGTGGTTTGAATCGCTGACGAAGAGGGATGATAATGAGATGTTCATGCCTTTTCCACTACTTATCAAAGGATCTCAATACTTCAGTTTCTCACATCGTTATGTCCTCTGATTCATGCGGTGGCCAGAATAAGAACAGATATACATATTTCTGCTGCTCGTCTAGCTGCATTGGCAAATTGTCTAAATTTGACTAACATTGACTATAAGTTTTTGTTACCTGGCCATACACATATGGAGGCTGACACAGATTACAGCCTAATTGAGAAAAGAAAGAGAAAAACCGATTTGAAAATTGAACATCCTCATGACTTAGCTCAACTCGTATGCCTAGTAGGTCAGGAGAAACCTTTTGTAGTACATGAAATGGAACAATCACAAGTTTATGTTGCTGGATTATACTCCAAGTCATTAATAAACAGAAAACAGAATACAATACGTGCTAAATTTAACTGGAGAGGAGTGAGATGGATTCGATACGTAGAAGGAAATAGAACATCGCTATACAAAACACTCTAAGTGAGACTGAGGATTTTAAGACTCTTAGCCTAAAAAAAGGTACGATCAAAGTAAGAAAAGTGATGCTGAATGCAGAGAACATATACAACAAACCTGTGCAAATATTCGTAGAAAAGAAACAAGATCTGACTGATCTACTTCCTTATATTTCAGAAGTACTTTGGGATTTTTATAAAAATTTAATGACTGTTAGTGATCAAATTGATGTCTTTCCAGACGCTTCCTCAGATGAAGAATATTTGGCATAATATATTTTTGTCTATTTGTAATCTTTTTGTGAATAAAATATATTTAAGAAGCAGGTACACTTTATTTTCCTTCGCGCTCTGTATAGTGCAGAAGGATATATGCCAAACAACTTGCCGTGAAAAAAGAGGTAAGTCTGTCAAAACCCACTTTTCCAAAATGATTAACTACATTACTTTGGCATACATTTTATGTTTAATACTGTCACGACAAATAGAAGTATTCTAAAATGAACAATTCAACTGATACATTTCTTTAGATTGAGTTTTCTCAATATATCATTTTGACTTGACACCTTTTTCACCCCCACCCCCTCTTTCAAATGAATGTATTTATTTTATAAAAATTTCGCACAATACGAACCTCTTAGTTGCCAATGGAGGTGTTTTCGATAAGTTTAAGGGATCCATAGAAGTATAAAATTTTGCAATGGTCGATGTTTCAAGTACAGCGGTTTGTTCTTTCAGGTTTTGTAGAGTTACCGTTGAGTTACGTTGAAAACAGTAATACTGCTTTCCCAATCGCCAAGTTTTCTACGTCTTTGAAACCATTAAGGAACTACATATGGAATATACACGATGCGGACAATGATAAGGTTTCACTCATCATTGTCTTTACTTGAAATTTGACAAAAGCGGGACGTAGAAAGCAGGCCTTTATTCCCAACTAAGAAGTTCATATTAACTAGAAATTGTGGAAAATTAAGATTGATAAATAATTATTACCTAGTTACACAATATGACACCTGCTTGGAAAGCGGATAATACCAGAAAGTTTTTCTATCAATTTGTACGCTCAACGTATTTGCAATTCTAGAACTAGACACAGTTCTGATCTAAGCAGAACTGAAAACAAATACTTTTCTTTTTTGGAATAACTGCTATTTTAGTGGGCATCTTCCCACCTTCAAGCATAATTCAATTATAAGCAAAAAATATTTTTGTTTAGTTCTTCTTGAGAGCCAAATGCTCAGATTTGGGTGGGTCTTAAAGAATCTCAAAAACTGAAAAATCTCGAAAACTATTGATTTTCTCCATAAATAATAATAAATTTGATTCCTGTTTGGGTCCATTATCACACACAGTAACCCTATAAGAGCTAGTCAAGGTTTTCCAGATGCAACTGTGTCACGAGCGCCAGTCAATGCAACTTTGTGACCAGCATGGGTGGTTTATCATAACTTTCAATCAAGAAAGCCACTTGCGTACAAATTACACTACGGTTGTAATAATTACTAATGCGTGTAAAATGAGAATGTTACTATGAAATTTGAAATTTGGATGCAATAATATGTTTTAGTGCAAGTGAAAATATGTATATGTAGCTGTGGAAATATTTAGATTTTTGGACCATAAAGAATTTCTAGAAATTGCTTTGAAGCTCGACTACGCCTGATCAATAACATTTGAAGCGGGTGGGGAGTCAATGGAGATAAACAGTATTCATTTATGCAGAATACATTTTGAGGGAGGTAAAAGGAACGAAAACCCCTTTCTCTTGTTTACGTTAAAAGTTTGACCGCTGCGATGAATAAAGAAATGTTTGTTTAGCAACGCTGCAAAGACTCTTTTGGAGTAATTTTAGCGTTAACCGATGTATAGAAATTTAGACTGTTGGCGCAGCTGCGTAGTTAAGTTGCCAGTATGGTTGATGAACAGAACTTTTACAAAAAGACCTGGATCTATCTTGCGCTTACAAAGAATATACATTCAGCACGCATTGACAGGAAATAAATGGTCACAATGGCAGTACCACTGAAATACTTCAAAATTTTGTAAATGGATGTTTAACTAATATTCAGCGTCATGTTGTTAATCGGGAACGAAAGCGGCATATTTTGCACTATTACATAGCTTATACGAGTATTTCTAAAACTATCATCTTAGAGAAAACGTCCATAGGTACCTTTTTTATTCAGGAAAAAACCTAAAAGAACTTTGTCCGCAGAAAAATAAGAATTTTGAAATTTGATCAAACAGTTTTTAGTGTTTGATGCAATTCTGAGCCTGGCAAATCGCACACTCGTGAAAGGAGATCTTGCTGGGGAGCTTCTTGATGAAAGATTATGGGAAAACCCGAAATAAAATATTTTTTCCGAGCGTGTGCGAAGACGCTATTTATACTACCAGGAAATAGAATTAAGTTCCATCCTGTTCCGAGCATTAAGCGCAGATAGACTCTTTTATTTTCTCATTACGAGAAGATTACGCGACTCTAATTTTGAGGTGGGGTAGAGCCAAGTTTTTCTTGAGAACTACAATTTGAATGATTGTGCTAAACTCCTGAAGGAGCCCCGATAGCTTGGTGGTTAGCGTGGAACGGGGTAGTAGAATAAAGTGAGTGTGATCCCATTACTCTTTGGAAAGCTGTTTTCCTGAACACGTATAGACTAGTCGAACCCCAGTGTATTCTGAGAACACAATGTGCGGAAATTTCACCATCTTTCATCATTCTCATATCTAAAGACGAAGTTGACTTTATGATGAAACGCTTAATGATACGAAGAGCCAAGGAACATAATGGAACCGTTCCGCCAAAAAAAAAAAGCGGACCAGCAGTGGTGCAGCATTTTTATGTTGACAGCAGAGACGGCTCTATGATACCATGGCGGTAACAAAGCATGTTGTTATTGTTACCACTGTTTTTGGTTGATGGTTATATTCCTTATATAGGTAGGTTAGATTAGGTTTCTTGTGAGTGCATCAGTAACGATCGCCCACTGCGACTCTCTGGTCTATTGTGGCTCACACCTTTTTATATTTCTCCCAGTAGCTGCGACCTCCTGAGGAAGTCGATGAACTTGTTTAGAGAAATATCACTCAGGTCTTCTGCTTGGAGCACTACGTGTTTGCACAATACATGCCTAACCGTTTCATCTCCCTCCACGCACAGTCTGCACTCAGCGTCTTCCGCCATGCCCAGCCTGCTCATGTGGTGACGCAATTTGCAATGACCAGGGTACAGTCCTACTAGAGCTTTGAGGCTATTACTGTTCAGTCGCAGATTCTGATACCTTCTTTATCAAGATTGGTATAGTTGCCTTAGCTAATCTCTTCCAGTATTGATGGATATTTCTGTCCATCTCATGCGATCCCAATCGCTTGATCAGGCCCTATGAAAGATGTGCTAGCCCCACTCTTTGATAGAGTGCCAGCTGTCTGGTTACCCTCTAGACCTGTGTGTCCTGGTATTCATATAAGACGGACATCATTTCCCTCCCCTATGCCACCGAGAGCTTCTTTGCAATTTCGATGTCGGAGTAGGTGGAGTCAAGTGCTTTGAGTGCGGATGACCATCTAAAAAAATGATTATAGTTATGTGCCTCAGTTGTCGATCTGCGACAATTCTGGCACCTGTTGGCATATAGCTCTGCCTGGAAGATAGATGCCCAGGTTCCTAGGCTAACAGATGTTTTAATATTTAGCTTCGGCACGAAGATACCAGCTCCAACACCTACCTCGGTCTTGGCACCATCTGTGTATGCACAGATATATTTCCCTATCAGACTAACTTGCTGTTCCTAGCCTGTGTGGAATTGCCACTGAGTAGGGTTTAGCATATCTTGTTATATTTGGGCATTATATCAGAAGGCATTCCCAGATCTTGGTGGTTTTGTAAGTCTACCAGCATGTCTGTCTCCTCCATAGTGGTATTGCCCATTATACCATTTGCCACATAAGATGTCCCTTTTGCCTCGCCTTCCAGGTCCTCCATAGGTGCAGTTGGTGTGGTACAAAAGACACCAATGATCAACATATAAACTTCTCTCTGTATTGCGCTCAGTTTGGCCTGGACAGTTCTTTGTGCTGCCTTGTCCCACCAAGCTACAGATCCACAGGTTATCATAGGTCTAATAACCATGATGGTATAAAGACAAAACATTTGCTTTGGCTTCATTCCCCAGTTCTTTCCACGGACCCTTCGGCAGTTCCATAGCTCGATCCTTGCCTTCTTAAGGACTGCTTCCAGATGCGAATTCCAGTTAAGTGTTTTATCTAAGATTATTCCTAAATATTGTTGGAGGTTTAATCCCATCCAGTTTTCTCTTTCTGGTGAAATGTACGATGACCATTTTTTGAGGGTTGATTGACATTCCTTCCCCTTCGCACCAATCCGCTATTGCGGTTAACACCTCCTGGAGTGTTCCCGAGATATGTTCCCAGATTTCGCTCTGATCAAGACGACTAGATCGTCTGCATATGCTTGAACCTTGGCCTCCCATAGGCGATTAATGCCTATCAGATTCTCTACCAGGAGTGACCACAAAAGGGGAGATAACACCCCTCTCTGTGGACACCCCCTGGCAGCTCTAAATCTGAGTGTTTCCCCCTGTAAGGATGTCGTTACGATTCTGCATGTCAACATGGTTCTGATCTAGCCGCAGATCAGAAGATTCACACCCCTGGAGGCGATTGATTCATTCAGGGATTCTGGTAAGGCATTGTTAATGCTCCCTCTATGCCGCTATGGCAATTTCCTTGTTTTCCAAGGACGCTATGATGCTCGCAACCAATTTGTTGAGAGCAAGGTCTGTTGGTTTACCAGCGTGATAGGCATATTGATGCACACTTAGAATATGCCTCTCCAGACCCCCCCTTATGTACTCATAAATTACCTTTTCAAGGCCTTTCAGCAGAAATGAGGTCAGACTAATTGGTCTGCGTGACTTCGCCACTGGACTTCCGTCCAGGTTTGGGTATATAGACAACCCTTGGCACCTTTCAGCCATGTATTATGTAGGCTGGCTCTGTAGAGTGCTATGCTATGCTATGTTGCCATCAATATATCCAGTCCAACTTGTATTATATACATATATAGGTATCTGCAGTACTTAGGTGCTTAAAAAGGCAGATGTGGTGGAATTGTCTACAAAGATCTTTACTAAGTTATCCTTGCCTTGAAGTTATGATGTGCTTGACATTTGGGTTATAAACAATACAGAAAGCATATACTGAAAATACGGCTATTGAATAAAAACTCGGCGAAGCCTAATAGCATCATTTTTGCAACGCCTTGTACAAAGAGCAATCACCAGTTGCATTCCATCGATCTCTTTTTACCCAGCTTCGGCACCGAAGCTCGCAAGGAATTTAAACCAGGATCAGTGGCATTGAGTCGCCGGCGTTATCGCCCGTTTCTGAGCGAGAGCATGCTAATTGATTAATTTATTAGGCAGAAATAATTCATGCCTGTGTACGGTCAAGTAGCGCTAATAACATTTGCATAATCCGAGCTGTTGCTCTGTTTGACGCTAGCTCTCCGTGAAAGCGAGCTTTTTAGGCCAGCTGTTAAGCTGAATGATTGATCGATCGCAGTTGCCTCTAGAGTATGCCTGCACCTTGGCGTTTGACGGTTTGTTTCGACTAGTGAGAGATGGCATCTTGGTAGGGGTACAATATTTACTAGCAATTTATGAACAGGCATTACAGAAGTATGGGGAGTCAGCAGAAGTTAGTACTGTACGTATTTTGGAGGGCGGTAACTGTGGACAGGTTTCCCTAATTGACTTTTTTTTATATACTCCAACCACCACGAAGGCCTAAGGCCTAAGCACCCATTGGGAACCGTGGGGCTATAGGGGGATACATGGGAAAGGGGGAACGCCACACGGACTCTGGCGAGGGAACACGTGTGCATGCAACATGCACACATTCTGGCTCCGCCTACGAGATTCGCCGGGTGGTACCTTCGCGTTCGACAGTCAGAGACCGTCTACCACCTACAGACAATCACAACATCCATACCAAGAGAAAAATTTCTCCTGGGACGGGACTCGAACCCGCACAGCGCACGGCGACTGATCAGGAGACCAAAGAGTCTACTACTGCGGCCACCGCTGCTGCCTAGACTGTTTAAGAAGAGGCAGGTCCTGACCGATGCAGATATCTCTAGATGATGGCAGATCACGTTTCATTTTGACTAGTAGGGGACAGCATCTTGGTAGGAGTGTGAAATCTTTAGCGCTATTCAAGAATCGGCCTTATAGAAGTATGGGTAGTTAGTGGTCAAAAGCCAGCAGAAGTTAGCACTGCACGCGATAGGAAGGACGGTAGCTGGTGATGGGTTTCCCTGATTGACTTTTTGTATAAGAAGGGCCAGGTGATGAATAATTGATCGATTGCAGTTATATCTAGAGGTCGTCTGCACCTTCGCATTTGACAGATTACGTTTCATTTTTACTAGTGAGAGACAGCACCTTGGAAGCGGTGCAAAATCGATTAGCCATTTATAAATAGCCGTTAAGAGAAGCATCGGTAGGTAATGCACAAGAGCCAATAGAAGTAAGTAACGGTTGCCTTTGGAAACAAAAGTTTGTCTACTCACTTTACTGTCAGTTGACAGCTTCAAGATATGTAAATTAGAAATAAGAAAAAGTATCTACCAGTTTGTTGGGCGGATACCCAAAGGTGAAATTTGTCGAATATTCCAGAATGGAAACAATTCACGCAGAACTAGGTATTTAAAAGCTATTCTTACACTCAACCTTTCTAATAAGTAAAGCTTAATACTAATTTGTTATACACATATGATATTTTACATATACAGTAACCGATTTTGAATCTAACTAAAAAAAATAATAATAATGATAATTGATCTCCGGGCATTTATCCATTGATCCTATGCTGAATTTCTAGAAGATGTAGTCTGAGATGCAGTTTGAAATGTATGCTATTACTATTTGATATATCAATATTCCTGCTATAGATGTTAAAGAGAGACAATGCATTATACGTGAAAGACCTATAAAAGAGTGATGCTACATACATAGTCATTGTAAAATGGTTTTGATATATTATATTGACATTATGTGTACTTGACCTAGGGAACAGCTTTTCTAATAAATATGCAGGATTCTTAGAATATAATACACGATTCAATGTAGTTAGGAAAAAATATTTGAACAGAGAATTGACATCGAGGCATTGTAAAAGCCTCAAACTACGCAACTCACAAACGAAAGGGTAACAGTTATTCTGCAATCCCTGTAGGCGCATTTTAGTCGAGTAGTCCAGGCATGGACAAAAAACTATCAAGCCATAACTGATAATTATTAGCACTAAACTTTCAGCCAGCTTTTACCTCGTCTTGAAGTTAATAATGCTCTTATTGGCATAAAGTAACCGTAGTTTCGAATAACACCTCTGAGATATTGTTTTAATGTATTGTTGGTAACGTAACATGTCATCTATGATCAAACCAAGTATCTTGCAGCTAGTTGAAAAATAAAGTTGTTGTTCGTTCAAGAAGAGGTCAGACCACTGCTCAAGTTTTCTCGCTTATGATCAGAACACAAAAGCACAAGTCTCGTTTTATCAGAATTTTGTTTCAAATTGTGATCTTTACAATTATTAGATACTTTTTGTAAGTCTTTGTTGATAAAATCATTTAAATCATTTGCCTGTTCCACAAGAGATTGTTCATACTGAAACAGAAGCTGTCATCAGCATAAGATTGAATGTGTGAGTACTGTACGGATTTTAAGATATCAGCTGTGTATATAATGAATAACAACGGTCCTAAAACGGAAGCTTGAGGAACTCCTGATGTTATTTCAGATCTATTATTATGTAGAATAACGCCTGCGAAGACTTAAGTAATTGTAAAATAAGTTCAGTGCCGTATGGTCAAGGCCATCATGATACAGTTTTGCGCATAAAAGTGAATGGTCAATGGTATCAAAAGCTTTTGAAAAATCCAAGGATATAAGTAGAGTGGCAATCCTCTTATCTAGCGACCCGACTGGTGCTTAAGGAGAATGTTTTGATTTGTTTGGTCAATGGTATCAAAAGCTTTTGAAAAATCCAAGGATATAAGTAGAGTGGCAAGCCTCTTATCTAGCGACCCGACTGGTGCTTAAGGAGAATGTTTTGATCTATTGAATATTTTTTTAGCTGCACATTAACTATTTTTTCTAGCAATTTGGATGGAATGCATAGTAAACTAATAGGTCTCAATTGAACAAGCTCAGTTGGAGCAGGGATTTTAGGTAAAGAGCCTATCTCCATAGTAGAGGAAAATATCTGTCTGCAAGCACCAGTTTATAATGTGTTTCAACGGATTTAATACCACTGATATCCAAAGCTTAAGCATACACAAGGTTATGACGTCAGGACCACATGCATTTAATCTTCGCATATGCTAAAGTACATTACTTTGGTCAACAAAGCTAAATGTGAAGCTGGAATCACTCATCCTCTTAAGGATGGTGGAAGCGAAAAGGAAGAGGAATTATTTAGATTCATGTTTTTCAGAGTTTTCCGAAATTGCCTATTATTTCGGTTCTATTAAACTTATAAGTGTGTAATGATATTGTTATTGGTTTAACGGCATAGTTCAATGGAGAACAACTAACAAAAGGAGATGATTCAGGAAACTAATTCCAGATTCAAAAATTTATCACTCTAAGGAGATGGGGTCAGTTGGATCGTTACATATAGTATATGGAAAGCAAGAAAGTGGCGGGTGCCTTGCGCTAAGAACATATACGACAACCTTCCATTCGGAAGTATATGCCTGCTGTGACAGCATATTCACCATCATTACATACTACAAGAAATAGAATTAATATAATCAACAATAATTAAGCGGCCTTGAAGGTCTAAGGACATCAGTGTGGTGAAAATAACTTTGTGAATACATCGACTTTTGGCAAAACAATGGGAGCGTTTCAGCCAGGCAGTGTTATTTACTAATAGCAGCAGCCCTGAGATAACTTTGTCAGTTTGACAGCAGCTCTTAAACACCAATTTTTGTGGAAAAACTTTTTATTCGAGAACAAAGTTTTAGAAAACGTGTTTTTTGAATCAATGGAAAGAGTAGACAGAAACTAAAAACGTTTCATATAACGTCTTTAGGTATTCATGAGACCTACAAAATGAGATTACACGTAAAAACATCCGACTAATAGCAAGAACGTTATGGCCGAAAATCGAGTCAACATGCAGCTTTCGGTAATGCGACGATAATTTCACGCAACTACTTGAAATTCTTCAAATCCGTAGAATTCATGCTTCTAAATAATGACAGCAAAATTGGACTATATTGGTCAAGCAGTTTTTGAGACTTGTTTATCCCAAAACACCTGAATCCCGGCCATCACTACTAGTTTATTGAGCAATATACATGGTTCATTCAAAGAGAGTTTAATAGAAAGGTACACGTATTTATGTTGCCGATATGAATCAGAAACAATTCCGAAAGATAAATGTTATTTTAATGCGTAAAACAAAGGTTAAGTTTTTTTTCTTCTAAACGAATTCAAACATTCCGTATTTTTTAGTAATAGAGCAAATGCGCTACGATCTTTTGTTGCGAATTACTTACAAATACGAACTGTTCGAATTTGTTTAGAAGAAAAAACGCAACCCATCATTTTTTGCATAAAAATAACATTTACCTTCCGAAACGGTTTGCGATACATATCGGCAAGGTAAGCTAGTGTACTTAGCTATAAAATGCCCTTTGAACTAATCCTGTATATTGCTCAATAAACTAGTAGTGATAGCCGGAAAACAGGTGCTTTGGGAAAAACAATTAGAAATTCTCAAGAACTACTTAACCAATCTACTACAATTTTGTTGTGATCATTTAGAAGTAGGACTCCTACGAATTTGAAGAATTTCAAGCATCTGCGAGAAACCATCGTTGCATTACCAACAAGTGCCAAAACCTACAGTTTGCCTCGGTTTCCGAAAATAACTTAATTGCTATTAGTGGGATCTTTTTAGGTGTGGTCTCATTGTATAGGTCTCATAAATACCTAAGAATCTTATAGGAAGAGTTTTTCCGTTATTGCTAACACTTTTGATTGAATCACAAGAAAACACGTTTTCTCATTCTTTGGTGTCAAATAAAAACTTTTAACACAAGAATTGGGGTTCCCATTTTAGGCGTCCATGTTTTAAATACCCCCTTAAACAACTTGCAGCAATAAAACCAGACTTTACAATTACTTCGCAAACAAGGGCTAGTTTGGTATAATATGATTAGACTAAATCATGTTTTATGATATTCTAGTTTTTCAAATGGAACGACTTCGTTCCGTAGCGCTTGACTATTTTCTCCGGAATATGGAACATTCCGCCAGGTTAATGCAGTTACTGACAGGCAATTGACGTTTTATGAATCTAAACAATGTACGGATTATTTTAGACAGGATCAGCATTTAAGACCCATCGGATCTAGTTTTTCAGTCTCAACTGAAAAACAGCTTTCAACAAGGCATTTCTGTGTGCCATTTTGAGGAATGACTTGGATTTCAGACAAACAGTAATATTTCATTGAGGAACTTTCAAAGAAAGATGTAACAGTTCAAAATCTCCAAATTTTCTTATATCGTAAGCATTTTTAACATCTTAGTAGCTTTGCAAATTGTGAAAATCATGCAAATTTTGAAAATTTTTGAAACCTGTTAGAACCTACTGTAAAGTGCAAATGTTAAATCCTGCCTTCAATACTCCTCAAGAAAACATTACTGTTTATTTATAATGCAAATGTAAAAATCATTCCTCAACTGGCAAACAATCCTCAAGGCGGCTGCTTCACTGTGAAAAAATTAGAAATGCCTTGTTGAAAGCCGTTTTTCAGTTACAGAAGCCTGAGACTGAAAAACTGGGTCAGAGGGGCTGTAGAAGCTGTCTAAAACAATTTATACATCGTTGACATGCATTACACATCACAAATTGCTTCCAAGTAACTACATTATCCGACAAGACGTTCCATGTTCCGTAGAAAATAAAATTCCCCTTCTAATCAAGATGTCATTCAAATGTCTGATAATTTCCTCTACGTCTACGGCAAAGTTCATCTTGTCCGTGTCACGCTGGGTAACCGGCGGAATATCCGAGAAATTCTCCGACTCAGTGCTTAAAAATACCCCGTGAAGGAATTGTGCTGTCAAGTAGATTGTCCTATAAAAATGTTCGCCGTCTGCTCTGCCGCCTGCGGTTCTGCAGCGAGGGTGCGAGGAGGAAAATTGCATTCCATGGCTGAGCATGCGGTCGGATAGGATAGAAAAAATAGACTATGAACCATTAGCAGTTCAATTTGGTATCAAGCAGAGTGACTCAATCCTGCTGGAGTATGGTCAGTGATGAGCGTATTGTCTACGCTATATCACCATTACCTACATGTAAAAATCGCATTTGCCTACATTTTCATGAGTAGTAGTGGTGACGGATATTCCACGAACTGTGTCTTAGTAACTGGTCTCTCCAAATTACGAAACACGACTGTTATTAAATATTGCGAAAAATCGTGATTACGACTCTAATATCGAAAATCTTATACCACAGTATATAGTATTATAACCTACTTCGTTATTTGGAAGTCGAGATAACGTCACTATTTTAAAAGTAATGATATTAGATAGAACAGATATTGGAAAAAGCGATATTCGCCATCTCTGATAAACAATCAAGTGATGCTTTCCAAGGCGAGCTGAAGAGGTTCGTTGTAACATTGTCTTCGTCCCATTAACCTGAGAGAGCTAGCTCGGGAACTATTTCAGAGCTTTGAACAGTAGTAGGCTGGAGAAACCACCAAACTAGCTATATTTGCGGTAGAGTGTACTTGGTAAATAGGCTTTACGAAAGTCAATTGTCACTTAGTAGCCACCCGCTTCTTTGCGCCCTAGACCCTAAAGTAACTTCAGCACCCATTGTCTATAAGGTTGAGCATGTGGTCATCCTGGACGAGAACTGCCCATATTTATTTGTTGCTGGGCAACGTTGGAAACTATCGGTACCCGTAGGGTATTACGTAAAGTGAAAAGTGACAAAACATCGGTTTTTTGGCATTACTATTCGTCACTTATTTGTCTCGGCGGCCCGTAGGACCTTTGCCCATTAGTCACTGTCTGATGTACGTTAGTCGAATCTGTCAGTCCTGGTTGCCCAGAAACCAGACAAAGTCAAGGAAAAAGAGAAAGGGAAAGAGAAGAAAAAAAAGGAGAAGAACAAAGAAAAACAGATATGCTTAGTTTAAGAGGAAACACCTAGGCTTTTTGACTTGGTACACGGATTAATTTAGAGGTGAACTAAAAAAATTTTTTTTTGATTCGGTTTTGGTAGAGTGTAATTTTGAGTTTACTAAAGATTCGCGATAACTTTTGATTACAGTGCGAGCCATGGCCTTGAATGTTTACGAGCTTGCTCCACTGTGTAGTCCACTGAGTTACGCAACAGAGGGTTGCTGTGCGATTCCGCCTGACTATAACGTCGCTGCGCCTGAAGCTTGACATAATCCCTCAAGTAAGGAATGTCAAGGTCTCTGTGTAGTGTCTCATTTGAGACATACCATGGAGCATTGCAAATTGTCCGCAAAGTTCTGCTTTGCAGTACTTGAAGACTTTGCATGTGTGTCTTGGCAAGAAAACACCAAGCCGCACATGCATAAGTAATGGCTGGTCTAATAATCATTTTATATAGTCGAACTTTGTTTATCAAACTCAATTTGGAGGATCTACATAACAAAGGATATAGTTGCCGAAACGCAATTTGGAATTTTGTTTTTGTGGATGCTGTATGTTTCTGCCAGGTCATACCTTTATCAAGGGTGACACCGAGATACTTGGCAGAATTTGTCCATGGTACACGATTTCCGTCTACAGAAACCTCTGCTGGGGGGCCGCGACGTTTTTTGGTACAATAAATAGCCTGCGTTTTCGAATGATTAATTTTTATCAGCCACCGTTCCGCCCACTCTAGAACTTCGTCCACCGCATTCTGCAACCCATCGTGAACCAGATCACCAGTACACGACTGGGCGACAAGTGCAGCATAGAGGTAGACTTCACAGTTGCTGGGGGAAGATACATCATGGATGAAAAGCGAATAAAGAATTGGTCCTAGGACCGAACCCTGAGGAACTCCCGCCCGTACTGGCCGTGATGTTGACAAAACATTGTTAATTTTGATCCGAAACTTCCTTCCTTCAAGAAAGGATTTCAGTAATTTTAGAAGCCAAAAAGGAAAACCCTTTTGGATTAGTTTATAGAGGAGGCCCGCGTGAAACACCGTGACATCCAAAAGCAAGATTCCAGTACTCATGCTGAGGGTGAACCCTCTGGTTACATGCTCCACCAGCCTGACTGCCTGTAGCTCGGTGCTATGCTCGGACCGAAAACCGAATTGGACACCAGGAATCACATGGTGATTTGACGAAAAATTCTCAAGGTGACGATAAATCACCTTTTCGGCGAGCTTAGAAGGAGCTGACAGCAGACTTATGGGACGGTAATCCTGAGGAAATATCGAACCCACCTTCTTTGGAATCATGATGACCTCAGCAGTCTTCCACCCAACAGGGAAGTACTGGATTTTGAACGTCGCATTGATTATTGTCACCAAGTATGTCAGGGCTTTCGGCGAGAGCAGCTTCAACGCCTTGTTGGTGATTTGATCCTTCCCAGGTGCTTTACGCACCTTGAGGTCTTTAATATGACTTAGTAACTCCGCTGGTGAGCAATGTGGAAACTCGGAGGGTTCCGCTAATGTGCTATGTGGAGCCTCAGACGAATCTTCTGAAGAAGAGTCATCAGAAGAGGATTCAGTGCCTCCGCTAACGCCGTTGGCTCTAAAATATCTCCTGACGGATCGTACGATGTGCTGTTCCTCGTCGAGGTCATTATCGAGATCATAGTTGGTAGAGAACTGTTTTTCCATGGCAGTTTTTTGTCATTATGTAAATTTTTTATGACATTATGTAGGTTTTCCTACAAGATCTCAACCAGGAACTAACTGTCGTTCACTACATGCCCACTTGTGGCACCTATGTAGTCAACAAGTTAATATTGTATCTTTTTTTTGACATATAGGTTTTTACGTAATAGCCCAGCCGCTGGTGTACTTCAATCAGTTTGTTAATTTTTCACGTCCACTCAAAGGTTATCTTAAATTTTCACTTAAGGTACAGTAAGGTATAATAACTCAACTATAGAGGGTGATTCACAAGTCGTACCTTCAAAACCGTCAAGCGGAATGAACTAAAATTTGGTATTTGGATCTATCCAAGTATTGTCCACATTAAAAAGTCTTTACTTAAAATTTAACGTGCACCAATGGCGGAGATACAGGGGATTAGTTGCATTATTTTTCCAAATAAATATAGTATTCCACCGCTTTTTTTTGATACGCGCAATGTTTCGAATTTTACCTTCAATTTGATACAAATAATTACTCTTTTTTTCCAAGAGTGCACTGTATTCGTTAAAATAATAAGATGTTAGGTAATCAAATCATTATTTCGATAAATGGTCAGAAAGACCGCCATTCTGATGGATACAAGTCAGGCATCTTTTTAATAAAGGAAAAGAAATCGACGGGGCTCAAATCAGAAGGACGTTGAGGGCCAATGCCCAATCCATCGTTATCTAAAGTGATACCACATTCGTACTCTCGTTGGTAATGGAACATCATCTAACATATTTTCTATGCATTTCTCTAGTAAAGATAAGTATGACTTTGCATTTAAACGTTGTAGCAATACGTACATAAACAGTTTGATATTGAAAATGCCCCACCAGACATCTCTAGAAAATCTGTGTTGAAATGAGTAGATTCTTACAGAACGGAGATTTTCTAATGGCCATATGTTCATTATGATAATTAAAGCTTCCACTCCTCGTAAAAAGCGATTGATCTGACCACAAAACCAAATCAATAAAACCTGCATTTTGATTTTCCTTTTAGCAGCAACCACTCACAAAAATTTCAGCGTTGCACTTCGTCCTCGGGATGCAGACATTGCACATTTTGCAGATGGTAGGGATTTAAAATTCTTCACGCAAGACTTTGGTAACACGGTAATTGGACTGCAATCCGCCTAGCACTTGTACTAGGATCATCCAACGCCAAATTAGTCACTCCCAGTTCCTCTTGAACAGAGTGCTGGACACCATGGCCCCTAACTTCGGGATGTTTGACAATTCCATATTGCCGGGGTCTCAGAAATAAACGAGTAAAAACGTTTGGGGTAGGTTGGCGTCTGTTAGGTTACATTGATACAAGAAGCCGCTAAAGCATTTCCATTACACAACCCGTACACAAAAATAATATCGTCGTACTCATCATTTGCTGAACACAACGCTAAAAAATGGAGAAAAGAAATTTTTGACTTGACTCTAACAAAAAAAAAGTGGTAGTAGTTACGAGAACAACAGTATAACACATAACTTTGACAAATTATCTTCCAGGATACCTGAAGTTGGTATCAGGGCTTCCTATTTTATTTTGAAACTAACTGTATCTCGGCCTTCGTGAATGATTCAATTTGTTTTGTTTTTACGAAAACAGTTCACCCCAGGAAAAAAACAAGAGTAATTATTTGTAGAAAATTAAAAATTCGAAAAATTGCACGTTTCGGAAAAAACAGCGGCCCACTATTTTTATTCGGAAAAATATTGCCTCTAATCCCCTTAGTCTCCACCACTGATGCATGCTAATTTTAAGTAAAGACTTTGAATTGTTTTTTATTTTTAAACTTCGTATCTTTTTAATGAAGCCCTTGGGGGAAAAATGTTACGTACTCCTATTAAAATGCGGTCCTGTGTATGATGTTATTTTTGGTCACAACTTGTGAGTCACCCTGTATAATAAAGAAAAATAATGACAAATCACTTTACTATAAAGTTTAGCCACACCGCTGCTATTATACTTATTTTGTGGAAAAAGGGGGAAAATACAGAAGAAGGTAGCTGTAAATCATGAATACAAGCTACTTCTTTGATCTTGCACTTTTCCTTTGACGTCTGCAACTAAATTAAACCCCGCTTAGGAATGCTATTGTCTTTATTGTTTGTATAGTATAAATTGTCTCCGCGCAGTCTACATAGTCTATATTGTCTTTATTAAAATGTAAACAAAGTTCACGCTTAAGCGTCCAAGCTTTAGAGCAGAGTAGCTGACAATGTTCGTCGTAGTTGGGTTTTTCTCTCCATTGCACAATCTCAGTGCGTTTTCCAAGAATCGGTTTTAGATCCAACATAGATTCTCTTACAAATTAATTACTTTCTTTCCTGCGTTACGAAACTGTTGTGCAACTTCGTATACGATGACAGCTTACATGCAGGAAATAAGAGTTCCAGACCGATGTCTGTGGGTACAATATAAAAAAGGATCAGTGGAAGCGACTTCCCCTTGAGGCGAGGGCGAGGGTTGTCAAGAAGCCACTGATTATTGCTTGGTGATATTCAGAACACTGGGGACGTGACTCAGCATGAAATGTCTCATTGATCGCAACATCGGCGAATGAACAGGATATAAAAAATTTGGAAAAATCTACCAGAAGGTGTTTTCTTTACTTCTGATAAACTTAATCATTTCAAAAATCAAAACATCAATATTTTAAATCATCTATTGTGGTACTTTGGTACCCAGACTTTGGCTCTCGAGACGGCATCAGCATAGAAAAGAATAGCTCGGGGTTTCAAACACAGTATACAATATTCTTTGCAACTAGACTACTAAAAGGTCCAGCTAGTTTCGCGATACAATTCGGTTTTATTGCGAACATTGTCAATCTAGAACTTGTGAATGGAGTTAAGTAAGTTAGTGAGGGGTGGGGAATTGTTGGTATGCAACAAGCTTGATCAACTATTATTGTTACCATTAAGGTTAAATATACATAATATATTTCAAGCTGCAAGCACTACTATACTAAAAGCTTGCTAATAGCTAGCTATATTAGAAACGTGGTGCCAATGTTTGTGCAGATGGAGTGTAAATGGAGATGTTGAAGGAATTGAGATAAATTTTCAGAAATAGATGAATTGTAAAATTATTTGTACGTACGTTTTACGTCATGATCTTCTCAAGTAATAGTTTTCTGTTTCCTGTCTCCACGTCGCATTAATATTTTCAATACTTGGTCAGTGCAACACGTGTCAAACGACAAGTACGGCCGAAATCAAAATACCACTAATTCCAATAAACAAAATAAAAAGTAACAAAGAACGATCACAAAATACATCTTAGAACCAATCATAACAAACGATTATTAACAACGCCAGCGCCAATAGCGGGGTGAGAGCAGATGTGCACGTTCATCAAAAACTATTCAGATACTTTACACATTCCTTTGTTCAAATTCACAGTTTTACCACTGTCTTCATTGACATAGACGAGTGCATCCGTTAAAGTAAATCATTCGATACTGCGGTTTTTCTTGGAGACATAATATACAACTTGAACAGTGGTGCTTTAAACGTTATACAACATCATCACTAGCTTGCCAAAAATAATTCTCAAATAACATTTTGGTAAAACCTTATTATTTCTACAATCTACTTCTCACGACTTTAAATGTCAAAGCACACCAATTTCAGATTATGGTTAAAGCCTAACCGATTTTACGCTTTTATCTCAGGGACTCAAATCTTGAGCGCAATAGTATAGAATGATAGTTCTAGCAGTTTTTAACATGGCTTATTAGAAATCAACGCAAAAAATTTTAAATGCATTTTTTTGTGAAAAATCTATTCCATCCCCACTTTGGAGGGCGGTAAAAAGATTGTGATTGGATTTTATTATTGATTTTATTGTAAAAACCATTTCAATCCATGTAGAATAAACCCTGCAAATTTCGGCTTGGTACGACGAGTGTATCATGTCGCATTCGTTGTCGTGATACGATAAACGTAAGAAATGCAATAGAATCCTTACCACCTACGAGTACAGAACCTATTGTGTTTAGCCGCTAACATGTTCGAAATGGCCTCCACTGTTTTCTATACAGAAGCGACTCCTTCTAATAAAATTGTCCTTTAGTCTTTGAAATGAATTTGCGTTTTTCATAATTTTTATTTTTGCTTCATCAATTTTCTGGCGCAGTTGAATTACATTTGTATATTCAGATGTATAGATTATCCCCTTATAGAACCATCATATACAAAAATCTAGAGGTCTTAAATCAGGTGTCCTTGGTGGCTATCGTATGTGTCCACCTCTACCTATCCAACGTCCAGGAAAGGCAATTTCTAAGTAATGCCGTACATCCCGTGAAAAGTGAAATGGGGCACCATCGCATTGAAAATATACTAAGTGACATATAAATCCGAACACCCAGTTTAAATGGTTTTATTTTAATAAAAGTTGGTTCTTGACATCCTTTACGATCGGTTACGATGCCTAGAGTACGGAGACCTGTACGATTTCGTCAACTTAGTGAGTTTTCGGGCAATTGCAGTTAGAGTGCAAAGAAGTGTAGGCACTGTGGTTAGGTGTTGTCAGGCATGGCTTCGAGAAGGCCGTACGCAAAGAGCAAGGGACACTAAGGGACCGTTTCTCCACTACCAGGTCTATTGCAAATGAATGGTTTGCAGAACACGGAAGACCTATTGGCATGCGATGTGTTTACCGACGAATGAGAAGTTTTGGCTTGTTTTCATACCGGCCACACTGGGTCCTCCGTTTAACTCGAGAACACCGACGTAATCGCCTTGAGTGGTGCAGACAACGGTCACTCTGGGATCAGGAATGGGACAGTATTGTCTTTAGTGACGAGTCTCGATTTTGTTTAGGCATGCACGATGGTCGTGCCAGGGTTAGAAGGCGACGTGGTGAAAGGAGGAATCCACAGTTTTTTGTTGAAAGACACGTTCATCACACTGTTGGAGTTATGGTTTGGGGTGCTACAGCTTGTGGTGCCAGGTCACCTTTAATCTTCATCAGAGGTAACATGAACGCGCAGCGTTATATCCACGAAGTTCTAGAACCACATCTTTTACCCTATCTTGACACCCTGGCAGATCCAACTCTCCAGCAAGATAATGCCCGACCACATGTTGCAAGAGTCACAATAGACTTCTTTCAACATAATGATGTCACATTGTTACCATGGCCACCAAGATCTCCCGACTTATACCCAATTGAGCACGTGTGGGATATGATGGGTAGGAGATTGCTCAATTTGCAACGTTCTCCTCAGACTCTAGAAGCGCTTAGAGAGGAGTTGCTGGTTGCATGGAATGAGATACCACAGAAGGACATTGACCACCTAATCAGAAGCATGCCTAGGCGCGTTGGAGAATGCGTAGCACATCAGGGTGCATCCACACATTATTAAAGGTCAAATGGCTTTATAGCAGTGCAATCATTTTGAAATTTTTATCATTTACTTATTATGCTTCATTAAGTACTTATACAAAATTTTATTAAAATAAAACCATTTAAACTGGGTGTTCGGATTTATATGTCACTTAGTATATCTTCTATTTGTTCTGGGAGTATTATCGGTGCTCCTATCTGATCATTCATAGTATGCGGCCATTCCTATATGCACTACGAACGCGTAGGAACACGCGGTAGTCGGGATATACCGCAGGTTGTGGTCCACCTCATCTAACCACATACTCCCGATACATGCGAGCCGCTGCTCAAGCATTTCCTAGGGCAGCACAATAGTAGCAAGTTAAGGTTTTTTGCTTTGATTTCTAATTAGCTCTATTAAAAGGTGGCGTAACCATTGCTAAAACTAACCATGAAGCTCATCTCAAAAAAAAAAAATTGCAAATATTTCCTGAACTACAAAATTTCGGACCACACATATAGGGGTTCATTCGATATGTTTTGAGGCCATCCTGACTTTCGTTGATCCACTACTAAATTTACACCCTGTATAATAAAGTATCCTCAAAAAGAAAATTAACTGCGAAAATGTCTGAAAGAGACAACTTATGTAAAACGGCAGTCATTATTCAAAGTTGTAAATGGTGTTTACAAGAAAGTCAGTCGCATAGTACGTATTTTCTTCTTTCTGGTATACTTTGGGCATAGCCGACGTCAACTACGAGCCGTGATGAAAGAAGGGCAACACCGCGCTCGGACGGCATGGTAGTGCTACCTGTGAACGTCGGCCGCCAGCGGCTGTGTGCTCCGTCTCCGTGTAACGTTCAAGAACTAAATTTAATTTTGGAAAAGAGGACAGTTCGATTCGATACAAATCGTCTGAATATGAAATAGCTCTAAAAAATTTAAAAATACGAAATAATAGTGATATATATATGAGTCGCTAATGCAGTTAACCTAATTAAAAGTATTTAGTTTACGTTTTTTGGTGTCAGCACACTGTGTTCCAGCAGGCCCAGCTTGGAAATGTGGAGTTACCTGTTTGTTTTCAATACATTTACTTTCAGTTTTACTGTTATTTTTCAATTTTGCATAATCATTCAAAATTATGTTTGAAAAAATAAACAACAGCTTAGATAAAATATCTGCATAATTGCGGCCACAGATGCAAGTTAAAGAAAATTCACTGTATATAAAGTCAGACTGAATGCTGAGCAAGGTTAACTGACACAAAATAAATTTTTGATTATTGCTTTTCAAGAAGAAAATTTCCAATCTATCTACATGAATAATAGATTCAAAAATGGCATACATATGGTAGAATATGATTGGTACATAACTAGTTGGAATTGACAGTCCTCCTCTTTGCAAATGATCAAAATAAACATTTGTTGTTAATGAACCTTTTTCTTTAACTATTAGCGATTTGCATATCTCGCAGTTTAGGTTTTTAGAGATAGCGTGTGAAGCATATCCAGATATATAAGTCTTAGTACTATCCTCTATGTCACAATTGGCTAAGTAATTTGTCTCAAATACTTCATTGAATATATCCAAAATAAAAAAAAAACATTTTGCCTTTCAAATGAATTTGGATGCAATGTTTTATAATTTAATTTATATGCTTTCTTAACTACAGCTTCTTTTTCCAATTGATATACAGCACGAATGTTTTCAAATTTAGCATACTGAACAATATCATTATTGTCAAAATTAGGATATACAAAACTTTTGTCTAGGTTTTTTAAAATAATTCAATTATTTCTGATACTCTTGAAAATATGTACAACATCATAAGTTAAATATATGTTCTTATCAGGATTATGTGGATTTGGAATAGAATAATTTTCTGATGAATCCTTTGCTAATTTCCTGAACATTGCTCTATTAATTTGGTGATTATCAGTAACAACACAAATAACTTTAAATCTACATTTCATCACCTGTTAGATTTGAAACTGGTAGTAATTTGATAATTTCTGTTATGTTTCCAAATGCTGAAGATAGCATGAAGGCTAAAATAGTTTTAGCGATGTCATTTTTATTTGAGGCATACCAACAATGTTTTGTGAGCGATAGTCCAGCCTAGATGTTATATAAATTTCATCGATCATCAAAATTACAATTTTTTCTCTTGGAGCTAATTTAATTGCTATATTCGAAAGGTAGTGTTCATTATTCCTATCATTTTTTGGAGATATATCCATACTTGAGGAGATACGTTGTAAGTATCGCTTACTTGGCAAAATAAAAAATCTTTTAATTAAATTATATGTTGATGATGAGTGGTTATAAAACGTGAAAGCCATTATTATTGAAAGTGATGCATATCTGTTTTTCCTGTTTTGAATTTGTCTCAGCTGATCAGCAATAATCTCTAGATTTTTTGTATATGGAAACATAACTGAGTCATTATTAATCATGGAAATCGCTGTGTCAAGTTGTTCCAATGCATTCATGATGCAAACTTCAACAGTTTTTATGTTGGTTCTCAGAAAAATAGATAAAATACCTATTTAGCAGGTTTTCTAATTGGGACCATCTGGTAATTTTGAGATCATATGGCAAAACCCACTTCAAGTCACTAAAAGAAAGCTTACATCCTTTATGAACAACCTGAACTTCCATCTGACCATCAACTATAATCTGTGTATTCAAAGTTAAGATATCATTTTCAAAATCCAATTTATAAAAATATAGCTTTCCATCAGATAATTTATTATTCCATTTCTGTGAGGCTTTAATTTTTGAAAACGAAGAATGTAATTCTTGAAAGTCTTTGATCTTATCCATATTATCGGAATTCTGGATAGCTTTTTCATGTTTCTCAATTAATTTTTGTTTTCTTTGCATTGGGTCAGTTCTTTTGGGTGCTTCAGTTTTTGAAAGATATGATGGCAAGTTTGGGAAAATGGAGGGAACAGCATTTTCTTTCAATTTTTGATATTTCAAAGGTATATTATTTTGGACTGTTCCATCCGCCAAAACTATATTTTCTGTCCTGATGATATCCGATTCTCTGAAGTGACGACTGCACACAGCTGAATATTTTGAAGGTGTCCAATTTTTTCTGGGAATTGCCATAAGCCATTTGTTTTTCAGACTTTCGGTACTTGGGAAGCGAAAAGTTGAAACATAGCTTTCTGTTTTCAAAGCAGAATTATAGTTTGCATTGCATAAAGGAACACAGCAACAATGAGGCATATTGTCTGCGCCAAATACTTGATAAATGTAAAAAGAAAAATGCAACCTGAATTTGCACGTTTTCAATAGTTGAAATCCTTAGCGTCCTGAGGCGCGAACAGCCACAGTCACACTTCTTAGTTTATTTTTAAAGCACAGAAGCACTACAACTGGAGTCTATTTCTCATATATTATAGTCACCAATCACTTTGAACACATACACACACTTTGAAGCTTAGAAAACAATCTTGTCACTTAATTACAGCTTCTGGGATTCCCAAATCACAATTTGAAAAGGTTATGTTTTCTCAGCGTTTTGAGCACGAGTTGCGTCGATGCAGCAAGCAGCGGCGGGAGTAACACTACCACCTACGTTGCCAGATTTCTTTGTTCTCGGCTCGTAGTTGACGTCGGCTGTGCTTTGGGGCACCATTTCGTGAATACACGGTCAAAAACCTGTTTCTTGATAAGAGGGCATTTCAAATTCCATGTTACTAAGAAGTTATCATATCATTCTTTTACGTACTTGTTGACCTAAAATTACTGTGACTGCTTCGTATATGTATACGATCCATTTTATCGAATGGTAAAGAAACAGGTATACATAGCAGCGCAATTGACAGGCTATACATAGGATTGTCAAATTGCGTTTGGTGCCCAGTTTAAACTTATTCTTAGTCCCATTTTGACGAAAATGTCTCTGTGGTACTTAAAACATCATCTGAATAGTGTTTAATGGAGCGCACACAATGAATGAGATGAATAGTGCATTTGAGTGAGACATACCGTACTCCGGGCATTGCGTACCTTGGAAGACCCGATCTCCCTGGTGGAAATGCCCATCTTCTTATGCTGGCGCAGCTGCACCGGATAGATGATCTGGTAGTAGTGGGAACCGATGTTCCTGACCATCTCCTGGTTCTGGGTATATTCGCGCAGCAACCGCTCCACCTCGCCTGCAACAAATACCAAACCTCCAATAATTTGTTCTTCGCACCAAATCTTAAATGCTGTAATATGGAATAAATAAGCATTTCATAGTCAAGGCGGCGTATCTTTGGGTAGAGATCTACACTGAGACATGCCGCGTTAGCAATGGTACTTGACTAAAAATAAAAACTAGAGAACTTTTGTCAACGATCAGGCTTGATAGACTAACGGTCCTAAAGCAACTGTTTACTGCTTGCTCGCCACGTTAGCGACAACAATACTGAAATTGCATTATGAACTTTAGCAAAGTACATTCGTTAATATGATGTCAATTCTTCCTCCAGAAGATGGGATAAATTATCAGTGCTTGTTAATCTTTAAAAAATTTGTATATCCCACTGATGCTCTCAATCCAAGAAGGTCCTGAAATCGACATTTTAAGACAACCTGTAATTAAGATATACGGTGCCACCCATTCATTTTTTTTGGAGGTTATGAAATTGATGCATACATATATACCCTGTTTCAGAGTATTCATCGCGGTAGAATGACAGCCGATTATAATAGTAATATCTCAAAATTCCCCATATCCGCACAGGACACATAATTCTGACGGATCCGTCAACGTCAGTTAATCAGTGCCGTATTTTGTTTTGGTTTTTTGTACGCTACAGATGCATTTTGTACTTGCTAACAGCTCTTTTATTTAGAAAAAAATTCCCAACGACCAGGTGGGCATAAAAGTACAATCAATTGGTAATTGGGAAATTGACAAATTTTTTTTAGGCTTTAACGGTAATCTCGAGCTTTTGGCTTCTCTATGGCGCCATCTTCAGTAACTGAAAACACAAATATGATGCTAGTAACCAACACGGGAAGGGCTTTAAATTATCAGGTTGCAACCAAATGGTGTTTCAAAACGAAAGCGTGGATGAGAGCACGTATTACAAATATAAAACCAAAATAATGGACTCACCCGAACACATTAAAAATTATCGAAAAGCAATTTTGGGGGAAAAAACCGGCAAAGTCGCTTCTAACCTCCTACATCTGTGTCACGTGGAGAAAATGAGCGAGCCGGAAGAGTGATGCATGGACAGATGACAGGTGATTGTCGCAAAGGAATGTGAGAATGTAAACATCATCGCCAAACTTCAGCTATAGTGTATACGAGGAACGCTCAGTAAAAACTCTTATTTCCCAAAATGCTGGATTAAATTTGTTCTGTAAGAAGTGTAATTCATATGAGTGTACGAATATAAGATGGTGATACACGCTTGAAAAGATGGATTATATGAACATATATTAAAATTTATTATTACTGTGAGGGAAATGTTTCAAACAACAATAAATAAATGGAATTGTGTTTTAATTTCGGGAGGACGTTAGATCAACTGGAATATGTAGACGTTCTAACTTTTCGCAATTCAACAAGTAAGAATAAATGACACTAAGCTGCTCAACATCAGCCTTCTTATTCATGCAATGATCTGTCATGAAAATGTGGGATATTTCTAAAAATAGACGTTTTGAGAGTTGTTCCTTGTCAAGAACCTTAATACTGCCATAACTCATAGAATGACCTGTGGTGTTAACATGTGATATTAAAGCACATCTCTCTGGATGTAATCTGACGTCCCTTTTGTGTGAGGTTATCATGCCTTTCAATGATCTCAATGTTTGGCCTGTGTAAACTCCATAGAGAAGCCGAAAGTTCGAGATTACCGTTAAAAGAGCCTAAAAAATGTTTTCCAATTTCCCAATTAACAATTGATTATATTTCATATATATATATACAGGGTGTTTCAGTTTATTGTTGCATAACTTTAAGATTCGATAGAACTTTTAAAATTAATGCATAAAGTCTATATAAACATGGGTATATTTGATGTATAACAGTGAAAATTGGTATACAATGGTTTCAATGGTTTTTTGGTACGACAAAGCGAACCATGGGCATAGTTTTACTGTAGCCGCTAGAGGGCGCTCTCCACTGTACCTGTAGTGTATTAAAATGACCGAAAAAATTTTCTTAGTGCAATTTTTGGCTTTTTGAATAAAGAAAACTGATTCTTCGCACTGTTCAACATAAAAAAGCTCTCCTGTGAGTTTTCGTTATAGTTAGCCGTTTTTGAGATATTTCGATTTTTAAGGTTCGATGCATTTTTAATTATTTATGGGAAAATAATATTTTTTTTAAATTTTCGATTTGGGCATTACAAGTAATTAAGATGATCGTTTAGATTGTGTTTTTAAACACAGAAATATTTTCTAGCTCCAAATGAACACAAAAAAGCATAATATTAATTTGTTTAATTTTCAAATATTATTTTTAATAAATTAAATTAATTGTTTACAACTAAAATGCTATTGGCTAGTTAGGACAAACATACAAAATCTAAAGTAGTTGCTCGAAATGTAAACCCAATTGTCCAATACACAATTCACATCTACGAATGATCGAACGTGGTATAGCATTATTCAAATAAGGCCTTATTTCATCACATGTATTCCTGATTCTGTCTATTAGCATATCTCTTGTGGTTACGGGAGTCTGGTACACTTTTTCTTTTAGAAATTCCCACACAAAGAAGTCTAACGGGTTTAGGTCAGGGGATCGTACAAGCCAGGCGACTGGTCCTCCACGGCCGATCCATCTTTCTGGATAATTTTCGTCCAGCAAGTCTCTAACTATTCTCGAATAATGAGCTGGACAACCATCAAGCTGGAACCAGGCCAATCTTCTTAAATCTAACATAACATCATCCCACATTCTGCATGTTCAGCATTTAAAAATTCCAAGAAGGTCGCAGCATTTAACGTTGCAGGCAAAGGTAGGGTCCAAATAGTCGATTACGGTAGATACCAATCCACACGTTCACACTAAATTGATGCTGAAAATTTTCATACGACCAAATATTTTGATTATGAAAATTCTAGTGAAGCATGACTCGTCGGTCCATAAAACGTTACTTAAAAACTCCCTATTATCAGTTCTATCAAGAATCTACTGACAAAATGTGATTCTTCGTTCTCCGTCCCCTGGCTGTAGTCCTTGCACAGGTTGCAAATGGTAAGGACGTCTATGGCCATTTCTAAGAACACGGTGAACATGGTTTGCTGAAATTCCCAAGGCACCAGAAACTCTCCTAACACTTGTGGTCGGATCTCTATCAAACTCACGCAGAATCATACGGGTAAATCTGCGCTGACGAACATTTATGTTTTGATCCCTTTGGAGATTTCCAAAACCATTTTCAATTATTTGGCGATGCAGTCTTACAAATACTGAGCGAGTTGGATGTCGTCTGTTTGGAAATCTTCGTGCATATTCTCTGGCTGCTTCTGCTGCGCTTCCATTTACAAAGCCATACACAAAATGAATACCCGCTAACTCTTGATTGGAGAATAAAAATGGTATTTTTATAAAACTTGCAAAAAAAAACAGGTAAAAGAAACTAAATTTCATGCATTCACAATTGCAAAAAAACGTTTCAGGTTTCAACAGACAACTAAACTAACTGTCAACGAATTGACGTTTAACCTTATTCTGCTTTCAATTTCAAAAATATTTGCAGGCACAGCCTACTTCTAAAAATTATCAAGATACTGACTTTTTAACGTTATTTTATCATAAATAATTAAAAATACATCGAACCCTAAAAATCGAAATATCTCAAAAACGGCTAACTATAACGAAAATTCACAAGAGAGCTTTTTTATGTTGAAAAGTGCGAAGAATCATTTTTTTTTATTCAACAAGCAAAAAATTGCACTAAGAAAAATTTTTCGGTCATTTTAATACACTACAGGTACAGTAGAGTGCGCCCTCTAGCGTCTACAGTAAAACTATGCCCATGGTTCGTTTTGTCGTACCAAAAAACCCTTGTGTACCAATTTTCACTGTTATACATCAAATATTCTTCGAAATATATAAAAAAAATATTTTAGAAAGTAAATTTAAACACCCTGTATTTCGGAAGCCACGCATTTTTCGACCCATGTTTACATAGACTTTATGCATTAATTTTGAAAGTTCTATCGTATCTCAAAGCTATGTAACAATAAACTGAAACACCCTGTATATCGTCTTTTTCACGAGTATCCATTACGGTAGAATGACAGCTGATTATTTAGTAACATTTCAAAATTCCCCGTATTGACAAACGGCATATAATCCTGACGGATCTGTCGAGGCCAGATAGATAGAGCCTATATTATTTTGGTCTTTTGTACGCTTTAGGCTTCTTTTGTACCTTCCAACAACTCTTTTATTTAGAAAAGTTCATTTGCATGCAAAAAAAAAACGCTACAAGCAAGTTTTACCAGTTTTGTTCCCGATTCATTATTGCCATCGATACAGACTAATACAAAGATGTCATTTGTTGATCAGCTGTTCATTTCAGTAGACGTCAAAACGTGATGGATACTCGTGAAATAGGGTATACTGCAGTTCATTTAGTGGAAAAAGCTACTAATCATCTTTAATAGTTGCAGCAATATTTGAATACTTTCCCAATTTCTCAATATAATATTTTAAGTATTTTTTGAAATTGGTTCGTGTGAAAACAAATTCAATGTAATGCCAAGCTATCAAGTGTTCCATAAGAGCTCAATAAATGGTAGATTTAACTCAAATTTCACAGAGGTATCTTCCAATCCAATAACTTTGACATAATAAAGCACCTAAAGCATCAGGCATGTTAATCAAAATGTATTTAGCGTTTCCCTCCCTGAGCGGTAACGTTCTCTTAAAAAATACATTTTAAGCCACTAGACCACGTGTGAAAACCAATTTGATATGAATGTTGCAAGTATATTTTTTAGTTTCTAACACCCCAATGAGACCTTGTTATGGGAATCTTTACAATAGTACAATAGCAACCAATTTGAAATCTCACTCTTCATGCATTTATCTGGCGATCCCTAATAAAAGCATTTTCCGTCTCTGGATTATCAGGAATCAAGGAGGACTGTCGATATCCCTCTAATTGGACGAGTCAGACACAAAGCGAGATCCTTCGCGTCTTTATGCCGAATGGAAAGCGTAAACACTTGGTATTGTGTCGACTCTATTTTAATAATAGGCACTTTAGTGTCAAAAGAGGTCCTCTGAATGGGGGACGAGGATCAATTCCGTGCTTTTTCTTTCGTCTATTATTGGTCCATTAGGAGGAACAAAGAAGTTCAATAAATAGAATGTTTGATGTTATCCGAGATTTTATCGATTTCGAGGTACTTTGGCCGAGGATCAGTGACAATACTAGCGCCACTCCTAGTAATTTGAGATATTTTCGTCAAGTATACGATTACTGATAGTTGAGTATGGCCCAGTGCTGGTGTTCTATTTTTTATAAGGCTAGACGGATCTTATAATTCAGTTATGAGAACCGCTTGCTGATGTTGCGTCCACTCATTGGTAATAATTTGTAGCAACACAGCGTAGTCGTCTGTAAGTAAGTGTTTCAATTTGGTTCCAAAAGATTAGGCTGTCTGTATCGCCATACAGGACACCATTCAGGAAAGTGATCTATTCGGTTAGAGCGGACTTATGCTATTCTATCCAATGCAACGTCTTAGAATAGCAGTGTATTAATATTTCCAGTAATTAAGCCAACTCTAACTGCACTATCGATATGACATTTACGTGTGGGTGTGCATATTTTCCGTGTATTATTCATATGCAAACGCGGCTTCCAATAACAAGCGCTGCTCCATTATATTATGTAACATACCGCCATCAAAAATAATATAAAAATATTTATTTACCTCCACTGCAAACCAAGAGAAATGTTCCTATATAGTCCTGCTCGCTGCACTCGTGTAGAACTAGCTATCGCTGCATATATAAATCAACTACAGCAAAAACCAGCGGCAAACATATAAATTGCCCGAGATGAACATTCTCTTTTCGAAGCTCTCCCGGGAACGTTTTTATTTTCGACCAATGTCATAGCAACGAATTGGAAATAGGGAATGGGCTTTTCCAGTTACCGTGCTCGCAGATACTAATGGCAAGTTAGGGCGTTAATCTTTTTTTTTTCGGTGGGCGCTGGAAAATAATGAGATATGTTATGCCTCCTCTTCTCTATGGGCCAATATGCGTCCCTACTAACCAAAGGCGCAGCCAGGGGTTAACCAGAATAGAAACAACATCGCGTTGATAAAGACTGTCATTTCACAACCTGCAAGTAGCGAATTGACTGCCTCCTCAACCAGGCTTCTCAACAACATTTAATTACCAAATCACATCAATTCTCGGACTTCTTCTACCCTAAGTAATTATCGACACTTGGATCTTGGAGATATAATGACAAACCCGTCTTGTCCGCCTTTGCACTTTAAGGGCCCAGTACGGTTTCTTGTGAGTGCATCAATAACGATCTTCCACTGCGACTATTTAATGTAATGTGGCTCAGACCTATTTATATTTCCCCCAGTAGCTCGGAACTCCTGAGGAAGTCGATCAACTTGTTTGAAAAAATATCCATCAGGGCATCTGAACAATACATGCCTGACCGTTTCATTTTCCTCTATGCACTGTCTGCACTCAGCGTCTTCCGCCATGTCCAGCCTGCTCATGTGGTGACGCAATTTGCAAAGACCAGCGTACAGTCCTACTAGAGCTTTGAGGCTATTCCTGTTCAGCCGTAGCCAAGTGCCTGTTACCGTTTTTGTCAGGTTTGGTAGCATGGGTTAACCCTGCTAATCCCTCCCAGTACTGATGGATCTTTCTGTCCATCTCTGCAGAGATTATTTGCTTAGTCGTAATGTATGCTATCTCAATCACTGGCTCAGGCCCCTTGAAGGGTTTATTAGCCTCACTCTTTGCCAGAGTGTCAACTGTCTCGATTCCCTCTGGGGAAGTTCTGTGTCTCAGTTGTCGTGCTGCGATCATTTTGGTACTCAGTTATATAACATATAGCTCTGCTTGGAAGATCGACGCCCAGTATCCTAGGCTAACAATTTTTTTAATCTTTAGCTTCGCACGAAGATATCAGCTCCAACACCTTCTTCGGTCTTGGAGTCATCTGTGTATGCACAGATATATGTCCCTATCAGGTTAACTTGCTGTTCCTATTGATTCCTGTGTGGATTTGTTACTGGGTTTATAATATCTTGTTATCTTTGGCACTACATCAGAAGGCATTCCCAGCCTGTGGTGGTTTTGTAAGTCCACCAGCATGTCTGTCTCCTCCATAGTGATATTGTCCATTATACCATTTGCCGACATAGCGAGTAATCGCAATTTGGAATTTGCCAAAAAGAGAAACAAAGAAATAGTTGTTATTTCCAATTTTAGAAGTTTTCACTACAGAAGGTAAATGCTGGAGTAATAAAATTCTGCTTTGTTAATGGATGTACACCACGTTCTATTTGTTGCTTATACTGCTCCGTACACTCCATGACGTCTATGCCTCTTTTCGTCGCATAGTTTTTGCATTGAGTTCAGCTATACTGATAACAAAATGCTTTGCTGTCAAGA